>OX638064.1:58939206-59372272 GCA_951804385.1 Trifolium dubium
CATGACAACCAAAAAAATATAGAAAAAATAATAATAATAGAAGTAATGAACTACCAGAACTAGCAACTTGATAGCTTTTGTGCGCAATGTTCTCCTTTTGATCATATCACAAACTCGGCCAGGAGTTCCAGACACTACATGAACTCCGTGTTCAAGTTTCCTAATATCTTCTCCCACACTTTTACCTCCAATGCAAGCATGCACTCGTATATTTACAAAATCCCCAATAGCCAATATAATTCTTTCAGTTTGTGAGGCCAGTTCCCTTGTCGGAGACACAATTAAAGCCTGCACCCTGTTCAAAAAAAAATTGGAGTCAGAAATTAATAAATTGATGTACTTTGTTTGGAGAAAACTCACATCTTTAAGATTATATTTTAGTCAGAATATGTATTATAATGTATATAACGTTCAAGAAAGTGTACCTGTCATATGGTCATACCATCCGTCAGAATTTGAAGATGAATCGAGAGAGTTGCTGCCCTCTTGACCGATGAAATTTACGGCTAGGTTCTTTTGACATAATGGAATCGTCAGAATTTTTATTCACAAGATGAGAGAAAAACCTCTCAGCAGGCTAACCAAAAGA
This sequence comes from Trifolium dubium, assembly GCA_951804385.1. NCBI lineage: Eukaryota > Viridiplantae > Streptophyta > Magnoliopsida > Fabales > Fabaceae > Trifolium > Trifolium dubium. The sequence goes on from OX638064.1 coordinate 58,939,796, forward strand.
ACAACCTAACCAATCTCGGGCCATTCTCAAATACAAGCCAATGTAAATGATTATTCATATTTTAAACTTAAAGTAAGTGCACATTAAAAATATAAATAATTGATATTATTCTATATTTAAATTAATTAAAGAAATCCATTAATTTCAACATGCCAAAATCACGCTGCCCCACCATAATGTAGGTTTAGCAAAATCACCATGGCTCGTTGTGATTTAGGCAAAACATATTGTGATACCAAACATGCACTAAGTAGTAAGTTCTACGAAAAAAACAACTAAAAAAACAGTCACACAAACATGAATCAAACCTAATTACCCTGAAAAAACAACTCCAACCATAGAATCGATAAATTTAACACAAAATTACTACTCTCTACTTACATAATACTACCTCCGTACCAAAATATATGTCGTTTTGACCAAATCACACAAATTAAGAAATGTAATCATTGTTGTATAGAAAAAGTAAATTATGGGTTAGTTTACAAGATTATGTATGTGAGAGATAAATTATAGAATTGAAGGAAAAAGAGAAATAATTAATTAAGGGTATAAGAGGAAAAAGAGCATTAAATGCTTCATTGGTACTGTAAAACGTCATATATTGTGGTACAATTTTTTTTCTCAAAACGACATATATTTTGGTACGGAGGGAGTAAGTTTCTATTCCGAATGCTGCAAATCCAAACAAATTAAAATAAGGTGAAAAGAGGAACTAACTCGGTGATGGAGGTATCGACAAGCTGGCAAACAGTTAGAGCGATCATGGATGTCTTGCCGGTTCCAGATTGAGCCTGAGCAATAACATCACGTCCCTGAATGATAGGCGCAATTGCGCGTTGTTGAATCGCAGAGGGTTTGTCGAAACCGTATTGATAGATTCCACGGAGTAAATCGTCTTTGATTCCCATCTTTTCGAAAGTTGAAATCGTCTTCACGCCCTCCGTTGTCTCGAAGTCCATATCGAAGCATCGCAAATCGTTCTTTATTCTCATTGCCGCCATAGCCACTAAATTGCTTGTGTTTGTTTCAATTTGGAGTCGGAATACTTGCTTGCAGCCGCAACAAACAATGAAGTAGGATTAGTAACTTTTTTATAATTGAATTATTTTGGAGTAGGGATCCGCTTATATTTATAGGCCTGTTTATTGAGGTGATTTTGATCTCTTTTTGTGTGAATATTTTTTTAGTTAAAAAAACTACTTTTAATAAAAGTTTGTTTTTTTTTTTGTTTTTTTATAATCTAAATAGAATTATAAGAAAAATAAGATGTATTTAACTCGTAATTCACAGACATCTTTGATATGTAAACAAGCTAAAGAATTATTGTGCCAATCCACCTAACTATTAGGTGTATTAGTCCCAATCTTTATATATCTAATCCAAGTAAAATTTGCAACCACTTTGCAAACCCTAATTATGTTTAATTGGGACAATTTGGGCGCTAACCCATGTTGGTTTACAATGAGTTAATTAATTAACCAATATTGGTTTACAATGGGTTAACTTTAATTATTATGCTAAATTGTAACAATTAGGCGCCAACCTATGTTGGTATAGTATGAGTTGGTTTAGATATGGGTTAAGTAATCTTTATTACTGCTTTGGAACTCGATTTTATTTTTTTGACAGCTATTCTTTGGAACTAGCTAGATATGTGTGTATACATGGGTATTACACACATCAATTAAATGTTGTGTCTCTCTTCAATATTTATGTATTGCATTTATATTCTTTGGTTTCATTTACACAGTATATATATATGTAGTTTTATATACATGTTATTTAAGTTGGTCTACACAATTGTTCTCTGCCCATGACATACAATCCAAATGACACACGAATTGCTTTACAATTAGCCTCAAATAGGGTTTGTATATTTTTGAAGAGAATCTATTGTCATTTGTTACCAACTTACTTTCAATCTAATATTCTCTCTACTTTTTTTTGTTGAATCAATATATTCTCTATCTCAACATTCTCTGCAGTTTTTTTTTGAAGAAGAACATTCTCTAATGTTCTTTATCATCTTGAAGTATTTTCTATGGTTTAATTAGTTTGGTGTGTGTTGAACTTTTTTTTGAGTTAGAATTGAATATTTATCGTTATTATGTTTTTTCTATGGTTTAATCAATCTGGTATATTATTTGACCTTTGATATTTTCATTACCTTTATAATTAATATGATATGATTTGAAAGCTTAATTATGTGACTTATATATGTCTTGATTATACTTAAGTGTTTGTTATTTTTGTTCATCATTCTCCGCATAATTTCATGGTGGATTTGTTGTATATGATATATGTACAAGATATTAGTACTATATTAATAATCAAGATTGATCTTAAATAATACTAACAAATTGATTTGACATCTTTATTATTTCATATTTCAAAAATACCAACAAAGTTGTCAAACTCGATAGCAAATTTCTCAGATATTTTTTTTTCATTGATTAAATCCTAGAAAACAATTTTTATTAGTTTGGTCTTGATAAATCTTTTAAACTTTGCATGAAAGCCAATTCCATCACAACAAAGGCTCGTGGTAAATAAATTAAGTACATCATTGTTATGATGCATGTTATAGTTTCCAAGGTAGAACCAATTATGTGAGCCTATATCATGAGCTAATTTGTGTTGATCTATTTTTCACAAGACACTATGTTCTTTGAAGAGCTAATTTGTGTAGATTGAACTGTAAGAATTCATTGAGCTAAACAATAAAATAATTGCGGACTTCAAAACAAAAAGAGTTAATTCGTGTGAATTGGACTGCAAGAATTCGTTGAGCCGAACAATAAATTAAATGCAGACTTCAAAACAAAAAGAGTTAATTCATGTAGATTGAACCGCAAGAACTCATTGAGCTAAACAAATATAATAATTAATAATGCATACTTCAAAAAACAAAAAGAGTTAATTCGTGTACCGTGAAGAGTTAATTCATGGGTTTTACAACATGAATTATTGTTGTAATGTTGCAGTGCATTAAATTATACTAACATGTTGTCTCAACTCTCACCACTAAATATTCAACATCTATTATCTATATATGCACGAAAGATCAGTCAAGTATTGTCATACGTGTAGTGTGGGTGTGTATTGTGTAGTATCAATATCATTAATATATAGAATTGAGTCCTTTGAAAAAAAAGAAAAATTATTCCAAAATTTCCTTTCTCTCATATAATTATATGTTTTCAATTTAGTTATTATTTTGTACGTAATTTTTTTTAATGCTAACCGGTTAGCATTTCGCTTTTTTAATTAGTATTTTGTTATAGCATAATATCATATCATATATATATATATATATAACCCGTGCTTCGCACGGGCATACGATCTAGTTCTACTTAGAACCTAAAACCACAAAATCTCTATTATATACATTACGATAGGTTCACGGAGCTCTCTCGTGCATTCTCAGGAAAATTTGCTTACGTGGCATTCAATTAAAGCTTCTTTAAGATTTTTTTAATATATTTTTTAGATATTTTTTTTAGCATAATTTGGTTGCATTCTTAGAAAAACTTGCGTAGGTGTTATTCAATTAGATCTTCACTAATTTTTTTTTGTAAATATTTTTTTAATTAACTTAAGAAATAAAAATAAAAATTATAGATAACAACAAAAAAAATTTACGGATAACAACAACTTAATTTGTTTTCACTCTAGCATAACAAGTCTGAATATAATTTAACTATATATAGAAAACACATTCATCGTGAAAAACACATGACATTCATGGTCAAAGAATTTGAACATCAATTTAGACTGTTCGTGACTCATGTTTAATCCAGATATTCTCGAAGCTATGACGTTAAAATTGATGTATGATTCTATTATTATATCAATTATAAATTATATTTAAGAAATTTTCAGTTATATGCATATATGTAATTGTTTATTAATTTTTCCTTTCAATTTTTTTTAGAACTTATGAAAAGAATGTTTCTCTTATACAAGTTTCACTTCATCTCCAAGGTTTTCCATCACGATCTACTTAAAATTACACCTATGAGAAATATTGTGACACTTCTGGAATGTCAACAAGTAAGACAATTTTCTTTTACAATTTATAGGTATTTTATTATTATTGTTGTTGTTATTGTTATTATTATTATTATTATTATTATTATTATTATTATTATTATTATTTTTACTAAAACATTTTGACAAATATCACTGTGAATAAATTGTATGAATCAATGTTTAATATCATATATTGATGATGGTGTTTGGTGGTATTAGTCGTGTCAAAAACATAATATATAAGAAGATCGTGGCACAAAGTACTAATGCAAGAGAGTCAAAGACATACATCAAAAGAAGTTTCACGGTAAACACCTAAAATTTTCATTAAAAAACTAATTTTCATAGATTAACTATTTCATATTAACTTATTAAATCTATAGATTAACTTTTTCTTCTTGACTTATTACTATCAATAATTTTGTGTACTAATAAGTTTCATACTCTATATTTATTAATTTTTTATCATTGCAATTCATACTTTATATTTTTGTAATTTTTATCTGTGCAATTCATACTTTATATGTTCTAACATTTCATCAATGCGATTCACAAGATCTTATAACAAAGTTTGATGAAACAGTAGAGGAGAAGGTCAAAGATAGAACTGCTTTAGATGTCGCTGATTTATCCACAACCAAATATTTAAAGACCAATATAAAAATTAAGAAAGATTAAACAAATTTATGATCGTCAAACAACAGATCTTCATTGTTTAACTTTAATGCATTATTACACACTTTTTTTATTAACAATTTTATTCAATTTTGTCATTTAGTTTTATAGACCAATGTTTTCACTCATTGATTATTATGCATTATTACTCACATTGATAGAACTAATCATAAATTTGTTTGGTGGCATATATTGTTTTCGGTAATTCATTTCGATTATTTTCAAATGTGCTTTAATCCTCTCTCTATTCCTTTTTATTTGTCTTTTTTAAAAAAATATTTGTTTCTAATTATTTGTCGTTTTGACAATTTAGGTTATATTTTACCTATTATACCTTTCTTTCTAATTTTTTGTAACAAAGTTTATTTGTTTTTTTTTACATAAAGTTTGTTATAAATTTTTCACCAAAAAATAAAAGTTTGTTACAATTTTTATTTGGTGGTTTTTGTTTTTTTAAATAGAAAGTGTGTATCTTCCGATGTACCAAAAAAAAGGAAAGAGAAAGTGTGTGTGAAAAAAAAAACGAAATTTATTGGTGGATTAAAATTAGAATATACATTAGTCAAAAAAAATTAGAATATATATATTCTAAAAAGAAGGGTATAATAGAAAAATAAGGTGCAAAAATACACCTTCTTAATTTGATGTTTTCTCTTTCTTTCTAAAATGACAAATAAAAATGAACAAAAGAAATATCAATTAAGAGACATATTTTTTTTGGTAAGAATTAAGAGACATATAGTGGCCGTTTGTTATAGTTTTTCTAAAAAAATAATTACTTATTTTTTAAAAAATATAAATTTTTATAAAATAACATATGTTTGTTATAGCTTTTAAAAATAATCAGATCTAAAAATAATCTAAAAATTGCTAAAAAACTGAAGGTGGTATTATTAACTTTTTGTATAGATTTTTTAGAGGAAAAAGAAAATAAGTGTCAAAAAATTTCATACAAAAAATTTAGAAATTTGTTGGGATATATTTAATTTATATGATATATTATATTTGAATGTTCTTTATGGTAATTTTGTCATACAAAATCACTTTTACATGATTGCATTCAAACCAAGTTAAAGATTTTTTTTTATAAAAAGTAATTTTTATAAACGTAAACAAACACAAAATAGATTCTATATTTTTGTAAAATCTCTAAAAGATAATCTTTAAATTATTTAATGTCAAAATCATTTATTTTTTAATCTGTAACAAAAAGTAATTATTTTAAATTACAAATTTTTTCATATAAAAAATTTATAAAATATTAAGAGACGATTTTAACACTTAATTTATAACAAAAAAAATAGTGAGAATTTTGTGATATGGTTATCAAGGAATTGTACTTTTTTTTTTGTTATTTGAAATTTACATGTAGATTAGTACGAAATAGGTTGAATTGAGAAAGTGAGAGAAAGATGGAGAAATATATTTAAATATATACTGTATTTAAAAAAAATGTAGTTTGATGAGATTTAGTTGAATAAATCTACAATAAATATTTATGATAAAAAATATTGTTTGATGAGATTCAGTTGAATAAATCTAGAATAAATGTTTTTTTAAAAAAAACTATTATAAAGATAGTTCAATTCTAAAACTTTAACATAAACGCTCTATTAAAGAAAATTGTTCTAAATCACAACAAAAAATTACATGAAATAGTTATACAATATCAAGGAACGATTTTTGATAATTCATTCTAACAAAAAAAACAGTGGTGAATTAGTTTATTGAAAGACAAGTGATACACCAAACTTATCAATGAATAAAAATATGTAGTTTTATGAGATTCAATTGAATAAATCTATAATAAATGTAGGAACATTACTGAATATGAAAAAAAAAATTGACAAAAAAAATTGTTTTATACTATTCAAGGTTGTCTATTTTTTTATTTTTTTATTTTGTTTTGGAAATATATATGTGGATTACTATGAAACAAGTTGAAACAAGGTGAGAGAATGATGAGAAAAGAGATATCTTAAATTTAATAAAAAAAATAGTTTGATCATATCCAAATGAATAAATCTATAATAAATGTAGGAAGATAATTAAATGTGAATTTTTTTTGACAAACAAATGTGGGAGTTTTGTGATATGGAAAATTGTCTATTTATTTGTATTTTTTCTTGAAATTTATATGTAGATTATTACGAAACAAGTTGAAAAAAGAAGGTGAGATAACGATGAAAAAAATATCTTAATTTACATTGTATTTAAAAAATATAGTTTTATTGGATTAATTTGAATAAATATACAATAAACGTAGGAAGATCACTGAATGTGAAAGAGTTATTTTCTGAAGAAAAAAATGTGGGAATTTTGTGATATGCTGTCTGTTTAATTGTATTTTTTTTTTTGAAATTTACATGTGGATTACTATGAAACAAGATGGAAAAACAGTGTGAGAATATATCTTAAGTTACACTATATTTTTTTTTTAAAAATGTAGTTTGATGAGATTTAGTTGAATAAATCTACAATAAATGAAGGAAGATGATTGAATGTGAGAGTTTTTTTTTACAATAAAATGTGGAAGTTTTGTAATATGCATGAATTTCTATTTCTTTATATTTTTTTGTTGTTCTTCAAATTTACACGTGAATTTCTGCGAAATATGTTGAAACAAGATGAAAGAATGTTGGGTGTCATCTATGATTTATATTTACGGAGGTTTCTCTCATGAACAAAATTTCACGAAACAATATCTAATGAATCAAAGTTTATGTGTGTCATCTATGTCTCTCTCGCGAACAAAATTTAGTACGAGATACACAGTTCGATTCCACCAACAACTAAAACTATATTTTTATGATTTTTTTTTGAAGCAATTTTATGATATTTTATTTTACTGCTTATGAAAAATATTTACACTTATATTAAGATAATTTTTTTTTGTGATTTACACGGGATAAATATTTATACTAATATAATAATACAAGTGCCTATTTTTTTTTTAACTTTACACGTAATTTATATTTATATTCATATATCATACAAGGTTTATATTTCTTTTAATAATTTTTACGATGACGAGAGAGAAAATATCATATTGTTGAGAACGGAAAGTGAGAGATCACTCTCTAGAGTATTATTTTTCATATTTAAATAAAATCAATATAAAATGAACGTCTACGTAATTTAAAAATGAAAACCATATATTAATACGAGAACGTGGGAGATCACTCTCTAGAGATTTTTTTTTGTAATTTTACGAGAACATATATTTCTATGAGGATTTATATTTTTACCCATATATTAATAAGATGACTATTTTTTTTTTTTGTAATTTCTACATTAGCTATATTTATACTCATGTACAGGTTTTTTTTTGTAATTTTACGGAATTATATTTTTACGAATGTTTTAATACGAAATTTATTAATACGAGACAAAAGACTTTTTTTAATAAGAACTTAGATATTTATACACATATTAATACGGAAAACCTATTTTTTATAATATGACTTATATTAACACTCCTATTAATATGAGTGTCTTTTGATTTTATAATTTACACGGTGATCAATATTTATACCCATATCTTTTTTGTAATTTCAATGACGACTAGAAACGAAAAAATGTGTGAGTTTTGTGATATGCAAGGTTGTCTATTTATTTGAACTTTTTTTGTTCTAAAATTTACATTTAGATTAGTACTAACCAAGTTGAAACAAAGCGGGAGAATGATGGGAAATTATATCTTACTTTACACTGTATTTATAAAAACATGTAGTTTGATGAGATTTAGTTGACGAAAAAATGTGGGTGTTTCGTGATATGCAAGGTTGTCTATTTCTATGTATTTTTTTAAATTTATATATGTATATTACTACGAAACAAGGTGAAAATATGATGAAAAAATATATTTTATTTTACATTGTATTTAAAAAAATGTAGTTTGATGAAATTAAGTTGAATAAATCTATAATAAACGTTAAAATTCGCTGAATGTGAGTTTTTTTTTGGCGAAAAAATGCGAGAGTTTTATGATTTAAATAACTCATAACATATAATATCTCAAATTATTATTGAATAATAAAATAAAGTAATCAAATAATAATTTAAAATAAATTAAAAAATAATATTAAAAAAGAAAATAATCCCGTGCACGGCACGGGCTAACATACTAGTATATATAATTTGATTAATGGTTACGTAAATTCCACAAAACACTAGAGACACCAGAAACATCATGTTGTAGCAATACAAATTAAATATCGCACTTTGGAATCTTTCTTACCTTTCACCAAATTGTCAAATTGATTGAAATATTACAAGTATTTTTAAAATCAATATAGACCACTTGAATCCAAATGTCGCAGTTATTTGAAAACAAACTGACTACATAAACGGTAAAATAAAATGAGTTATCTGGGCTCTGCATGAGAGGTCTTTATATCGCCTCAATATGAAGCCGCATTTTTTAGCTTAATGAAGACGTCGTATACTGACCCAATAACTACGAGATATACACTAACATGGACAAAATTATCCACGCGTGTATCTTGTGAATTCTGATTGCTATGTTATTTGTCGAGCATAATTGTCTCCACGTGCGTCGGACATCTGCTCTATTTGATATGAGTATGTGTCTTCACAACGCTTATCTCGTAGACCTCAAGTGGAGCCTAGTATTTGGGCCGCCTTCAAGTAGGTCTGAACAAGCGACTTATGGGCTGCTGCCCTAATCCAAAACAATGAATATCTTAAACTTCTCTAAAACAAAAGCGCACAAAAGTTCAGAAAGATTAGTGATAACACACCTGTTTGTTACAACCGCATGTGTTGGCAATCTCCACAACAAAAAGCTCCATAAAAAAAAATACACAAATTATTACTCCCTTCGTCCCAAAATAAGTGTCACAGTTGACCATTTTGCACTATTCACATAATCTACTTTAACCGTATTTTTTTACTAATATATAAATGTAAATATTAGCATGTAAATTGTTTGATTTGTGTCGATGAACATTTTTAAATTATACAACTTTTAAAAATAAATAATTAAACATATTAACGATTAAAGTCGTGTATTGACAAAAACAATTATGTTAGGACTGAGGGGTATAAAGTCATTTTTTTTATTTGAATTTTTCTTTTCTTTTTTTGTCAAAAATTTTGTTTTGTTTTGTTTTAACTTTTAACCAATCAATAAGATAGGGTGGACACACAATTCCACTCCGTTTGACAGTCACTGACACCGAACGATTGCAATGACATTTGTGGGCGGTCGCACTGCGACCCTCCGTCGCTGGTCGCTGCATACAGTTTCCATTCCCCTCAACTTGTCCTCTTTCCACCATGTTTCTTCTTCCTCCATTCTCCACAATTTTTTGCCATGGTTGGAGAACAAAGCTTCTTCCACCATTTCCTCTTCGCTTTCCATTGCCACTTCTTCATACGGAAACTCCTTGTTTGCTTCTAACTCAATACAAACCGGTCATTGCATTTTACAGGTTCCTTACACTGTGGTACGTACGCGCCTTCCCATTCTAACTTTTTCTTCTTATCACTTTCATTTTCACTTCCCTTTCCTCAGTCCTCACAATACAATCATCCATTTTTTCGTAATTGTTTTTGCAGCAAATAACTCAGGATAATCTGCCTCCTAAAATAAGATCTTTGATCAGTGAAGATGTTGGAAATATTGCAAAACTTGCTATTGTTCTTCTAATTCACAAGCATTTAGGCCAGGTATATCTACATTTTTAGGAGTTCTTCAGCTCTTGCAAATTATGCAAAACAACATACCCATTTTAATATCTTTGCATGTATGACAGGATTCTGAATGGTATCCTTATATCAGCTGTCTTCCTTCGCAAGCCGAGATGCATAATACGGCAAGTTTCTTACTTTAATTATGCTTATAATGTAGTACCAATTTACTTGTTCAAATTTCAATTTTAAGCTTTCAAATATTTATTATATGGTTAATCTTATGCTTTTCATGTGTTTTGTGATTGTCTTTTTTTTATAGATATTTTGGAATGAAAGTGAGTTGGAGATGATTCGTCCAAGTTATGTTTATCAGGAAACTATTTACCAAAAGTCTCAAATTGAAAAGGACTTTCTGGCAATCAGGCCTGTGAGTACTTTGCATACTTAACTTGTCTCTTCAATGCATAAGTTATTTTGACATTATGATGTTATTTGGATTTATGTAGCTCAAACGTTATTTATTTTATTCTTTGCGAGTTGAAAGATGGTAATTCTATGTTGTAGCTTTTAAATACTGGTTATGACCAAATTTTTCCTTTTATTTCAGGTTTTGGAATCATTTGGTCAAAGTTTTGGAGATTTTACCTGCAAGGACTTCATGCACGCATGTGCACAAGGTAAAGCAAGTACTTTAAAATTTGTACTTCTCTAGTATATGATATATAAAGTACACTCTTTATGCATGAGAATATGAAAGACCTGCAAACAAACAAGCTTTACATTTAAATAATTTAGAGTAGTTCATGACAGACTGTTACGTACTTGTGTGTATGACTGTTTTTTCCTTGTTTGTTTTTGTTCAGTTTGATTTGTTTAGTTAAGGCTCTCACAGCCCATTGGTGTCTTGATAATTCTGCATATCTTTGTTAAGGTCATCAGTTGTGAAACCTCAAACATAACCTTGGAGTTTGTTGTCATTGTAACTTCTTGACGATCAGTTTTCATTTTCTTCTTGTTTGTTTGCATTCTATCACTCCTTATCGGCCACCCTCCCTCATTGTGCACCTTCACTTGGTCAGTTCACAGTTCTCTGAAAATAAATTCTTCTAAAAGAAAAGTTGTTTTTATAAATTCAAACTTTAACAATCTGTTTATGTTACTTTGCAACTCTATTTTACCACCTCAAACAGCAGTTTTCTGGTATCAAATAGACTATAAGCTGTATTAGAACTAAAATTTTTTATGCCTTATTTGGTATTGATCGATGAATATGACAAACACTAATGATATCTTCTTGTCACTCCAAAAGCCAAACAAGGCTAAGACTCTTGAATGTTTTTTTTGAAGAAGCTAAATTAACCCACCTAAATTGGCATTGAAGATAATCGAACCTGAGACCTCGAGGAGAAACACACTCCCATGTCCCAAACCAATACCACCGGGCCAACCCAAGTGGGTTAAGATCCTTGAATATTAATAAAATGTGTACTTCGGTAGTTCTGAATCTCATGGTCCTATGTTGGAGCTGAAGAATTTTTCTTGAGCATTGGAATATCAACAACATAAACATTGGGCAGGAGGGGTTTCCTAAATATACTTTTTGACGAAAATATGTTGTTGGATAAATCTAGGATACAAAATGGGGTAGTTTAGTATGTGTACTTTCTCTTTAGAACTCTGGTTTTGAGATTTCTTAGAGAAATCATTTAGTAGACCACACATTGGGGATTCCTAGTCTTTTGATCTTTTATGTCCTGACTTTGTATGGTGGTACCTGACCATGCTAGTTCCACATTCTTGCCTCTGTTGCACCTTTATCCAGGTTGAATCTAATGGTGCTTATAAACACAATTTATTGTTATGTTTCATTGAGTCTGAAAATTTGTTTATTTCTATTTGATCATACTTCCATTTCAAATGACCAGTTGGCTCTAGAGCATGGGGAAGCACAAAGGGTTTATCTCTGGTATTGTTATTGAATGGAGACTTCTTTTATTTTTTATGTTTAACCCCTATTAATTAATTTTCTGAAACTATTGTATAGATTCCATTTGCAGATTTCTTTAATCATGATGGGATTTCAGAAGCAATTGTAATGAGTGACGACGACAAGCAATGCTCAGAAGTAATCTCTCTCTCTCTCTCTCTCTCTATATATATATATATATATATATATATCACTCTCCTACCTTTCATTAAATCTATCAATGGTTAATGGAGTCTAATTAATTGGTTGTTTAACATTTTTCCCACTACATATATTCAAATTCCATAGTTATGGTCATGCACATTAACATTTCACTGTTGTCATATTAAATCTCATGTTCACACACAATTATTCTCGTTCTAGAACAGAATAAAAAAGTTTATGAAGGACGAAACAAAAAAAAATAGATTCTACAATATACATATGATATGATTTTGTGAAGATATTCCAACACTTCAATTTTAACTTTGCAATTATGTGCAGGTTATCGCTGACCGTGATTATGTTCCTGGTGAACAGGTCAAGTACTCTTTTATCGAAAACTATATACTGTCTCTTATTCTTGTTTCATTTGCACTAGTGGTTTCATAATAAAATTGCACTTATTTTTCTCTATTCTGCATGCTTGTCTTTGGTGGATAATTTACCATTAAGATCTAGACAGCCTATTCTCATATCTGTCTTTTCCGTTTTCCCTACTTTTTCTCAGTGAAATTAACCATTGGGTTGTTCCTGAAAAACTCATAGTTGATTCCTTCAGTTAGGACTTAGGATCATTCTAGTATATCCTAACACCTTATGTTTATTGATTGATTAAATTGTAGCACTACATTAAATTTTGAGCTGTATTGAATACGACATTTTAAAAAAGATATAGTTTAAATTGTATGCCAAGCTAAAATGTTGAAAATTCCCTTGTCCATGCATCCATGTTGGGGACTTTTGAAATATGCTCTTGCATAAATTGCTTATAGAAGCTCAACCAAACTACCATTATAATGCAATAATAATGGTTTAGGAGTAAATGTCGTTTTCTTTTAGAACTGGAAACATAAAAGAAAAGGCTAAATTTTATTATGTGGCTCTAGTTTCTTACTGAGCTTCAAAAAATTACTAGTTCTTAGTTCTTACTTCAACTTAAACGAGACTCCTAGATTCAAAGTGCTTCGGAATCAAGTATATTATTCATAGCGCCGCTATGATAGCGGCCTACATAAAAAAGTGGCTAGGTAATACGGTAGAGGACTACAAGGATAAAACAATTTTTTATCTACTTGTGCCTCCTGCTATTTTATTTTTAAACAACAATCTGATATTCAATTGACCTGTTATTGTTTTGATTATCGATTTATAAAATTTGTTACCTAGTTGACAATTTGGTACATGTTTGTTTTAGGTATTTATAAGATATGGAAAGTTTTCAAATGCTACATTGATGCTGGACTTTGGTTTTACAATTCCATACAACATTTATGATCAGGTATTCTTTTCAATTGGATTTCAAGTATGTGTTTTTATCCTTTGGCTTGTTCTAGATTGATAATAATGCTAATCATTCTCACTTCTCAGGTTCAGATCCAGTGTGATATACCTAAGCAAGACCCTCTGCGTGACATGAAATTAGAACTCTTGCAGCAATACTTTGTGCCTCCAACCGAAGAGGCGAAGGGCTTGAAGTTTTCTGTGACTTCCTTCTCAATCAAGTTTGCACTTATTCTTAATTTTATATTCGTCTTTGCTGAATAATTTATATGTTGTCTTTTGGCTAATATAATAATAAGATTCTGCTCTGTGAGTTCAAATTGTCCTTAATGCTCGTGAATGCAGTTTTCTCATCAAAAAACTATATATATCAATTGGTTCTCCCTCTCCTTTTCAACCAATATTGGGCACATACAATGAACCCAGCTACCGATATTTAATGGTTAAAATGCAATGTTACTTTTGATCTGTTTTCAACATTTCCCTTTATCACATGGTTCACATTTACGTGCAGACTTCACCTCCCTCCCTCTCCTTTGCTATCTTGCCTTGGGATTTTTCTGTGTCTTGATGCATGGATATTTTTGATATTTGATATCATGGGCTTTCTGATACGGTGTTTCTCCAAAGTGTTGCTTACATACTTGTCAGTATTTGGCCATCTGATGGGGCTGTGATCACATAGGGAGGTGAAGTCTGCTGGAGGGAAAGGGAAGGGTGTGCCACAATCACTTCGTGCACTTGCTCGTGTTCTTTCTTGTACCACGTCTCAAGGTGTGTAAGAAATCTCATTTTTTTAGATTATTTTGTGTTAATGGTTACAAATCTTCCCACCTAAAAAATTGGTTATACTTTTTATAACACCTATACAACAGTATTCACCATTGGAATTTGTATTGATGTAAAATCAGAGCTTAACTATCTGTCCATGGAGGCTGCGCAAACTGATGGTAGGCTGGCTAGGCGCCCTTTGCAGGATACGGACAAAGAGATACACGCACACAAGATATTATCCTCATTATTCTTCGAATTAACTGAGGAGCGCAATGCAACTATTATGGTAAATATTCAAAGACTTAATTTAATTTATTGTTTACTATTGGTTGTTGGTTAAACATCCAACAAGGTGGCAACTGAATTGGTAGATAAGTTTGTATTTGGCTAGACATTTGTGTCTCGGTTTGTGCCGGTCCGCTAATCGACTCGGGACATTGACCGATGCGGATTGTGATGGTGGCCCAAATCTGGGTTGTTGAAATGCTCGCGGAGACGTCATAATCACGATTGTGGGCCGCAGTGCGCGCCGATTCGACGTGCTTCGGCACTTGCGTGCTCCTGGCATCGGCCTGTGTTTCACAATGACATGATATTTTCCAGATTGCTAGTTTGATAAAAATATAAAGGTTTTTAGAATCTATGTTCCATAGGTTATTTCAATTACTTCGAAGACCTTATCTATCCAACTTTGGACATAAAATGTGTTTTCCACACTTGTGTGCAGTCATTAGATTCTAGCGATTCTTCATCCTTGTGTGAAAGACTCCCAGTTAGAAGACAAATGGCTCGAGATCTCCTACACGGTGAGCTCCGCATCCTCAAATCGGCTTCTGCCTGGCTGGAGAACTACTGTTTCTCTTTGACGTGATGGTCAGTAAATGGTTACAGCCACGGGCTAAGAACGGAATCAACACAAATGGTAATGGAAGGTGAAATTGGGGGCTGATGGAAATTCTATATTTTTTGGGATGTTACACAATGTAATCTAACATGTTATTTATGTGTAGTTCTTCAGTGAGACAAGTTTTCTAGTTCATGCATGAAATTTCCCTCATTTGATATTTCAATGAGACATGTCTCTGCTCTCACATATTATGTATTTGTATGATTATTTACTGAAGCTAGATATCAAACTTTTACCAGAAAATATTTAAAACCACAATTACTTTCTTTCCCTCCATTTTTTTATAGGTGCTGCCGATGTTGGTGTATCATATATTTTAAAAATTGGATTACCTGCTGTAAAATTGGAGGTTCTTGTCTGTACTATAGTGGCATTGTGACTAAGACAATCAGAATTATAAATGCTATTATTGACACTTTGGAGTTAACGCCTTTAAGTCAACACAACACAAGTACTGGCCATGGCCGGCCGGATAAAATTTCACCATGGTTCTAAATGACAACTTGGCCGGAAATAACATGAATTCAATCAAAGATAAAACAATATGAATACAGTATATACTAGTATATTACCACCAAATCTTTGAGCTATGTTGTTGGTATAATAACAACAAGTAAAGAATAATTGAATCTAATCTATTATCAAAAAATTAAAAAAATCTAGTCTAGTCTAATCTAATCTAATCTAAAAATAACAAAATTACAGAGAGGATGAAAGCAAAACACAGTCATCTTCTAGAACATCTGGTGATTCGGGTTCTCTGCCGGCATGGCGCATTCTGCTATCACAGTAAAAAACAGTAGTAACAACATAACTAAAAAGCACCGTAAACCCATACGAACAAATCAAAGCCGTTTCATCCCAAACACTAATCTCCGAATTCGGACCCTCCAGAAAACCTTCCATCCTCTTGTTTATTAAACCCGGAACCAAAACGAACAAACCCGAAAGTAACCATCCGAATATTAACCTCTTTCCCTTCATCAAACCCGACCCGACACTAATCGCATCCCATCCACATCTCTCTTCCACGACGGATACCACCAGGCCCAAGCTCATAACCGCCATCAGATAAACCTCAAAGCCCGTCCCAATCGCCATAACAACGAACCTCGACTCCGGCGACACGAATACCGAAGCAATTACACGTGGCACGGGGGAGAAAGCCAAGAGGATGACGTAAACAAAGATAGCGGTGACTAAGGGACGTTTCCAATTGTCCTTGACGGCGATAACGGCGGAGTGAACGGTAACGGTTTTGCCTTGAAGGGAGGAGTATGTGGTGTGGACAGATGAGACGGCGGCGGCGAGGGAGAGAGGGAAACATATGAGTAAAAAGAGTGATCTGATGCGGAGGAGATAAACGGCGTTGTCACGTGACTCATGCCAGACGTGACGAGCTTCCATGAGAGTTGAGGTGAGAGTGGCGAGGGCTTCGAGATGATAGATATGGTGACGAAGGGTGTGTGTTGTGATAGAGAGAGTGAAGAAGAGAAAAGAGAGTGGTAGTGTTGTGAATGTTGCTATGCAAAACAAGACGAGCTTGTTGTTGTGAATAACTCTCGCTGTCTCAGACACCACCACCACCCAATTACTTCTACTTCCTCCTCTTACCAACATTTTCTGAGTCACAAACCAAAAGAGAAAGAGACATGTAATTATGGTTCGACTCACTTTGCAACTTTGTCCATAAATGTTACTAGCTTGTCGAGGTACAAAAGTCTCCTCTCAAAATATAAGTCCATTTACAATTTTTGTATTTTAATGTAACTTAGTAGTAATAATTAGAGGCATGTGTAAGCAAAAAAATAATAAATGTACCTAGTAAATTGTAAATGGACTTATGTGTTGGGACTAGACTTTTGTAGTAAAAGTGTTTATATAATGGGACGGAAGGAGTACTATTTATAACATTGATTTTTTCTATTTTATCCTTTAAAACAATCATTAGATGAGAGAAAAAGTACACTCAAAGATCTACTTTTTAATATTGCAATGTCTACCACCAATAAAAAGAGAGGGTATTTTAGTAAAAGTTATATTCTCTCTCTTTCATTTACGCACTTTTTTTAAAGTGTGTGATTTGGTCAACTGTGACACTTAAAATGGGACGGATGGAGTATTAGTGTGCCGGAAGCAAACTTCATTTTCTTTGTTAGTGATAACTAATTTTTGTCGAATAATTTGTGGACACTAAAGTGAGTTCTTCTTTTTTAACCGGATATTTTTCATAAATATTAGTCTGATATCGAATACGTGACCACTTGCTTAAAGGGCTAAAACTCTACTTGAACCAATTCATTGTTGGAAGCAAACTAAATTACCTATTGTGCCTTAATCTTTATTAATTTAACAATTAAATATATTTTGATTCATATAAATATATCAACGTTTGATTTTAATTTAACCATTAATTTACCGGATAATGCTTCCATGCAAAAGTCTAACATTATGTGTATGACAAGTTTTTATTTTCACTATAACGAATATAAATTTTATAAAATTCATCGTTGAATTGAAAATTTATATCGTCTAGTTTATCGGTGCAAAATTTAAAAAAAAATTAAAAAATAATTAATACATTATCAAAACTCATCAAAATTAACGGTTTTTATTAAAAATCTATAACCAACTGTTGATTTTGCAAAATTTGTATCGATTAGTAAAACCAATAACTTATACACCATGCACAATATAAAAAATATTAATATTGACAGAGTAGAACGGAGCGGCGGAAGAGAATGGAAAAAACAAAAAAATCATCAATATCAATTGTTGACTTGAAAACCGGTAATCAAACAAAATGACTATTTCAATCCATGTTTCTTGTTACCACTTGTGATTTTCATGTGTTTCAATAATTAAACTTTTGTTAGTAGAGCTTCGATTCTACTAGTTTCTCAATCTCAAGCTGAAAAGGCACTTTACAATTACATCTATCTTCAAAATGATTTACCACTTAATTCCATATTGTGAATGCAAAACCAAATTACATTTTGAAGCGAGGAGTTCCTTTGGTTTTCTTAACCAAATTTTTCTTTAATCAGGGAAGATGGTGCATACCACAGTTTGAATAACGTTAAGTTTGAAAAACAATCAGGTTGGACTGAACGTAAGTAGATGATCACATATTTGAACACGGCGTTTTAGAATAATGACACTTACATTCTTCTGCAGGCTGGATATAATTTGAATTCTTTGATAGTGTTCTTAGTTTCATCAATTAATTAAAATAAAATGTTTTGGGATAGTTTAGAATTTGATGTCATTACATGGTTGCCTTTGTCAAAGGAGATCATATTTTACCTTATTTGACTATATTTAGCCCATGTATTCAAGACTTATTATTACTTACTATATGAATTGAATATTTCATATCAGTTTTTTATTTTTTATGAATTCCTAATGTTAAACATTAGACATTAAGCTGCTCAACTTGGTTTTGCTTAATTTTTTGGGATAATTGTATGAGTTGTTGGACGATACAGAAGAATTAAAAAGAAAATTAAGTAGGATAAGTAATGGGTGGATCTTACTAATAATATTGTATGTTGTTTCAAAATTGCTACTAATTTATTTCAAATTGGTGCATATGATGATTTCGTAGCTATTATAACTTATAAGCAAGGAATACAAATTCTAATATAAAAGAGAAATTCATTGTACTCTTAACCTCAATTGAATAAAAAGAGATGATAAATTTGATTTTGAGTTTTAAGACACACACATATATATCTTTCATGTTGTTGTTGCAAATGGATGACGATCAAGTTATTCTCACATTTAGTTAGCAACAAAATATGAACCAATTCCACTAGTGAAATTAAAAACTGTGCGATTTTATTACATCACGCAGACCTGTTTTCTTTACGTTTGGTGACTACGTATTAACTAGTAGAATGAGAAGTAATAAAAACACACATACACATCAACACATCAAATTCAAACATACAAGAACAATGATAATTCACTCTCTTATTTAATTTATCAAATATAGAAAACTAGAAAAAAAATCCTATAATTCATTATCCCAATTTTCTCTTTTATCCCAATTAGCACCATCCCAACTATGATATAGACCATCATTCCTGACTGACCAAAATATTTTTTGATGGGCTAATCCACCTTCTTTGTCACGATCATATAGATGAAATGCTATATGGTGTGGGAACATTCTCAAATCACATACTTTTAATTCAAAGTTGGTTAGTAAGGTATAAGGTTTTCCTGGTTCTAAATAGTGAGGTTTATGCCCTTTGTCAAAGCTACACATCATGGTTAACTCTCCTGAGCCAGAGGGCAAGTCATTGACTATGGAAAGAAAGAGTATGTTGATTTTTGATTCGTTTAGGTTTGTTGATCCCCTTACATTCACCAATTCACCTGAAATTGTTGAAATATTCAAACACACAAGTACCAGAATTGACACAAGCATTGAACTTGACATTTTGTTTTTGTTTATCGCTTCACATATTAATATTGCTACATAGTTCTCGTATATATAGGATGCATTTCTTGTTCTAGTTGCTGGTCAATAAAAGTTTAACTTTTTGAATATCTTCATGGGAAATAGTGAAACATTTTAAATACACTAATTAATAAAAAAAAGTCAATAATACCAAAAATGTCAAATACTTGGTCAAAAAAGTCAAATACTTGGTCAAAAAAAGTCAAATATTTTAAATAAAAGTAAAAATCTCATACTATAAATAATAAGTGCAGCTTAAAAATGATTCTATCTCTTTCTCTTTTTTTTTTTTTTTGGTATTAACTATCTCTTTCTCTTTACTTGTCACTTTTTTGAAATGGTTTAATTGTTAGACTAACACTTTAACTTTTTTCTATAAGTAATATTTTCCCTCTTCCAAAATAAATGTTCTACTTATAAAAATTGTTTGTCTCAAAATAAATGATATATACTATTTATAACATTAATTTTTTTCTATTTTACTTGCTTCAAACAATTATTAGGTGAAAAAAAACAAATACTCAAAAATATACTTTAATATTACAATGTATATTGCCAATAAAAAGAGGGGTATTTTTGTAAAAATCATATTATCTCTCTTACATTTACATATTTTTCTTAAAGTGTGTGATTTAGTTAACTATGACAAATAAATTAGGACTTAATGATTACTATTTAGTATTTCAATGTTTACTACCAATAAAAAAAAAGAGTATTTTTGTAAAAATCATATTTTCTTCCATTTACACTTATCTTAAAGTGTGTGATTTGGTCAACTCTAACAAATAAATTAGGAGAAGAGAGTGATAAATACTACATGTAACATTTTCTTATGCTTCAATTTCTTTTTAATTGTCATTCTAACAAATATCTCTCCAAACAAATAGTGAACTATGGAGTTTTTCTTATTCTACTCTTATTTTAATATATCACTTACTTTTTTTCTAAATAAAATTAAGTCACACATCTCTCATATATTAAAAGATAATTTTATTGTAATTGTGAATTTGACCGAATAAAATAAAGTATAATTGACAAATTATAGTTTTAATCTATCAAAATAACACTTAAATTGATACAAAAAAATTGTTAAAAAGGAATTGAGGGACGTACGAAAACAATATAAAATAAAAAAATTATAGTAAGGATGGAAGATGTATCTCTAACTATAATAATTTAATTATTTGACTAAACCTCTAAAAATATTTGTTTGACTGAAATTAATTAAAAATCAAAGGTTTTTTTTTTTAATTTTAATTAAAGATCACTTGATTACTTTTTAAAGTTTTTTTTTTGACCAATCATTTTTTAAAGATATGAAGAGTATATTAGTCAAAATATTTTTTAACTAATTTTTAATAAATATATATTCATTTAGGTTCATGTAGGCCGGCCCGAACCTAAATATTTTTGAAGAAATTTATTGAGTTTCATACATTATTTTATAGCGCTATGTTATATTTATGCAATTATACATATTTTATTCCAATGATAAACAAATATATCTTATATTAATGATAATATCATGTCCAAAATTTTTAGTTTAACAAATAAAAAAATCAAAATTATTAGACCGGTGCCTTCATTTTGGTGAGTGATCAAAATTGTGCATGGACTCATATACAACGGTTTAATAGAATCTTATATTTAGAAATGAAGGTAATACTTTATTATTTCGTTTATATTTACCATTTTGTTGCATCAAGTTTAAAGAAAAAATAACGAAGGAGTTCATCTTTCTATAAAATTCAGTTAAATACATACCCTCATTGAGATCTTACAAGCTTTACCTTGTGTGTATGCGCGTGGTTTTTATGATATCTTTGTCGTTATTGTGTAAGATTAAAACGACATGTATCAGCAGAGAGAATAGAGAAATCTTGAAGAAGAGAAGAGAAAAATAAATCAATAGTGCAGTTAATATTTTGGGTGAAAATTAAGATGAGAAACATTCATTATTATGCAGCTTTCTTGCTTCTTATATCGGCGTGTATGGATGGTTCAACAACATTCTCACATTCTCTCAATATTGAGTCCAACTCAATGGAAACAAACAACAACGACACAGTAGTCTACTTTTCCATCTACAATCATCTGTCTGTTGATAATGTAGAATTATATTTCAACCACTTAATCGCTACTCGGACGATTTTGTCTCCAGGAGAAATGATTACTCAAACATCAAATCTGGATCCTAAAGCATGTTTAATGTATTGGTCTAATTTTTGTACCACTTTTCATGTGTATCATCCTAAGATGTATGGAGACCATCGTGACATAGTATTTATAGTCACTGGTGAAGGTGTGTATTATAGTTGGGATGACAATACCATATGGAATCAGAAATCAACCTGGTACAGATGTTAATTTCTCATTAAGAGACAAGATTAACAATAAATGCTTTTTATTATTCTATGTATTGGTGTTACATTACATGGTTGAAGAGTGTTGTGTTGTGTTGTATTTATGCAAAAATATATGTTTTTTATTTGCGATTTTGTTACTAGTAGTTAATTTGTTAGGAATTAGGATAAGGAAATTTATTAGTAGCAGGAACTCAACAACCTCCAGCATAATAGTCCTTCAATTTATTACTAACTGAACTCCATTTGGGACAAGACATATGATGGATTTATGGTATTGCAAATATATTATCATAAAACAAACTTTGCTGGTGTGAACACAGGTTTTTAAAGAAATATGGAGCGTGACAAATTTTGGGATTTTTTAAAGATAACTCATATTGTTGCATTGTCTGGTGCACGTAAGTGTAACTGGTGCCCGTAGTAGAATAAAGTTTGTGATTGTTGTTATTGTAAAGATTTCTCATATCACATGTAGTAGTAATATGAATACCACCTATTTGCTGCACACTATAAAACCAATCATCTATTGTTAGTCTTATATTTCTAATGAAAATGGTCCACCCATCGAGGTGTTTCCAATCTAGCGAAGGAATAGTCACTGCGTTCGGTGGTGGATACCCTGGTCTCGACCAAAAAATATTTCTAATGAAAATAATTATCGGCAAAAAAAATACCACAGCAAAATTTATTTATTTTATATAAAAAAAACATCTATCAAAAATATTTTCAAGAGAAGCTTCTCAAAACAACTTATTTTAAGTAGTTGTAACTTGTAAGAATACTTTTTTCTTTATATTCTACTTTTTTTATTAAATACAAATTATTTGGGATTCAATTCTTTTACGGAAATATCAATTTACATTGTTCATCATCTTAAAATGCATATATAAGGTTAAATTCCCCTCTAAAGGTAAGTTCAATCCATAGTCACATTGAAGAGAAGTTGATTACAATGGAAAATACTAAATGAATGTATGCACATGTTTAAGTCATCCAAGTGATACTAACAACATCTTACATATGTACAAGCTTTAAGTAAACACCAGATCACAGGTAATATATTGACTGATTAATGAGAGGGACATAAGAGTAGCTTTGCAAATATTTCCAATCCGACAGGCACAGTGGCTTCAAGCCAATGGCAGGATTCACATTTTCAATCATTAATCAAATTTAAGTATTTAGTTTAGGAAATATATGCCTTGACTAGTTCTGTGTGACTGCAAATTAAACCTGTCCTTGGGCAGATGATTCTACCATTATTCTTCTTAGCCATCTCTTCAAGGGCCTACACAAAGGAGCAAAAGACAATAATAAGATTAGCCTCATCTTATTCTTAAATGTAGAACACTAGTATATAGAATAACAGGACCTGTATAATAATAAAATATAAATAAGGGACCTTAGCGCTATAAACATATCCATTGGGCAAGACTTGGGGTGGGTTTTCCGTGTCCATTAGCTCCTTTGTTATGTAGCAAACAAGTTTTGAGTGATGCTGCTTTGAATATGGTAATGGTAAGGCTAGTGTGCGGAAAGCCTCCTGGGATAGAGGGTCTTCTTTTGTGCAATCATCTTCGTAACAATATCTTTATCAAGTCAAGGGACATATCTTAATAGAGATAGCAGAGACAATATGTACAAACAAACAACCACAAGGTTGCAATAAGAAACATGCAAATTTATGAGCAAGAGGATTAGTATTATCAGTATGTGTCTTGAAATCTTCCACAACAAGTCTTGAAAATGAGAAGTATGCAAGTGAAAGGAACCAAAGACCTTGAGAACCTGACATATAGAAATCAGCCGAAGGCCTTACTAGCAACCAGTTAACAATGTTTTGAATATTGTACCCAAAAATAAACTACGATTATCAATAACTGCTACAAAAAGCTCAAGATTGATTATCAACAACCCATCAAGGAGAGTCCAAGTGATTTGATTTCATCTTTTGGTGGGTCATTTATATATGCAAGTATGATAATAACTTGCGACTATCCCTGAGAATGAGTAATTAGGTTAAAAAACTTCTTGCAGATAATAATCTATATTTATTTGGATACGGAGTTTTGAGAGCCGACAGACCAGCTTGCAAATAGATATTGAGCAACGGCTCTAAAGTCATTCCATATAACTTGCAGAACTCCTGTTTGAATTGGTCTACTAAATAATCCCATTGCTTAGCTTCAAACAAGACCTGTAAATTATGCAAAATAAAATTGTAAATATATCAGTGCTGAAATGGCAGCTACCAAAGAATAGACGACGCAATATGAAGCTATATGTCTACTACAAAACAAAAATATCAAAATGCCGTGCCCAATCAACATCATGCTGATAGACTTCATTGAAATTTTTACGTACATACAACAGGCATGAAGATTTTCTTCTATAAGAAATGATCATCTAGATTATTAAAACAGAAACGAGAATACATTACAAATTACAGCTTAAGAAACTCAAAGCTTGTTTAGTCAACTAAATTATAAACAGCTACAAAAACTGAGAAACATAGGTACAACTGATATCAATAGATATAGTGCTATTAGCATATTGGTTGCTATTCCTCCACTTTTTCCTAAAATAAAATTATAGATAACTGAAGAGCTGCACATTTTATACAATAAAATTCACAGTTTTAACAAAATTCTGAAATCATCTGGGCATCCAATTAAAAAAAGGTTTAAATATTATCACGAGATGTACTGCATTTGTAGTACATACTATGTGTCTTACAGTATCATGCATCTATAGTTAGACAACACGCCCAGGGACGTTATGAAGGAGGGAAAGTCACAGATGACAGATATTAAATGATAAAAGGTAAAAACATCATCTTTGGTAGCTTAGAAAGAAAAAGTGGTTCAATTGCTCTTTTCAATATCTCTATCTAGTTCACTAAATGAAAGAGTTTCACTCTCTCTTTCCTAAGTATCTCCAGTCTATTTATTTCTTCTACATTTCATGCATACCAAACATATTATTGGTATAAAATCGGAATTCATATAATGAATTGTGCCATTCAACAATTGTGAATGTAAATACAATCATAGCAATGTTGCATAAGGCAAAAAAATTAAAGACACAGCAGTATCACAAACACACAAAAGAAACCCGTTATCACCTTATATGTGGCACATGCAGTGTCTCTTTTAAAAGCTAGCGTTGCAATGACTCGCTGCAGTTCTTTCATGTGGGTGGCTGCCCATGGTGCAAGATACTTCTTAGCATATGTTATGGCTCTTAAATTGTTATCCGCTCTAACCAATTCTATGAACTCTTGAAGTCTCAACTGGAACTCCAATTTGCTCTATTAACATTAAACCACTTTTAATCAACAATTGTAAATGATATGAAGCCCAAATTATGCATCTGTTAGTTACCAACAATTAACATCATACAAGAAATCCTAGTACTAGTAGCTGTGGATATCCAAGAAAGTCTGGCTTTGCCTTTGCATCAAATTAAATATTTTCCTTTCAATTTTGAACAAAACTTTCACCTTTATATTTTATTTTATACACTCTTTTCGGACAACCTCGTACGGTGGTTAATTCTGTTTTATATGAATATATTCTATAGTTGCTGGATGTCTAGGATGATCCTACAAATATTCTTATCACCGTAAGAGAAATGCATTAACTAGACTTTAGAACCAAATAAATCCAAAAAGAATAGCCTATAAGTACAAGGCAGCAAGTATTAATAAGTTCAAACAGTAGTATAAACCTTAGACTTCTTCAGCCTTGATTTGTTTTCAGCACACCATGCTAGGGCAGGTGCAGCATCCTTATTTTGCAAAGCATCAATAACCTTTTTTGCTTCTTGGAATACATCAATATCAACTAGATCCTGATGCACAAAGACCAATAAATATCACTCTTGTATCCAAACTCCAAAGTGACAAAAAAAACAACAGATTGCAGAGAAGACCCAAAAGGAACAGCATATTGCCAGCATTAACAAATGGCCACCATATGCATTACCTGCAAGTTGCTGCATTCAGCAAGTTTCTCTGCAGTGTCATAATATGACATCCTCAACATGTAATCAACAAGAATCCGCTTCAAGCGGGTGTTATTCCATTCTGACATGTTTTCTGCATCGGCAGATTCCAAATGATCGAGACGCACACGGCACTTCTGTGCTTGCAAATTCTCTGCTCGATTTCCTTCTTCCAACTTAACATATTTTCACAATAGCAAACCGAGAAAATCAATCACAAAACACAATTAATCAAGAATGCAATGGAAATCATTTGCAAAAGAAAATGAGAATGAAATGAAAAACAAAATTGACCACAAAAGCATGCTAAAAATGATAACCACTCGCAATAACTACATTGCAACTAAAACACAAAGGGAAACATCAAATTATTCACACAAATTTTCTTATACAAATACCCAGATCATTATTTGGCACAGCAAATCAATATTCAACAAATGCAAATCCGAAATTGAACTAATTTCCATTACCGTAACCATGAAATATGTGAATCATGTGAAAAGAGAACAATAAAAAAAAAAAAAAAAAAATCCCTATCATGGATTGAAACGAAATTGGAATCGCAAAATTAGGTTAGTAGTTACTTTTCTCTTGAGCCCTTGGAGGCGAGAAACGAGAGAGTTAAGGTGGTTTACGGCGTCGTCGGGAGACAAGTCGGAACCGGCGGCATCGGTTACGCCGGAGATAACGGCGGACATCTCTTTCTCGACGACACGGTGGTTAGCTCGGATGGTCTTCTTATAGTGCTCAAAAGGGACTCTGAGGAACTGGTGCTCGAGCTTGAGAGACTCCGTGAGTCGGGGGAGGTTGGAGGATGGAGTGGGCGTAGGGTTGACGGTGGCGGTGGCTCCGATTAGGGTTCCGGCGGCAGTGTTGTTTCCGTTTGGAATGGAATCCATTTCCATCGAGGAAGGAACAAAAATAAATGGAATCTCACAGATTGAAACTTGCAACTGGATAAATATATGTTGCTGCTACACAACTAATAAATCATTTATTTATATATATTTGCATTTCCTTTTTTTTTTTTTTTGACATAAGGTTTGTTTGCCAATGTTTTGAGCTTATAATTTATAATTTATAAACTTATTATGAAAAAATAACTTTGTTTATTAACACTTTTTCACATGAGCTTATAACTTGTTTTATTAGTTTATTTTTTATAAGCTAATTAGCTATTTCAATTAGCTTATAGCTTTTACTTTGTTGTTTTTTTTTCCAACTTTACTCATATTATCTTACTTAAAAATAATTAAATATTTAATTTTTACGTTATTTTGTATCTATCAGTCAGTCAAACCGCTAATTTTATCAAACACTTCAATTAACTTATCAACTATAAGCTATGTTTTCCAAACATACCCTTTAGTTTATAAGCTAAATGATATGTTTGTTAGCATACTTTTCATCACGAATTTATAGTTTATTTTACTGATTTATAGCTTATTACTACCTCTATTCCTTTTTACTTGTCATTTCAGAAAGAAAAAAAAAGACCAAAATAGAAGAGTGTATTTTTGCACCTTATTTTCCTATTATACCTTTTTTTAAAATATATCATATTTTTAATTCAACAATAATTTCTTACTTTTTCACAAACATTATATATTCCTAAAAAAGTTGTAACAAACTTTATTTAAAAACAAACAAAACTTGTATAAAATAAAAAGATTATATTGTTTTAACAAAAAAAATTATACACCATACCAAAAAATAAACAAAAAAAATTATATAAAATTTAGTCAATAAAATATAATAGAAAAGATGGTATAATATGCAAAATATAACCTAAATTGTCAACACGACAATTAAAAAGAAAGAAATATTTTTTTTCTAAAACGGTAAGTAAAAAGGAATAGAGGTAGTATGATATATAAGCTATTTTTCCAAAACAACCTCTTATAGGTAATTTTATTTATTCGTTATTGCAGATTTCGGAATCCCCTAAACATGATTTCAGCACTAATAATTGCATCCTTTTGGATTGTTGATTATACTCAAGTATATATCATATGGATTATTGTACATGTCCAATGGAGTTTGGTAACATAATAGGCAAGTTGGTGTTCTTAAATGTTAAATTCTTTGTTTATATAACAAATATAATTTTTTTAAGTCTATTATTGGAAGAAATTTTGTTCACAAAACCTCATTTGTTTTTTGCAACAGTTGATGAACAACTATTGAAACTTCATGCCGACAAGTAATCATTAAAGAAGACAGTGCTCAATTGTAATGTGTTGTCTAAGGGATACAATAATAATAAGAATATAATTTTGATTTTTATTTCCTTTTAGGACAATATCTGAGAGAGAAAAAGTACATAATACTTAAAGAATTCATTTATTGTTTCATAGTTAATAGGTAAGAGTAACATTTCCATAATTAGAGAAGTATCAGCAATTTGTAATCTTGCGCTAATACAGTCAAATCAATAGGAAATTACTCATTCTATGTACTATAGGAAGTCTAGAATAAAAACTTGAAACAATTCACACTCCGGAGATTTTTGAGATGATATATGATCACATAACTGTCATACCACTATTTTTCCTCCCTCACCGATCTAAGACACAAGATGTGCTTGTGTATTTGTTTAGCAAATTATAGTTGTGGAGTTTATATGTTGATTAAGTTATTTATGCTTATTTTCTGAAATGAATCAAAGAGAGATACGAACTTGAGAGTTCGATGAATTTATTTCATACGCGGATTGAGGATCTATGTGTTGGGCTCGGACAACGGCTCATTTAAGTGTCTTTCTCGTGGAGGCATTTTTATTGATTGGAAAGTATATACTTCATTATTATATGAGAAGTTTTATTGAAATTACTTATGACTATCTTTCTCGCTAAAACATTCTTAAACTGCAAAGTATATACTCTTTCCGTCGTAAATTATAAAGAAAAAAAAAACACATTTATTCAGAAAAATTAAAACTTAATTTAAAGTACGTTTTTGTGAGTTTTCTTGAAATAAGTTGCATGAGAATGAGTAAAAGTAATTTTTATTGTTTTTTTTTTGTTTTCATCATCAGTTTAATCTGGTTCGAGGGTCAATTCTGTCATCAAGTGATTCCAGCTAGGAGTGTACATGGGTTGGGCAAACCCACTCGATCCGGTCAAATCCACCCAATCCAACCCAAAACAGTGGATTGGGTCGGGCAATTGGGTGGATGTGGATTTCAAAATGACAAATCCATAAAAATAATCGGGTTTTGGGTAAACCGGACCCAACCCATAAAACCCACTAACCCACTGTTTTAGTAATATTATGACTTTTTAAAATATTTTCTATATAAACATGAAATATTTTGCTTTTATTATTTGATCATTAAAAGAGAAAATCACAACCTCTAACATAAAATTTTCTAAAATAAGTTGTATGCATGTATATTTTAAACGAAAAACACATTATTCTTCGTTACTTTACATTTTCAATGCATTACCTGATCATTGTTGTTGAGTTTATATCTTTTGACTTCTTTATGTCATTTAAAAATAATAATGTGAGCAAAATATAATTATTTGAAAACAGTGAAAGTAGATTATTTTTATGAAAAATAATGATGATATTATCATTTTACGATGCTAAAAAAATAATGAAAATATGTTGTAATGTTTTCTAAAAAAATTAAAAGTTGAGTATTTTTAAAGAAAAAAAAATGATGATTCATGATATAGTAATTTAAAATAAGAAAATAATATTTTAATTTGGACAACCCACTAACCCACCCAACCCAATCCATAAATTAGTGGATTTGTCCAACTCAACCCAATGCTAAAGTGGGTGGTTAATTTACTGAACCCAACCCACAAAACTCTAAGTGGTTCGGGTTTTGGTTTTGGTTTTGGTCAAATCCAGCCCACGTACACCCCTAATTCCAGCCCCCTCAAGTTCGCAGTTGCGGAGGTCGAACCGTAGTCTTCCTTACCAAGTTTAGTGTCAATCACCGCTAAACCAACTATTGATTTATTGGTTATTGTTTATTGAGAAAAATGTATATATATATATATATATATATATATATATATATATATATATATATATATATATATAGAGAGAGAGAGAGAGAGAGAGAGAGAGAGAGAGAGAGAGAGAGAGAGAGAGAGAGAGAGAGAGAGAGAGAGAGAGAGAGAGAGAGAGAGAGAGAGAGAGAGAGAGAATTAAATACTCCCTTCGGCCTTAATTATGAGTAAAAATCAATTTTTAGTTACACTGTAGTCTAGATACATTAGTTATTCAATGTATATAAAAAATAATTTTTGTTTATAATTAAAGATACAATTTGCATTTAATTTTATGAAAATAAGTAAAAAACTTTTTTAAAATGTTTTTTTTTATAATTTGAGACAAAAAATAGAAATCTTCCCCTTATAATTTTAAACGGGACAATATATTAATAAGCAAAAAAATTTAGGTGCATTTTTACAAGCACTTTTTGTACGCTTCTAAACGAAATTCACCGTAATATCATCAAATCTATGATTTTGTTTTCATAATTTGTTGTAACTATAAAACATAAATTTTATGTTAAAAATCATATGAAAAAACACATAAAGGAATGCAGCTAAGTTTTATGCTATTATCTGTCAAAAAAAAAAGTTTTATGCTATTAATAATCATATTAGATATTTTTTTCCATCTCCAACTAAACTTTTTTCATCTCCTCCTTTTTTAGGCAAACGAAGCCCATTAAACATCCACCCCGTAAGTCAACTCAAATAATAAATATGAAAACAATAATACATTAAAAACATAATTATTATTATTATTTTTTTAACAAACAAAAATGATATTTATATTAACTAAATTGCCCTGATACAAGGTGTGTCAAAATAGACAATAATATTTACAAAAGATAATAAAAATTAGTCGATGTTTAAACAAGTGAGCTCGACCACCACTAATGATAACTTAAAATTAAATTCACATTCGTTTCAAAATATAACCACCAATACTAGTAAAATATAACCTTATCTAATAGTTAAGGTAGAATTCTTGCTCAATTGTTAGAAACACTAAATTACAATACATGATTCAACATTACAAAAGTACTTATAAATAAGCACTTAATTAAACAACAACAGACAAAAAAGAAGTAATGCATAAATTTCTCAAGATTTCACAACTAAGTTATTTTATAAGCATGACACCTACAATCTGGATCAAACTTAAAGCCAATAACATCTCAAATTATGATCCTCTCCATTGTTTGCTAAAGAAATGTGCTTCATGCGAATAAGCTTCTTAGAAACCCACTTCTACTTGGTGCCTATAATGCATGACTTCTACAAAGTTAAAAAATTTAATAATCAAACTCTACAGCTGAACCAATTTTTTAAAGAATTACACTTTCGTGGCTTAGAACAAGGTTTAAAAAAATTGAAATGTCATTTTAGCTAAAAAAATGTATTTTTAAGACTACATATTAGGACACAAAACATTCAAACTTGTACAATATACTAGAAAGATGTTATACAAGAGCACATCTTTTCTAGATTAAGGTAAAAAAAAAATTCACCAATTTGAGCTTAGCCAAAAGTACAAAATCAATCCAAGGTTTAAATTTTCAGAATGAAGAGAACGATATTGACATACCATCACTGTCATATGGAGGAGGAAAGAATTGTAAGTAAGAAAAGGAAAGGAAGAAATTGTTGTCCCTGATAAGTTCATGTAAGAAACTTTGCCAAAAGGTTTACAGAAACATTTACCGACTTTAATTTGATCAATTTACTTCAATAAACAAACCTATTAGACCTCCAGCAAACACATCTTGCCAATGATGCCAATAATTTGATACTTCATTAATATACTACAAGCTATACATTGAAAGAAAGGAATAACAATTTTTGGTCTTCCTAACACAACAATCTAATCTAATAAATAATAATAGAAGCACAAGTATTGAAACCCTTATGCATAATGATTCATAAAAAAGAAAGCATCAGAAAGATGCAATGACAGTACAAATAAAGGTATGAAAAACAACGCATCAAGCATCCAATCTCCTAATCACAAAACACAATAAAATTACCTGAGACAATACAGAGTAATTTGAAGGTGATTGCTTGGTGCGAGTTCTTCTTCCTTCTAATATGTCTAATATTCAAAAACAAAAAATCTATTCATGCTCTTACTAACGACTAACCCCTTTACAATGAATGAGTTTCAAAGACAGAATACAAGTATAGTCCCACACTACCCAGGTATAAATTCAAAATCTATGAAGCACAAAAACTCCTCAATTTAAGCATGCTCTAATGTAAACAGTGTCATGTCCGACACCGACACAACATTGACACTTATAGTTACATTAAATTATATCATTTTCTCAAATTTTTGTCCATGTAGATGTGTTAGTGTCTATGTCGTTTCCATGCTACATAGCGATAATTAATACTAGCTACAAATCTAACAGCAATCCAGTTATTAAAAAGAACAATAAATCATGATGTTAATGATGAGCATTTGAAGATCAAGAAGCTTAACAAGAACCCTGTTTTTTTTACTAATGGTATCGTGCTATTAATGTATCTTTGGTTCCACTCTTAGAGCAAATAAAATTTATTCCAGTAGAATTAATTTTGCATCTGAAATTGATTATGACTTCGAAACCAAAATTTAATGTTTTGCCTCAGGAAATAAGTTTGTGTTGTCACTTTCACATGAATGCATCTAAAAATTTAGAGATGCAAAGATTTAAACATGAATTTCGTTATTTTGTTTTGCTCACATTTAACATGCTTTATTAACTTTGGTGTCCACATTCATTAGAGGACTAATACGGACCAAGTCATAGCAATGATAATAATCGGTGTAATGATTAAATATTGGTAGGAAACCAAAAAAGAACCAACAGCACACCACTCCAACCAATCAATAAATAAATTATTATAAACAGGTAGAGGCTCTCTTCAATCACGTGACGTGAGAGTTTGGTACCATAGCAAAGTTTATTTATCAGTTCAGGTTATTATATTTCTGGGATATCAAGAGTTTGGTCCCATCCATACCAAAGTCACAACTAAATTTTACTTGTTCAGAGCAACTTTCAATTTCAAACAAAATTCATTCCTTGACAACCAGCCCAATCCTGCTTTTTTACAACCAAAACTTCATTTCCAACACTAAGAATGGCTTAAGCTATAAAGCTAGCAGGGGATAATAATTTATTACTACTAAAAACTAGTCTACTTCTGTAGTTGAAAACCAACAAATACAAATTCCATTGTCCTCCAGCATTCACAGCAGGAAACTATTCTGATATAAAAAAACGGGGGATTCATTCAAAATCTTTTCCTCTTCACTCTGGATATATCATCAAAACTGTCATCACTCCAAACTTGTCCACCATGCCTGAAATTATCTTCCTGATCATCCATGTTTCTTGTTCTTCTAGGTGGCCCATTTGCATTCCTACCCTTGATCCGTCTATCAAAGTCCCTTTCCCTCAAGTTGTTGCCTCTATCATGAAAATCTGAATCATCTGAACAGAATCTATAATGTCTAGTAGGTCCATCTTCTGCATTAAGGTGAAAGTTCTCACCAACATTATTATTACCATTGTTATAAGGAGGCCTGAAAGATCGCATTGGACCTCTTCTCTCACCAAACCTTCTCCTCTCCTCACCATTTCCTTCCCCATTATTAACCTCTAGCATCCTACCAGAATGCATAGGCCCACTACCACCAAAGTATTCATCATCTTTATCTGCTCGGTCTCGGGGATCTACAACATCAAATCTTCTGTTGTTTCTGATTAAAATTCGACCAGATGGACTCCTATTGGAAATGACAGATCTTGGATGACCATGGTCTCTTGCAGAGTCAATGTCCCTCATATCATTAGAAGGTCGTGATATAAATTGAGGTGAGCCATGTCTCCTCACCACTCTCTCCCCAGTGAAAACAGGTCGATCAGGTGATCTCATTCTGTCAACCCTGTATAATGGTGATCTTCTATGAGTCATTTCAGGATGGCCACCAAAACCCTCTGGGGATCTTCTTCTGGGAGACCTCCTTCTAGGAGATGTCCACTGACCAGGTGAGCGACTCCTCGATCTGATGGGCGACTTAGAACGCATTCGAGAAAGACCACCCCTTCTCTGCATGGAAGAAAAATTCCTACCCCTACCTCTTGAAAACCGACCATCGTGCCCCTCAAATTGTTGGGGACGTGTATACACCGAATCTTGAGTGTCATCAGCAAATCCTCTCATAAATTTCTCACTATGCCTCATGCCACCTAACTCTGAACCATCCCCACCAATACATCGACTATTTGGACTAACAACTCTTGGATTTCTATGACTCATTTGGTTACTATCTCTTCCTCCTGCTGGTGACCTTCTTCTCGGTGCAATGTAAGAGCCATCATTTAAAGGCTTTCTACCAACCCGACCATTGACAACATATGAGTCATTAGGTCCAACATTATTGTACTCCATCTCAGTTTCAGCAACAGCAGATGAATATTTTGACCTGGCGCCACGGAACTGTTGACTTGGACCATTGTAAAATTCACCAGAATATTCACGGTCAGATTCCCAGTCACCACGAATTCGACTATTAACTCTTCCTCTACCACGCCCAAAATTCAATCTAGAGTGTCTAGTTGACATGTCTTGATGTCTTTCTCTTGAAAATCGGTGGGGAGCATCAATGTAAACTTCGTCCCTGAAAATTAAAGCAAGAACAGAAAACACTTAAGCAACACAATTAAAAAAAGGAAAATAGCAACAGTATATATAAGACTAAAAAACTTACCTTCCACGGTATAACTTGTCACCATCAACTGGGTCAGACAGTACATCTCTTCCAGCTCGGGTCGGCAGTGATCTGACTGGAATAGGCCTAGTTTTACTAGGGGATGAAGAACTAGCAGCTCGTGACAAATCTATGATTCTTCCTTGATTACCATTGTTACTTACATCTCTGGCTATATCTTCAGTATTTGCAGATCCTTCCATCTTCGGCAAATATAAATCAGTTTGTCTAACCGTGTCAGTTGTTTTCACAACCTCATCAGCACATTGAACATCTATCACATGGCTTCCATCGTTGGCATGATGGGTATGTTGTTCCGTCTCTTGAATTTCAGAGACAATTATTCTTTCTGAAAGATCTAAATGATTCCTTTGCAAAACATTAACTGGTCCCATATCAGCAACAATATCACATTTTACACCATCCAATGACTCTTGCGCACACACACTTTTATCAATGACTTTACCAAGCTTATCATGCATTTGAATGTCTACACTATCTTTACTAATTATTTCAGAGTGGATTACAGTCATATTGTCATTTTCCATCACATGAGATGAAGAGGGATAATCACTACTCACCACTCCTTTCTCTACAAGTTTATTATCACAATTACTCAAGTCAGGACGTTCTATTTCTCTTACCTCGCATATGGTATCCTCCACTTTGGAAGGTTCAAGTGGTTCTCGAACCTCACCATCCTCATAATCATCATCTTCAGTGTATCGCTCAGTGTCGACAGCAACAGTTACAGCACGGTTGTCATCTGACTCCAAATCAGAACCATAAGAATCATCCTCCAACATATCGGTAGACAATGTTATCTTTTCTTCATCGCTAACACAGGTTTCACCACTCTCTCGTGGAACAAGAGGCTCATTCATTAGTTTCAATCTGCAACCATCATGATCATCAGCAACTTCTTTCTTGGCTACAACAGTAGAATATTTCAAGCCAAGATTAGACAATTCTGTGGCAGTTTCAACTATAGGAATAGCGACTGTTACCAGAGGAACGTGCTCAGAATTTGAGGAAACATCACATAATTTCTCAACATTTACTCCTGCATGACTATAATTTTTATTGGTAGTTAATACTGTTGTACACACAGGTTTCACAGCATGATGAACTGCATCTGCGAAAACTTGTGTCGAATTCATGACTGGCACCGAAGTACCAAATGACATTTGAGGCAACACTTTATCCAACTGATTTGAATTGGTACTCTCTATTGTTTTGGATTGTTCGCGACTACCCTCACGACATGGTTCAGATTTAATGAATGTAGAATCAACCAACTTTGAATTGCTAACAGTTGACTTAGATTGCTCGGTAATTGAATGCTGAATAAATTCTTGTTTAACCGCAGCACTGTCTAATGAACCAACAGGACATGAATTAGCTTCTTTCAAATTCTTTTTCAAGTTCTCATCATATGGTTCTGGCTTTACCAACCTAAAACTAGAAGTATTTGCAGCACCAGCAGTAGCTGCCACACTAGGCAAACTAACAACAGGAGTAGCACCACCTGAATTTAGTTTAACAGATATTCTAGAGGGCTCCTCAACATAATTATGAACATATGATGAAAAACTGTTATTACGTGGATCCGCACATTTATACTGCTGTCCATACAGAACAGGTGAAGTAATGAAAGCTTTGTTCTGACTCTCTTTATGTGTTTGCTTTACGGACACAACACTTGTTGGTGGTGTAATCCCAGTTGAGCACATTAACAGTTTCTCATCAAGTGCACTGTGAGTAATATTCAGACCGTCGATAGAAGTTTTAACAGAACTGGCATCACTCCCTTCATCCCATGCATCCATGGTAGTATTCAGATCCCAGTTTGCCCTACTAGAATGAACACGGGTAGTGTCACTATCACTTTTAACATCAGCATTTGAACTGTGGGTACTGCATTCCTCCTTGCTTAGAGATAATTCCAATGAGACAGGTTCTCCTTTATCCATATTGGACTGTATCTCATTAATTCCCAGACTTGTAACAGATTGAAATAAGTGCTCCTTTATGCTTAAAGATAATCTAGTATTACCAGGAACTACTTGACTCTCTTGTTTAACTGTGTCTTGGACGATTTGTTTGCTCACATCTGCTCCAATGCTAAGTGCGAGACCTTCTTTTGCAGCCAATAAGAGTTCAGTATTTGCCTTAATTGTTTGGGATCCCGAGTTCTTCTCCTTAACTTCATTGAGCATCACCTTGTCTTTGCTATTCACAACATTCAAAGTAGGGGTTGACTCCTCCTGTTTGGGCATAAGCAAAGAAGAATTGTTTTGCATCTTGTCAGCTTTGGTAACATCAGAACTTGATTTCTTTTCTTCAAAAACAGAATTTCCAATAGTATCGGATAACCCAGCGGAACTGGTAGAAAGGGTTGAACCCAGTGATGTGGTAGAATGATCTTTTCGCAAGGCATGGCCTTTTTGTTGAACCGAAGCTTCTTCCAAAGATGGTGAAGAAGCTTGAAGTGAAGGAGGGAACCTTCTTTTCTTGATAGGTGCACCTGCAATAGTGACATTTGATAGAGCTGATCCTTGAGAAGTGCTTGAATTTTCTTTTTGTTGTGACTCAGTTTCTTCATTGTTTGAAGATGGGTCTTCAGAAGGAGGAGAAGAAGGGCGAATATAAGGTGGGTACCTCCTTTTCTTGATTGGGACACCTGCAACTAAATCACTAAACTGCCCAGCAAAGGACTTTACCCCACTCTGTCAATATAAGATCAAGTAATCAATATCCAAAAAAGAACAAATTCGCATGGTCTCAATCGTTAGCTGTAAATCAGAAATGAAATAAACACCTCTTCAACTGGCATGATTCCAAAGTTTGCAATAAGCTCACAAGTCAAAACCTTTCTTTCAAACTTCAGTTACTTCAGTTTATATGATTCAAATAGCAAATCCTCAATAAAAATGTTAAAGTTATTAAAAAATTCCTGCACCGAATAATAAACTTATTGTAAACATTTATTTCGATCTTCAAAATTCTTCCACTATCCAAGTATAGTAGATCCTAGCCTTAGTTTCAAATCGAATAAAATCGCGGGAACCTGCAAAATAAGATAAATAATGTAAAATCTTAAACCACCTCAAACCATTAATCAAAATAAATAAATAAATAAATAAATAGAACATGAAAATAACTACACCCAAATATTAATATACAATCTCCTTTAAAATTTGTATTAGATCCAATCTAATAACTACACCGGAGGGCTTTATGAAGAAAAGGAGAGAAAAAAAATCCAGGTTTGGCAGAGGCCAGTAGTTGAATCTAGGTCAACGACAATACGCGGCCTCTATACCTTTACCAACTCGACTAAAGAAACATGTATAATAATTTGTCATATCATATAGTATTTATAACCAAATTGATGTTTTCAGGGCCGCCCCGAGTGGCCGGAGTTGAACCTAGGTCAAAGAAAATAGATGGCTAAAGGGCGGTCTAACTTTAGGCCACTTGGGTCGACCCTGAAAACATGAAATTTATCACTTGAAATGAAACCATTAGAATTGCAGCAGAGTAAATAACCAGACTTATGAACAAAAAGTAGTATGAAAGCAATAAAGTAGTATGAAAGTAACTACCGACAGAAAATTAACTTCAAATTTATGAACAAAAACCAAACTTGAGCAAGCAAATATGAACGATCCTCCGTTTCTCAAGATAATAAAAATTGATAGTATGAAAAATAAGAAGAAAAGAATGAAGAATTTAAACGAAGAATAAAAAAGGTTAGAGAATAAAGTGGCGTGAACCGAGAAAAACCAGGAAGGAAGAAACAGATCTAAAACCTATATAAACAAGACAATAAAAAGCGGAAAGTATAATTAATGCATGGGGGGCAAAGAATCAAATACCATGAATTGCAGGCGAAAGAAGAGTAATTAAAAAGTGAGAAAATATTGAGATCTTGACGATGAAAAAGATGAAGATAAAAATACGTACCTGATAAGAAGAAAATCAAGGTTGTAAGAAAAAAAAGGGTTTTGGTTTTGTGGTCAAATTATTCTTCTTCTTCTTATTCTGCAACTTCCACGAAACAGCAAAGAGATTAATTATAAACGAATCTCTCTCTCTCTCTAAGACACACACATACAAACACACACTCTCTCTCTCTATATATGATGATATGATTGATTCTTTGTTCGAAAATTAGGAATTGCGAAATTGCGCCGAATTGAATGAATTATTATGATGATTATTGACTTTGTGTTGTGGAATGGAAGTGGAGGCTTATCTTTCTTTCTTTCACTAGTATTATATTCTCTTCCACCGACGTGACGCGGTAACTAACATTATGCCACGTCTCCTACTTTTGACGTGCTCCATTTTCTTTCGTTGATTTCTTATCTTTTCATATCAGTCGTTCGATCTAAACTAGCGACTTTTTTGTATCAGATCTATTCTTTTCTTGCTGGACGACTGGACCCTCGTGTTGTTGCTTTCCTCATACCTAATCTTCTCACGTTACGTTGCTTTGCGTTCCCACTACAAATAAATAAATCTAAATCTTTTTCTACGTACAAAAAATTAAATAATAATAGTAGTAAGTAATAACTTTGATTGAGTTCTTGTCATAAAATAATAACTTTAATGTATACAACTTTTTTATATTTAAACAAACAAAGAGAGACGTGGTTGAGTGGTTGGGGTTCATGCTTTTTTAATTAAAGGTTGAGGGGTAGATCCTCATTTTGGGTATGGAGCAACTTTAAAACATTAGGTCAGCTATCCTATCCATCTATGTGTCAGGGATAAGTCACTGCATTCGGCGGTAGATACCCCTATCTCGACAAAAAAACAAACAAAGAGAGAATATTGAAGGAGAAGATTCTAGTAGTCCGACTACTTATTAGTATTATCTTTATATAACACAGAAACTACATTTGATTTATTCAATTTTTTGATAATGTTATCTTTTTTATTGTCATAATTTTGTCTATAAATCCTTTTTTGTTTGGGGACTTTGTATATAAATCTAAAAACCATTAAATACAGCTCATAATTTGTATGAATAATAATTTTAAATATCATAAAGTTAACTTATATAGTAAGTGAACGATTATGATAGTGACAATGTAAACAAATCTTTTATAGTAAGGGCACATAAATTATATAATAACCACAATAGTCGCAATAATACTCCCATAGAAAATAAAAATAAATAAGTTGACGTGCAAGTTGCTACAAAACAACAAAGTGAAACAAATGTTCAATGTCCTATGTATATCATTATTGAATGTGTTGTTCCACTTGTGTTCCTCCATTTTATATAAGCCACTCACTTGCAAGTTGCAATATTCTAAGATATAAGGGTTTCAATTTATTCTTATTTTCGTATTAAATTTGTTTAAAGTGAAATGAATAAAAAAAATTACCACTTATGAATAAAAAATATAGGATAATAAATGGACCAAATCAAAACTCGAAAATATAAGGACTTGCAATAACACAACCACTAGTAAGAAGTGATTACCACTATGAATAACACAACCACATTCAAACATACAATTGCAATTCAAGTTTTTTAGTAACAGTGAACTTGCTATTCTACAAGCATATAGCTATGAGATTATAATTTGGATATTCCTTCCACTAGGAGAACAACCCCTCAACAAAAGGGTTGTAAATTACCTTTAGTATTTACATTGATCAAAATTCAAAACTTGAGATTGGATGATCAAACATAAAACTACCAAGAAACTGAATGTCTATTACAAAACTGTTCATCAGCTCAATTTTCAAGCCATGTTAAGGATCCCATAATTAAATACTTACTTGGAAGCTCTCCAGCAGATGGTGTAAGGTATGTTATCTTCTTTCTGTTATATACAAATCAAGTTAGTTAGAAGTGCAACATCGTGCAAACATTCTCCGTAAACAGCACAGTCAAATCTATCAATACAAACCTCTGAATGTCGACGTCTGTTACAAAGATAAAACCAGCAACATTGCTGCACCACAAAAGACGTGACACGTTAAGATATACAATGGTAGGAAACTGTTTTTAGCTAAGCAGAGATTACCGGTTATATCTTAACGTTAAGAATATCTTAACGTTAAGATGTGACACGTTACAATTGTTCTTTACGTTTTTGGCCCGCACTTGACACTATGAAGTATGAATCGTGATACTTTGGATAAAGGTTTATTCACATTCACAAGTTCACAACAGCAACAATAAATAATATCCAGATCAAACACTATCATTGGGCTCTATAAAAAACTAAAATTGCCAGGATTATTAAGATTTGGATAATAAATAGTTAATGATCCAAGTCATAGTTACCTTGAAATGATCTCATCAGGTTCCTTGGCAAATGAGACAGCAAGGACAGTGTGGAGCAAATCACGATTTATATTCACGGCTACAACTCTTGTTGGATCTGCAGCAGGTTCTGCTCCAATTGGCAAGGCAGAGCGTGGGGCTTGTGGCCCACCACCAACTCGATAAACAAACAAGTCACTAAAATTTGAAATATTAGAATGAGGAGAAAGATCATTGGTAAGGCCATAAAAGTATTCCTGCATCAAAATCAAATGGCAGCAATTTCAATTAGAGCCACAAAATAGTTGAACAGGCAGAACAATTAAGTGAACGTTAAGAATGCTCAACCGCTCAAGGAAGGAGAGAAAAAAAAAGCTAGCACAAAGGCCAAAGATAATAAACAAAATATCCAGATGCGATCTTCTGCTGATGCAATTTTACATCCAAACAAATATGTGCTTACAGTTACATGTTTACAAGGTTTTAAATGCCAATGGTGCTGATAAGTGCAAAGGATCCTACTATTTATAACTAATTCCCTTATGTCATTTTTTTTCCAGTTACAATTTTCTAATACTTTAGAATACACAGCACTTGGTCTCATTATCAGACTAGTATTTGTGTTACTCAACATTGAAACGTCTTTAATCCTACCTAATTCTCATAGAAAAATCATTCTTTTCACAGGTAACTGCTTGGCTAAGTCAGGATTGGCGATGGAAGTTGAATTGCAGCTTAATAAAAATAAACCTTAACACAAACAATTAACGTTTGATAAGTTAAAGTGGAATCATGGGAATATGAGGTCACAAGTTCCAGTCATGTAATAGGCCTTCTGCACATGCAAAGTAAAGTTTTTTACAATAGAACCTCAGTGGGCCCAAACCTTCCCTAAATCCCACCATGATTTCCCTTTTAACTAACATTTAATACGTATAAACCAAAATCCTCTAAAATGAATATATATATCAGAAGACAACGACGTTTTTTCTACATGCAGAAAATATTGAAAAGAGAAAAAGTAGGGTTACCCTTATCCTAAAACTTCTGGCCTTCTGCCGGACCTTCACATTCCTAGATACAACTCCACCTGACCTTTGAAGTTTCACGACATCTACTTTAGGCTCACCCTTAAGCACATCTCTGAGCATGCTGCACAGTTTTTCCTATAAAGAGTTCAAAAGGAAAACCTAAGACTGAGTTTACAAATATTATAATATAAGGAACCCCTCCCAAGGAAGTTCTTTTATTTCAAGTGTGAGAAATCAAGGTATTAGTTATAAGAAAGGATGATGCATAATTGAATGGATAAATTTAATGATGCATAATTGAATCTAGATGAGGCTACCATCTACCTGACCCAATACCAAAACAACATTGGCCTTGAACGTGCGGATTGCATGCAATAGCAACTGCAATAAAATACCACCAAACGAATGAGTAAGAGAGACCACTATAATCAGTGGCAGAGCCAGGAATTGTTTAAAGCCCGGGCAAAATCTTAAGCTTAAATAAAAATCTCAGTTTTAAACCAAAAAAAAAAAACAGTTTTACCATAATTTAATTCTTAAAAATCTCAATTTTACCCTAAAATATCAAAAAAAATGAAAAATCTCAAATTTGAACAAAAAGATATTAATTTTGCCCTAAATTAATCACTAAAGATTACAACTTTACCTTAAACTAACCCTAAAATACCAAAAATTTGGACCGAGCCCGGGCACGTGCCCGGACGTTGGCTCAGCCCATCACTATAATCAAGATCTATAAATAACAGTCAGCAGTACATTTCATGTTTCAGCGGTGTTCAATTCAACAATAAGGTAAGGTTAAAAGATTAATTACCTCGTAGCCTACTCCCTCTATCCATCCCATGGTATTTAACACCATTCCTGCAGCTCTAGATTCAGAATTTCCAGCAAATTGTCTCTCCAGCATTCCAGCGAGCTCCTTGACAAGCACTTTATACAATTCTACATTATTACTGTAAAAAGCAATGTTTGGTGATTGGATTAATGGATTTTCATTTTCTTTATTTGCTACTAATGATTTTTATAACTTTAAATAAATGTCTGTTGGTGTGATTTTGCCAATTAATAGTTCAAAATATGACAGGAATT
The DNA here is from genome assembly GCA_951804385.1 of Trifolium dubium. Taxonomy (NCBI): domain Eukaryota; kingdom Viridiplantae; phylum Streptophyta; class Magnoliopsida; order Fabales; family Fabaceae; genus Trifolium; species Trifolium dubium. The sequence goes on from OX638064.1 coordinate 58,983,337, forward strand.
ACAGCTCTAGCTACCTCGGAGTTGTGTGTCCAAAAAAGTAAACAAGAGGCATTTCAAGAGGAATCCCCTCCACGGGATCGATGGGCATTTCAATTGGAGTGGCAGCAATGCATCCAGGAACTGTAATAGATCCTTGGCCAATATCCAAATCAACAAAGGTGGGCTTCCAGCCTTGTTTAGCTGCCCAACTAAGAAGCATCCTTGACAAGGTACTCTTTCCAGAATCTGAAGGTCCTACAACAATCACCCTAGGGCCCTGACCAATCAAATCATTTGATACTTAATTAATATACTACAGGTTATACATCTTACACTTGAAAGGAATAACAAATTTTGGTCTTCTTAACACAACAATCTAATAATAGAAGCAAAAATTTCGATACTATTATGCATAATGATTCATAAAAATAAAAAGCATCAGGAAGATGCATTGACCGTGCAAATAAAGGTCATGAAAAACAAGCAAAAATGAAAACAATCCACACTAACACGTGCATCAAGCATCCAACGCCCTAGTAACAAAAGACAATAAAATTACCTGAGACAATACAGAGTCATCTGAAGGTGATTGCTTGGCGCGAGCTCTTCTTCCTTCCAATATAGCGTGCACATTTACATAACTAACCATTGGTGTCTGCAATTAACAAAAAAGGAGTCTTTTCATGCTTTTACTCGCCACCACTAACCCCTTTATAATGAATGAGTTTCAAAGAAACAATAAAAGTATAGTCCTTCAAAGAAAGAATACAAGTATAGTTCCACGACGGTTTACCTCATCAGCAGTATAATCAGTTTCAGTAGCACCATCCATTTCAATTGTGGCACCATACCAAGTAAAGACCTGATTCATTGCACAAGGAACTATATACTCAAAATCATATCTACAAATCTAACAGCAATGCAATTATTAAAAAAAAAAACAAGGAAGAAATGATGATGTTAATGATGAGCATTTGAATATCAAGAAGCTTAATAGTATTGTGCTATTAGTGCAAAAATAAATCACCTTCATTTCAACTCACTTTCAGCCAAAATCAATTCATAAGAAAACACCAGTTTTGCAAAACACCAATTCATAAGAAAAAAAAAATCAAATTTTCTCACCTCAAAAGCCAACACTTAATTAACATGTAAACAAAAAAAAGTAAAAAGAAAGGGAAAAGAAGAGTTAGTTACTGCAAACTTGAGTCTGGGAGGAAAATTGAGCCAGATTTCAGGAGGAAGCTCGGTACCGAAAATCTCAGCGGTGCCATTAAGGAGTCGAAGACGAAGAGGTGCGTCGATACCGACTTCAATTCTGAGCTCGCATTCTTTTTCCAATTTTACTTGCTTAATTGCCGGTGTCGAATTTGAACCACCGCCAACAGGACCTGCACCACCGTACGCCATTTTGAACGGGGGGTTTGGATGTGGCAATCTAGGGTTTTGGGGGAGGAAGAAATGGAGAAAGGTACGACGACGGTGGCGCTGTCGCGGATTTAAGTGATAGCTTTTGATTTCTGAGAGCAGGTGAAGTGAAGTGAAGTGAAGGGTTTGAGAAGCAAGGAGAGAATAGAAACTTGTATCGAATGAATTAATTCAATTTAATTTTGTTTGTGAGTCCCAAACAACCATTTTATTTTATTTTTTTTGACAAAAACCATTTTATTTTTTAGTCATCGATTTCTTAGAAGGATTTTTAGAAGGTCTTAACAAAAACAAAACAAAATATTTTTTTTTTTTTTGAATCAAAAACAAAACAAAATATTAAAGAAAGATATTGGAAGGTTTACGTATTGGGTTAAGATTTCAAACAATTTTAATTTTCAAAGTTTTTATTTTTATAAAAAACTAGCAAAAGACCCGTGCGATGCACGGGTTTGTTACAAATTTAATACATTTTAAATTTATATATATGTATTCTTCAGCAACAAAAAAAATTATGTGTAGAAATATACTTTTTGTCGATTTGTAATTGTTATATAAAATTTTAAACATTTATTAGTATTTTTAAAGGCTCGTAAATATCGTTGAAATAGTAACCATGATATAGTATTTTTATAAAATATTTATTTATTTTATATGCAAAAATTTGTTCAATATTTCTTTTTCATTTTTTGGTAAATATTTTTCATTCAATTTTTTACCGCACTCGTTGTAGATATTAAAATATAAACATTAATTTAGTATTTCGTTATAATATATTCAAAAACTCGTTAAATATTGGCATTGCTCCCGTTGCAGATTTTAAGTTCACATATATATGGGGAAACAAATATTTCTGTATTGAAATGATAAAAGTTGATATGATAAATATTTGAAAACTCTTGATTATATTTTAAAAAATATTTCTATCAAATATTTTTTTATTTTATACACAAAAACCCGCAAAATATAATTAGCACTCCTTTGGTTGCAAATATAATGTTGCTTATATATGTGGAAACAATTTTTATGTTTTAAAATGGCAAAATCGATATTTATAATAATTAATTTAATTTTCAAAAGGCATGTGTATTTTCCAAATATCAACAATAATAAAATATTTTAAACAAATATTTTTGTATTTTGTATTCAAAAATCCCTTAATTATTTGCACCGCATTAGTTACATATTTCATATTGCGGAAACATATTTTTATATCCCGTTGTTCAATAATTGCTATATAAGATTGAATGGTATTTTTTTTTTTTTTGAAAATCATGTATATTTTCAAATATCAACATTAATATATTATTTTTTATAAACTATTTGTTAATTTTATATCTGAATAAAATGTTAAAATATTTGCATTTTGCTCGTTGCAAATGTTATGCACTTTAAATTTGAGAGTACAAATTTTGTGTGTGTATTTGATTTAGATCATGATATTCAATGCCGAATACAAATCTTTTACAAATATTTGTCATGTATTTTTTTAAATATTTATAAGAACACAACTATATGAATTAAATAATAAATAGAGATGAAAGAATTTTTAATGGAAAAGGAAAAAGAATTTTTAATGGAAAAGGAAAAAGTGAAATTTTTAATGCAGAAAAAAAGTGAAATTTTTTAGTCAAGACCAGAGTATCCATAGCGAATACCGTGACTATTCTCCTCGCTAGATTTGAGGCACCTCAAAAGATGAGATAACTGATCCATATATTTAAAGTTGTTGCAACAACGTAGTTTGGTACCTTAGAATCTACCTTTATTTAACAAAATTAAATTAAATAATTTTATATTACTCAGAGAATATTAATATCTAATAATTAATATTTCCTTTGTCCTAAAATAATTGACACAGTTCACGTTTGCCAATACACAACTTTGATTGCATATCTTAAAAATATTCATCGAGACAAATCAAATATCTTATATACTAATATTTACATTTATATATTAATGTACAACGGTCAACTGGGTCAATTATTTTGGGAAGGAGGGAGTATAAAGTTTTTTCTAATCTACACCTTCATAATTTTGGTGTATTTAGATACACATCAAAATTAACAGTTTATATTTTTTTTAAAACCGTTAATCTTTATGTGTTTTATTAACTTATCAAATTAATTTGGATTTGTCAAAAAATTTACACAAATTATTTATATAATATAAAATTTCAATTCAACGGTGTGTTTTATCTTATGTTATAAATCAGATAAATTAATTATTTAATAAATTTAAAAAATGATTTTTGTTTTAAAAATTCAAAAGGAGGTACTTCTATTGGTGTTACATACTTATGCATCAATGAACTATTATTATTTTTTTGCACCTATCAATGACCTATTATTACTACTCTAGTACCAATGATGAAAAGAAAATGATGACCAATGACCATTTAATTACCAATATAAAGCCTGCACTGTTTTTCGGAATTGATAATTTACTTCTAATTAAAGCATGCATGTTGCACCAATGAATTAGTCTTGAGAATTAAAATCAGATAAAATGCAGATTTTTTAATTAATTATTTAATAACTGACCATCTATTAATCAAACGAAAATGACTAAAAAGGACATCAATTCTGCTGTTTTATTAGACTAAGTAATGGCATTAATGTAAAAATTATGGTAATCAAATTTATTATAGTAGTAGTAGATTTGTAGTATTCAATTTCAAACATATTTACCTCTAATCTAATAGTAGCACTTTATGAGATGGGAAGAAATTTCTTCCGATTTAATTGGGGATTATATCATTTGTAATGTTATATGACTTGAAAGATTAGTTTATACAGTTGTATATAGAAGATAAATATTATCTTTAATGTTTTTTTTATCATAAATATGATTTATAAGTTGAAAGTAACATGTTTATTAAAAGAAATTTGAGGATCATCCGCATTAGATTTAAAAAAATCTCACAAGTTGAACGGTGTAATTTTATATTGTGTTTATATGTCTTTTCACTTATAAAATGTTCGGCGTTAACTTTTCTAAGCAATGCACCTATTACAAAATTTAGAGGAATATAAATGATTAGATTTTGTTACAAAAATAAAAGTAAAAGATAAATGAATATATTTTTTAAAATGTTAGAAAAGATATATGCACTTAAGATAACATTGTCTCTTATCATTTGTGGTCGATGTCTTTTGTCAGACTAATAAATATCTTGTGATGGTTGAAACTTGAAATTGCCTCCCTAGACGACTTCATTGAAGTTAATTTGGATGAGTCTTCTTTTGATAATTAAGACGACGCATGTTTTGGACGACTTATGAGAAATGATTGAATTTGATTGATATATTTTTTGGATCTTGTGGTAGAACTTATAATTTATTGGTCGAACTTTCAACCATTTAAAGATATCTTCAGTTTACGTGGCATTTTGGTGCTATATCATTATAGTATCAGACTTCAAGTGACTTGGGACCTTATTGTCGATGGTAAGTCAAATAATTTTCATCCTCGCGCAATTTTGATTTCTCTCGTTAGAAATGTCTTTTTTGTGGTCTCATTTACTAATAAGTTGAGAGAATAAAACAAATACATTGATTGATCAGCTAAATATGATGTTAATGACGACAACTTTTTCAAGATGTGGACTTCTCTTTCTCATTTGAATATTATCCTACTTGTGGATATCTCTGGAGTCTTTAAACAACATATTGACCAGTTTTTTTTCTTCTTGTTTTCTTTTATTTCCATTTGACAAAATAAAATCAAAATTTCTATATAATATAAATAAACTTTATAGTGTTCAATTAAAACAATAAATTGTGTTTCAAATTAACGAAACATGTTATCACTCACTTGAGATTTCACACAAATCTTAACTTATATTGTAATGTTGATAACAATTTTTCACATGCATTGTGTCACTCATTATTAGTCACAAAATTTTTGGAGTATATTGTTTTAAGCTAATATAGTGGCTAGAATTTCATGAACAATTTGAAAGTTGTTTATTGTAAAGAATTCTCAGGCTTCAAATACAAGCATGATTTGTTTTGAGATGTGCTTTTTGATATCTTTAAGCGTGCAATAATTTATGTGAAAAAAAGAGGCACCAATGAATTTTTTGACTGACCCACAAGAAGGGAGATCAACACTTCGCACAATAGATATCATGGTGCATGGATGGATAGATGGGAAACATGTATGTGTAGACTTGATTGAACTTTCCTCGCTTATGGGACTGAATGTTGGGGTTTTTACTGTAGGACAGGCAGACTTCAAAGTTGCATATAGCAAAAGGGCCAAACACGATAAAATATGTTGTGACAATCAACATGCTTTAGTTACTCTAATTCATGCATATAAAATGTGAACAATTGTTAGTTGCTCTTTGTCTCACTAAATTGTTCAAAATCTCCCATGTCTCCCATTTATCGAAAGATAGCTAGCATATTAATAATAGAGATAATTGGGTACGGTATTATTAATGGAGATCTCATGTTCTTTTTAAAAAATAAAAAAGCAAAAGAGAAACTACTCCATCCCTCCTAATTTAAGTGTTTTAGTTGAGTATTTCACACACTTTAAGAAAAATGTGTAAATGAAAGAGAGAAAGTGTGACTTTTTTCTAAAATACTTTTTTTTATTGGTAGTAGACATTGGAATACCAAAAAATATATTTTTGAGTATTTTTTCTCTCTCACTTCACGATTACTAATAATAAAATACATTTATTTTGAAACAATCAACTGTGATAGGTAAAAGTTTATTTTGGGACGGAAAAAATAATAATTTTTTAAAGGAAAATGCTAAATAGTGCACCCCATGCACTAGTTAAAGATACTTAATATAACAAAAAATACATTAGAACTTGTGCGGTCAACACTTATAAAATATTAAAAATGCTGTTTTCAATACAAAATTTACTTATTTTGTATGCTTAATTAACTAGTGCATGATGTGAATTAGTTAGCATGACCATTTTTTAAAATATTTGAAAAATGACAAGAACAGTAACCGTTACAAGTTACAATTTTTTTTTGTTACAATTATTTGGGGCAAATACAATGTACTTGAAATACCACATATACCACATATTTTATTACGTATTAATGTATTATAATCACAATATATTTTTCTAAGTGGTAAGAGCTGGGGGACATGGGGTGGGGAGAGGAAGGACCAGAGTTCAAATTTTGGTGGGAGCATTTATATTTCCGATGTATTAAAAAAAAAAATATAATACAATAATTAGGAGTACTTAGTAGTTTGTAGGACATGAGGGGCCAGAAAGGGTTAGGTAAGAGTGCGTGTGATGATCCAATCCAATCCATTAACAGCAGCAACGTTCTTGTAACGCATATTCCGCCCGCGCGGCATACAACAAACCTTTTAAACTTTTTTATATGACAATATTACCCTCTTATTTTGCTCAAATTCCCACTCAACAAAAACTAACCAGTACAACTCACACTGCACTCACTATTCGTTGGTTTGATACAAGAGAAGAAATTGAAATCATTTCATTCAATTCTATAGTATCTCTCTCTTTATGGTAAGCCATTAATTCACTGATTTCAATTCCATTTTTTTAATTTCAATTTTCAATAAAACTGCAACTGATGATATTTCAATTTTATCAGTTACCACTCTATTCCATTTCCAAGTCAAGGCTTTCTCTCTTTCCTTTTTAATCAATCGTTTTTTTAATTAATATTTATATAACCAACAATTTTAAATCTCAAGTTTTCATTTTTTTTTTCTTTCATTTCCGTGTTTTTGCTCTCTTCTTCATCTTCTTGTTCTTCTTCTGCTTTCACTGTTTCAATTTCAAGTGTGCGTGTTTTTTTTTTCTTTCTGACCGTTTAAAAGCTTGTGAGTCACGCTCTCTTTATCTTTTACTCTCTCTCTCTCTTTATCTCTCTCCCTCTCTCTCTCTCTCTCTCTCTCTAGCTTCAATTGGATATTTTTTCTTTGACCATTTTCTTTTTCGTCTGTTTGTTTATTACTAGGAAAATTGACAAAAGGAAATTCCAAGAGACAAAATTGAATCGGAAAAGGTAACATTTTTATATTCTTCTTCAAGAAATTGCATAATTTTAGGTTATCTCTCTTTCCGTCACATGTAATTTAGCTTACTCCGTATTTTGTGTTAATAAGTTAGAACAAATTTGGATTCTTTTCAAATTTTAAATTTTGGGGTTTCTGAAGTCTTGTAATTTTAACGGCATCTTTGATCTTGACATTGAAACTAACTTGTTTCACGAATCGTTTTTCTGGTGTAGTTAGTAGTAGCTACTTGCTAGTAGTGGAATTAATCAAACCATGATCATTATCCTCTTAGATGCTACTATGATAAAGTTAGGCATAACATGATTTTTTTGTTTAATTTGTATTTTGAATTAGTGAATGTTGTGTTCTGTCCTGTTTAATTTAATTTAATTTTACAAATCCACGGGTCTTGCATTGCTTGTTTGTATTGTTTGTATAATCCCATTTTGTTTTGTTGGGTTTTATGGTTGTCACAGGTTTTGGTGAAATCTGAGCTATTTTCAATTTTGATCCTTCACTCCTTGGAAAGTTGGACACTTTGATGAGCTTGTGGAAGCAATTACAGACAAAACTTAACACACATGAAGAAGCTATTCTTTTTCAGATCGTCTGCATCTAGCGGTGAAAGCAATAAATCGGCTCCGCCAAAGTCAACGAAGGAGCAATTGTCCTGGGAGGTTTTCTCAGATAGTGGAGTTAAGAATCAAGCTCACGACAAAAGTGAGGACAAGGGCTTCCTCTCCAAATCTAGAAAGCAAGTTGCTGATAACCAAAGTTCAAGTGCTGGTCCAAACCTTAGAAGGAGCAGGTCAATGTCATCAGCTTCCTTCCAGTTCAGAGATCCAACTAGATCTCCTTCAAGTAGCACTGCTAGTGATCCATATCATCAATTTGAGCATTCGTTGCGGTGAGACCCAATTTTCTAACTTTTAAAGCATAATATGACTGACCTGATGTTTACTATAATGCATTGTATTGTATTGTATTGTATATTTGTTACATTTCACACATTTATTTTGGTTGTACTTTCTGTGTATGTATCAGTCGCCAGAGTCACAATTCTGAAAAACGGGACAAGCCAACACAATCTGCAGCGTCTGCTGTCCAAAATTCCCAGAGATGCGAGAAACCTGCTAGTAGTTCCTCAAGATCCCATCACGAGTCATCTGGGAACTCTACTTGTTCTAGCAACATTTCAAGTATGGTTGTGGATCGTTACATTGATGGGGAGCAGCAGCTAGAGGAAAATAGACCCAGGAGTAGTTCACAGAGAAATAGCAGTAGACATGGAGATCATTGCATGAAGCTTCCTCCAAAAGTTCAACATACAACACCTAATTCACCAACTAATGGAATCAAAGACAAACCAAGGGCTCATTCATTTAGAGAATCTAAAGTTAGCCGCCTCCGTCCTCCATCCCGGGATTGGACTGAAAATGGGTATGGACATGAATCTCCAAGAACTCTTGCAAAAAATGTCATCGAGAGACTTTCTCAAACTTGTGATATTTCTAAAAGGAGTTCAAATAATTTTTCTGTTGATAATCCAATCACAATTGAAGATATCTATGCTAGATCAATGAATGGACGATATGAATCTGATTTTGATGATGCTCCACCGAAAAGCTATTCATTGGAAGAACCATATAGAATGTCCAATGGATATCATGGCATGGATGGTAAATGTGAGGGTTTAAGCTATGATGAACCTGAAGAGGATCTTGATGCAGAACTAATGAGAAGATCAAAGGAAGCTGAGGAGAGAGTTATTCTTCTTTCAAAGGTTTTGGAACATGAAAACTTTTTTCCTGACTATGGTTACGACGTGACAACACTGATTCAGACAATCAGGAACCTAGTAGAGGAGAAAATAAGCTTGGCTCTTGAAGTTACAACCCATCTAAGGTCTCAAATTGCTGACAGAGCATCTGCCAAGGAAGAACTTAAATGCGTAAAGACAGATTTGGAGCTTCGGATTCAAAGACTAGAAAAGGAAAAGAATGAGATGCAGTCAGCATTAGAGAAGGAATTGGATAGGAGGTCAAGTGACTGGTCATTAAAACTTGAGAAGTACCAGTTAGAAGAGCAAAGGCTTCGTGAACGAGTTAGAGAGCTTGCAGAGCAGAATGTATCACTTCAAAGGGAAGTTTCTTCTTTTAGTGAGAGGGAAACGGAAAGCAAAAGTGTAATGACACATACTGACCAACAACTCAAGGTGTTGACTAGTATGGCAGAAAAAATGAAAGGGGAGATTCTGGGTTTGCAGCAAAACCTCTTGGAACTACAAGACAGATGCAAGATGGCTGAAGAAAGTAGGGACTGCCTTCGAAGAAATTTTGAAGAGAAGGAGAAGGAGTGCAAAGATTTACACAAGTCCATAGCAAGATTACTAAGAACATGCAGTGAACAAGAGAAGACAATAATTGGATTACGAGATGGGTTTAGTGAGGACCTTCGTAAGAACCTGTCCGCGGATAGCATTGATAAGCCCATCAAGAAAATGCAAATGGAGTTAATGAGGTTGACAGGAATAGAATCAGCCTTGAGGAGGGAGTTGGAGTCACACCAGTTTGAGGAGGACTCTCTTCGCCAGGAAAATATAACTCTATTAAACCGGTTGAAAGGTGATGGAAAAGAATGCATTGTTGCTACTTATAAACTTGACAAAGAACTGTGCGCCCGCATCTGCTGCCTTCAGAATGAAGGACTAACAATGCTTAATGAAAGCACGTACTTGTGTTCAAAGTTACTGGAATTCGTTAAAGGGAATGGGCAAATTATTGGAAATGGTTTAAATGGACAATTTATTGTTGAATCTGAAACCAAAATTCATGGACTCAAAAGTGGCACTGAGGGTTTAACAAGGAGTTTGCAGATGATGCCTTCTTTGTTGAAAGAAAAATCAAATCTATTGACTATAGATGATGATATGTTAGCTAAACTGAATGATCAATCATCAGAGGTGAGTTTCTTCTATAAAATTTTCTTTAATTGAATTTTAGAGGAGTGAACATTTTAAATGCACTGTTCTACTATTTTTGCTAACCTTTCTTTAAAATCATTATTATCTTTTTCATTGAAATTCTCTTGGTGTATGCATCATGCTCATGCTGTTTCTTGTATAGGAAATTTTAAGAACTGAGCTTAAAGCGGAACGCTTGGTAACAAGTTTATTAAGAGAGAAGCTGTACTCTAAAGAGCACCAAGTTGAGCAGATGCAAGCTGAACTTGCTACAGCAGTAAGGGGAAATGACATACTTAGATCTGAGGTGCAAAATACATTTGACAACCTTTCAACTGTGTCTCACGAGATGAAGAACCTTGAACTTCAGGTCTGTCACAATCAGTATTGGAATTTATTGATTAAATCAGCTAACGGAGATTTTTTTGCTGTTTTTTTATTTATCGGATAACATTTTTTGTAATTACTCTGTCGTTATTAGTAGTCTTGTGGGGTAATTTTATTCAATTGCGCTAATATATGAAAGTTAAACTTGTTTTCTTGTTATGTGGTAACAGATGTTGAAGAAAGATGAGAGTATAAATTGCCTTCAACGTGATCTTCAAGAGTCTAGCAGGGAATTATCAATCATGAGGGGAATGTTGCCCAAAGTGTCAGAGGAGAGAGATAAGATGTGGGAGAAAGTGAAGCAATGTAGTGAGCAGAATATGCTGTTAAACTCAGAGATCAATGTGCTGAAGGAGAAAATAGAGACACTTGATGAAGATATACTTGTGAAGGAAGGTCAAATAACAATCTTGAAAGACTCCATAGGCAAAAGACCCTATGAGGATCTCCTCGGTAGTCCTGATTCTATGCATGAATTTTTGCTTCGTTGATTACTACAAACAAACAAGCTTGTTTGTTGGTTCTCATAGGCCTATTTCATTGTTCATAAATCATAGTCACTCATATCTGTGAATGAGGGCCATTTTTCTTTTCTTTTTAGATTTTACTTTTAAAGTTGGTATTCTTTCTATAATCTGTTTCACAGCTTGTTTCTTTTGGATAAAGTTACTATAAAACAATACAGGAAGTTTAAGATTTTTGGACAAAGAAGTTAAAGAATACAAGGTTCTCAATTTTCATTGTTCATACAGTTTGCTTGCCACAAAGTTGTTTATGAAATAAATTACTTAGAAATTGTTTTAAGTAAGGCTTATATTAAGTTCAGATTAAAAAATTTATGTGTTTGATGGAGTTTTGTAGGAACAGTCAAGTCCTCGTTGACCTTAAAGCAGTAAATGATATCATTCCATAGTATTGTGAATAAGTTCATCATTGCTTCTTAGTACGTTGTGACAAAACATAGTGTTACCCATCTTAGTGTCACTTGCATGTGTTGTGGCTATCATAACGCGTGTTGCATTAATGGCATTAGGGATATTATGATGTTGTTATACTCACAAACATTATTATAGTTGTAGATAGATTGTTTAACTGATCATGAACTCTTGTCTGTTACACTGTCACAAGCTTGAGAATGGAGATGTATATTTAACATAAATTATAATTTGACACTATTTTGAAATCAAATTCCACAATTAGGTGGTTAACGCAATTTTGTTGATATTAATCAATTATTATGACAATGTGTTGTGGCTCATTAACCACAATTTTGAATGTCCTTAACCGCAATTTTATTACTGATGTATATTTGAACACAAATTGTGGTTAATGAATATCATAATGCATAAATATTTTGTTGCGTTTTTTGATAAACCAAAAGTATTTTCGGAACGCAACTTTAATGATTAAAAATGGTCAAGAGATTCAAGCATTTGTGCTGCATTGTGATTTTAATTCATATAAAATAACTGAATCAAAATCAGTATATTTTTAACCACTTACATGCCTCCTCCCTTGCGACCCGGTCCCATGAATAACCACGTGCACTCAACTTTATGATTTTTCAAATAAATAGATATTATGGCACAAAAAGTAGACACTATATAGCAATACAGTATAAAATACATTCAATATAAATGTTGATTTGATTAGAAGAGAGACAATAAAAAAGTAGAATAATACTACTATGGTGTTAATGTCTAGATTTGTGTAAAAAAATATCATTTCTCCTTTTCAAATTTGTTTCATAAGATCTTAAACAACAAAACAATATGATCTTAATCCGAAAATATAAGCAGATTTACTTTATTCTGATTTCAAGCGTCTAGAGTTCTAAAAAATCCCACAATTATTAACTAACTTGTAGATAAAAGACATTACATATTTCTAAGAACTTTAATAATCTTAAATTTAACAATTACAATTTATAATAAATAAATATAAAAAAAAACATTGTAAACACCATCCACAAGATAATCAAAATAAGGGAGTCCTATCTTTTTTATTTTGGTACATACATACATACACGTCCCAATTTAAATAGACTATTGGTCCAAATAAGTACTATAGAGATGCAGCTTTCCAGAAGTCAAATGGCTTCCTTTGCTGAAACCAAAAGGTACAAATATATGCATTAATATTAAGAAAAATATAAATGCTAGTAACATACCACTCTCTAGTATTGGTTGGGTGAATATAAACATTGCAAACAATTACCTTAGCAATAGGCATCTTCTCTCTTACTGAATCAACTAATGATAAATCAATGTCAGCTACCACAATTCCTGTAGACAAACGATCTGAAAAAGAAAAACAAAACCAACAATAAAGAAGATGGGAAAAAAGATTGAATCGTGGTGTAAAAAACAGTTCGATCTAAAATTCATAACAGATTGATTTGAACTTCTAAGGAGGAGAATGAAAATACTGCTAAAAAAACTTATATGGAATAAAAACCAAGAAAAATTGTGCCTTCTCCTAAATAGTATACTAATTCTGATAAATAAGTTTGATGAATGTGGGAAATATCAAGTTTCTTACCTGGTAAGCGACCAATAATGGTCCCCCATGGATCCATAATTAATGTGTCACCGTAGCTTTCTCTTTTGTCATTGTGTTTTCCAGCTTGTGCAGCAGCTATGACCTGAGAACTCATTCACCAAACCATTGTATAAATGTTGGATGTTGGTAGTTAGTAGATAGATATGTTAGTGAGGGAAGTAGAAGAAATATAATTAGTCACATCATAGCTTTCTGAATAACTTAAATTTCAAATACATGAAGATGGGATTGCAACAGAATTTGATGTGCCCAGTAAGGCAGTAACTATACTCGGGACACACTACAACTGGAAATGATGTAAGCAGGAGAGAAGATGGAGGTATTGCTAGGTGCAAAAGTGAATTCTTACATAACATTGATTCTCAATTGCACGAGCACGGAGAAGAATCTCCCAATGTGCTTCACCAGTCACTTTAGTGAATGCTGCTGGCACTAATAGTATCTGTACAACGCAAAACATAAGAAAATTTTAGTTCCTAAACAACATATGTTAAGCAAAACGAAATACTATCATTTAATACCTGTGCTCCATGTTGGAAACGTAACAGCTGGTAAATTTCTGGAAATCTCAAATCATAGCAAACACTAAGGCCCAAACGCCCAATAGGACTGTCTACTGCAACAACATCCTTGCCTGAAAACATTACCAAAAAGTATATACGAATACATTATCCTTCATATCATAGATAAGTGCTAATCTTAATCACCATGACTAGTACTAATTATCTTTATTTTTCTATCACTGACTATGTTGTTTCTAAGAGGATGCCGGCATGTGGAAACTTCAATTGATCCTCAGATTTTCTAGTACGAAAGTCGATATATTTACAAGAACAAGATAAAAAATAGTTATACTGAAACAAGTTTCATTAAGAAATTTCAATTTTGGTGGGAAAGATAGCTGAAAGGTTCTTTCTTGTTATTACAAAAATGAGAAGTCCTGATTAGGACTAAAGCAAGAAAAACAGTCAAGCCATTTAGCCTTAATATTATTGTATAAAGAGTAAATATCCTACCTGATTCTGTAAAACTACTTTCTTTATATACCCTTCCACCAGGAACATCTACATCAAACCTACAAATAAAAATAAAGTGAAATTATACCAATTGACAATTGTTAATAAGACTATAACAAGACAAACAGAAAGAATTAGGTTTCTGATTTCAGGAGGAAGGAACACATGGCATAAGTTGTTTCAACTTTCAAGGAGCTGATGAACAAATTAATAGACTCCCCCATAGTGGTAGTATTTGTTAACTGTTATTACTTTAAATCAGAGTTTTGAGTTATTTTAATTTTTAGATAAGTAATTACGGTTTCTAATTGAAAAACTACTAAAGCGGTGCCATGTTACGGCTTTTATCAAGTGATAATGAATGTGTTTTGGTTGATGTTTGAGAGCTCCTAAATCCTAACCCCTGTATGAATCTCTCAAATGTATTTTCTGAATTAAAAAGGATGATTGGTTTACTTCCAAACCTACGTTAGATTAAAAAGTGAAAAAGGTTACTTCTGTGTTGCAGTCAAAATTTTGTTAATTTATTATAAACTCTGTTGAAATATAACTCCTCAGATATGAATAACCTCACTTTCAAATAAAATTTCACTTGCAAAATGAAGTTCATCTATTATCAAGTTCTCAGTAGCTCACCCAAATACACATAAAGTGGTTGGATTTACAGTTAAATTTGTATTTTAATTTTTCATAATTCAGCCAGAGTCGTCAATTGCGGATCACAGAAAATAGCGTATTGTTCAAATTTTGCAACACTACAGAGCTACAATGCCGCTATGCCTGTAATCTTGACATGACAGCACTTTATACAAAAATGCATTTGGCAGAACAATAGCGGATTGGTCCTAGTGTTTAATTGCATTAGTAATTGTATTGCAAAATTGAAGCAATATGCACATTGTACATTTAAAGCAGTAATGTACAGTATGATACTAACTAGAACTAGACGAAATGAATGATAAGGTTAATATAATAGTGTTTGTTTGTTAGTTACTTACAGGTGTATTTTTCTGTAAGTGGTTTGAATTTTGCCAGTGTGATCTACAACAACATGTGTATTAAACAAGTGTTGCGGATCAGATCCTTTTTCTTGGAATCCTCCAAGTGATAACCAAATGCTATACTCTCTGCATCATCAAAACATTTATTTCGAAAATTAAGGGAGAAAAATCGCGTGGAATGATACATAAAAAATAGATTGAAGAAGAAAAAGACGAGATTTTTGGATTGAAAAGCAAGCAAGGAAGGAAGGAAGCAAGAAACCTGGCTAAAGAGCAGTATTGGTCCATAATTGGACCATCCAAAGGTTGTGAAATTGCAACACTGTCACCATCCTTAGCACCCACAAAAGAGAATGCTTCAGGAAAGCAAATCAATTTGGCTCCAGCAGATGCAGCTTCCTTTGCAAAATAATAATAATTGACCATGAAAATTAGAAAGAAAGAAAGAAAAAAGAGAAATAGTGAAATTGAAAAGAAGAGAGAGGTATAATAATAATAATAATAAAAATACTTTGACAAGAGTGGAAGAGGTGATGAAATTGGAAGCGAGGTCGTTGATGGATGTCATTTGAGCGGCGGCAACTCGGACTACTGAGTTATTAGTAGTAGTAGCCATGGTTGACTCGCCGGCCACGGAAACAGAAGTAGAACCACAAGTGTTGTTGATTCTTCTACTTCTACTAATACTATGATGATTCAGATTCAGTGAAGAACACGACAAATATCGCATCATTATTTTCTTCTTTCATTTCACAAATCTTTCCGTCAAAAAAACATGACATACTTCCAATTCAATCGTCTTCTTCCGTTGCTTTTCGTCACACTGCTGACGTGGCATACACAAAGGGTCATGTGTTTTTTTAATTCAAAAATAAAATGAGATGCCAAGAAATACTCTGAAATACTAGAGTTCAAAGGATAGGCAGTGTAAAATTACACCATTTCCCAATTATAATGATTTATACTTCCATTTTATATCAACAAAAATAAATAAATAAATGTCACATGACCCTAGCTCAGTTGGTAGACATTTGCACATAATGTGTAGGGATTGAAGTTCGAACTCTAATACACGCATTTACTTTATTGGTAGGAATATAATATTTTATATGCAAAAGTTAAGGGTTGGAATCATGACATTTCACTTATTTGAAAAGACGAAAACCTAGCCACTATAATTTAACAATACTTATGAGTATAACTTATCTTGACATCCGGATGAGTATAATGTTTTTAAAGATGCCACATCACATAAAACCTAGCTAGTGTGCTTAAGAGAACAAACATTTAAAAAAGAAATAATAATTTGACTATTAAGAAGTTGAATGTACGATGATTTTTAAGATGAATATTTCTTTAGGTCTATTAACATATGTGCCCTAACCATTTGCCATTTAAAAATAGTGATAGTTAAAGTAACTAATGACCTTAATTCAATAAGTATTCTGCTGCAGTACTAGTACTGTTTTTTATAGGCAAAGCAAACAGCACAAATAGAAACATAGCAGCAGCAGCAGCAACAACAAGCAATTAAAGACAGCACGCACATGCAATGTTTCTTGCATGTTTTTCCTTTTCTTAAAGAGGTAAATCTGATTGTGTATATCTTCTTCTCTTCCTGCAGCTGAGACGAGACAACAGAGAATCAATCCCTGTAGAGTGAACTCATGTGCTTGATTTGTTGTTTAATTTGAAGTTGACAGTACTTTACTTTCCGGTTGCCACATTTCATTTCATAGGCAAAGCAAAACATTTGTATTAGTTATTGTGATATTATTATTGCATTGGAGTTGCTTTATCTTCAACTGTTATTCTACCCAACAACATAAATACTTAACATATATTGTGCAAATCTCCAATTCTAGTTGCATATGTGGTGACATAGAAGAGAATATTTGTATGTGTGATGAGTGCATTTTTAGTTTATGAATGAAAATGTCCTGTTTTTTTTTTTTTTGTTGAAGGTTTTCAACATCCACAAAAAATTTAGCCTATAAAAGTTAAACTAAATGGAGTCAACAAAGATTGGATCCACTTAAACAAAGTGGTAACAGATGTGCAGCTCTTGTATAGAAAAAAGTTCAGTTAAAAGGAGAAAATTCTTCTCATGTGGTCTATAGATTCTCAGATGAAGATTAATTACCATCAAACAACGGAAAAATTTCATACCTATAACATACTATTAAATAAAACTAAATGAAGTCAACAAAAACATCACAAAGTCAATAAACACAACATTGGCCACCATTAGTTCTACAACTACTATCTTTTTTCTCAGTCAGTTCCTCATACTTTGCTTCCTTCTATCTCTCTCCAACCTTGGAAAGTTTCTTTCCTATTTTCATACCCAATTCATTCAAGAAATGCCTAGCCATCTTTCCTCTAGCTGAGTTCAATGATCACTTTCCCTGGTTTCAATTAGGTTTAGATAATAACTCTTTTGTTTAATTAATTAATTAATTTGGTTCAAAAGTAGCTCACCAAAACTTTCATCTTTAATAATTCCCTTTGCTTTCTATGCATAAATTCTGCATCTTTTGAGGTACCCACATGTATATTTTGTGCTTTCAAATCTATGGTTTCGGTTTTGTATGATATATTAGTCATTTTATGGTTTTATTCCAAAATTTAATTTCAGAAGTTATTATTATGTCTCAACAACAACATAACCCACCTACAGTTCTACAACAAAAGGGTAGTAATTCTGAAGCAGATGTTAAACCCTTCTCAATAAGGTATACCATTAACATTACATGCTTTAAAATTAATGTTACTATACACACATTCTTACCCTTTTTCAAATTAGAACAAGGTTTTTGTTGTTATTTTTCTCTCTTTATTTCACGTTCTATATTTCAGTATATCTCTTGATTTGAAGTATCTTGCACTTCTAAATTTGATTCACAACACAACTTAACTTAGGACTTCCATTAATTTTTTATCATCAATTTTATTAAACCGGTTGTATTTAGATTTTAGAATGAATAATTATTTGTTATATAGAGATACTTACTTTGTCACACATTCTCAATTTACCAGTAGTACTCTTTTTGCACTTCCACGTTGAATTATTCATGAAATTAACTATCCTTATTTGTGTTTGATGTTTGTTAACATTTTGGAGCTTTATTACAAATAATTACTAACATTTGAAGAGTTATATTGCAGACAGTATGTTCTTGATTGCCGTCACAAAAGTGTCTTTAATAGCTGGCCATTTCCTAACAAGTATCTACAAATTTGTTTCCACCACGGTCTCAAAGATGTATTGCCACCATTTGAATCACTCAAAGGTTGTTCTTCCAACTCGGTGAATTATTCGCAAAACGATCATGATACTAAACAATTAGCCAAGTTTTGCAAAACTGAATCAGTTCAACATGTCATTGAGCAGAAGAAACAAAATGTTAAAAATGAGTGTGATTTATTATCTCATGGAGAGGGAAATCAATTACCTAGCTGCAATGTTTCTGTCAATTACTCTGAATCAATTCATGTTCACAAAAGTCTTCCGTCATTGGTGTCATCCAAGGTAATGAAAGATAAACACAAAAGGCGTAAAGGGGGAGGTAAGAAACGATCAATGGCGGATATTTTGGCTGTAGCAAGGCATTGTACTTTAGAGGAGATTTAAATAAGATCAACAAGTATCGTTATACTGAAACTCATGTAACAGAAGCATATGAGCATAAAAAATTGATATGAAAGGTCAAAGGGAGATTATTGCTCAAAGTTCAAGCTCAATGTACCTAGTAATGTAAATCAATATTATGAATTTATGATACTTGATTGTTAGGAATAATATGTATCTAGGGAGAAAGGGACTAAGAGGATAAAAGATTAAAACTTACCTTTATACAAATTTACATAATAGTTAATAATTTATTTCTATGTTATGGTAAAGTTTATTTTTTTCTTTATGAAATACTATACTTTTACATAGTTTTATTTTGTTTCCCCTTAATATGCGTGTGTCTGTATTAATGTAACTTTTCTTCTTTTATCTTAACCGTTCACTTTGTAGTTTAGTCCATGAAAACAAGTCTTATAAATATTTATTTGTTACTTGAGTTAGACCACCAAACTCTCCTCAATAGTTTTAACTTGAATTCTTATATAGAATTCACCGGTTAAACTAGATGAAACTTGTAGGACTCATCCAAACGCTCATAGTGTAAACTAAGATCACATGGCAACATATTTATCTCATATATTGCCAATATCATCTTTGGTATGTATGGGACAAATAGTATGTCGTGGCATGGCATCAACTCTTTCAAATCAAACTGGTCCCTGTCTGTGGCTATCTTTTGAACCATAGAGAAGGAAACAAAGTGACCCGTGTATTGCAGGCTGAGGGGGAAGCTTCCTTTGAACTGGCCGCCAGGCAAGTATCTATAGTCCAGTCTTCCTTCACAAACGACAAGACATTTTAGAACAATTTTGCAGCTGTGTTGGGCTCAGACTTCCTTCATAATTTGCAGCTTTATGATGATCCTTTCGCGCTTCTTAAAGTTTTCTAGCATCTTTCCTTCTCAAAAACAATTATTAAACTGAAAATATGAGGGGGAGGGGGTAAAAGGCTGGAAAAGAAAAGAGGAAGGAGGAAAAAAATATAAGAAAAAGAGCTATTTGCATATTAATGCAAAATACAGAGTAACTATGCCTTATTTCACATTATATACTTCTTCCATTCTCAATGCAAAATCTTTAATGGCTTTAAAGGCCATTGAGAAAACAATTACAATGAATATATCAAATCAACCAAACAAAACATGACAAGAAAATGTAGTCATGCAAGATCTGAACAGATGATAAATATTAAACAATGTCGTATGAAGGAGCAGGCAAAAAGGGGAAAGGTGCAACGGAAGCATATGCTACAGGTGGACGTGCTCGGTTCCCTTGCTTGCGCTTGATCTTCTGGTTACTATTTTTATCATCCATCTGTGAAGTTTCCAGAGAGGAGGATTCCACGAAATCCTTTGCATTGACTTCTAAGAATTGTTGGTTATCTGTGCGACGGTGAACTAGAAGCCCAGCCATGAAAACGGGAAGATAAAGAAGACTGGCATGAAACATCCTCCTAGCTCTTTCCTTGGTACGGTCTCTATAAAATGAAAACGCTGCGGCACTTATTGCAAGTGTAAGTGCAGTGGACTCAAGACAAAACCATCCAGAAGTTACACCCCCTGTTGACATGTGCAGAAACGTGAGTCTCAAGATTCTCAATGTGGTCAAAACATTCACTTTTTGTTCATGTTAATAAAAAGTACAACTTTCTAACATTTCAACTGACTGCTTGTTGATATCCAATTCAAATGGTGATTGCATATATCCTTATTTCAGAAATCAGAGTCTTGTGAACAACCTTTTCATATATAAGGTCAAAGGTTTTGAGTACCAAAAATGTCTTTTGGAACAAAACATATGAACACGGTCTTAGATTATTGGGCCAAGACAAGTAACTAACGTTATTACAAAACCAAACACACTGGATTTAGTTTTAGTCGTTGTCTCTATCTACTCTCAAAGCCATGAGCAAAAAGGCTAAAAATTCAGGGAACTCAGCTATGCTTTTGATTTGATTGAAGTTATAAACTTTTTGTTTTAGTATTATAAAATTTTATTCAAAATTTATACAGCTCCATAAATTTCACAGGCCATAATCATAATTAGGACAAATTACTTGATGAGAAAATCCTATCGAAAATTATAATCTTGCACCAGATAACTTTTATAAAAGAATATCAAGATAAAATATTCATTAAAATATTTCTAGTAGAAGAAAAAAACTACTCACAATCATATGCCAAGAAACCCAAAGGGATTAGATATATGGAGTTCCTCATGGCCACCAATGCTGTTTTCCGCCCAGATGGATCAGCAAGAGAGTACATCTTAAACCTAAATTTGCCATACACCAAAATGTCAATAGGAAAAGGATTGTATAATTTTTTTGTTATTTGTACACTAACTACTAACGTAATTTCAGTTAAATTAAACTGCAGGTTTCTACTTTCTATATCTGGAAGTATGAAGCTCTTTTGTGGTTCGCACCGGATTTTGGTCCTTATAATTTCAGGGTCATAGGCACTAGTTAAGGTAACAAAAGAAGTAATTTTATATTCAAAACAACATTTTATATACTTTTAAGACTTTGACTACACAAATTCCAATATACCTTTTACTATATTTGTGTTCCTTAACTAGTGCCTTAGTCAGCATTTTCCATAATTTCAAAATAATAATACTAGTTGTATGACATAAAGCTTTATCACTAAATAAACAAAGATATATGAACATACCCTCCCGCAGCATAGTCATCACGACACATATAAGCAAGGGCCATAAAATGTGGTATCTGCCAAAAATACAATGCAGCCGGAAGAATCAAACTATTTAGTGAAATATCACCAGAAGCTGCAGCCCACCTGAAAATAACCCACAGAAAAGGTGAGGGACAGAAGATAATATACACAGGTAAAACAGAGTGGGATTCAGCTCATCTAAAATGAATGGGGATGAATAAATAGGCTCAACTGTTGATGAATAGCTTAATGGTAGATATTACATGAAAATGCGTAGCAATCAAAAATATGATAGAATGTCAATCAAATCAACAGTTGAGACAAAAATATGATAGAATGAAATGGACAGGAAAGTGACAAGAAAATTTGTACACAATTACCCCAAAAGTGGTGGAATAGCACCGACAATAGCCCCCACCCATGTATTTACGGGATGAATCTGCTTCAATGGCGTATATACAAATGAATACAGAATCAGGTTGGAAGCAGCAAGCCCAGCAGCTAACATATTAGTCTGGAACAACCTTGTCATAAAGCGGCAATGTTAGTCTCTCACCTCAAAGCACATAAAGCATCTTTGTAAGAAATACATTTAAGTTTTACAGTTTAAGCAAGAAAAATATGCTTAAAAAAAAAGCAAGAAAAATATGCAATCAACAAAGTAAGCAAATTCACTACCTGCGTCGCTAGTAGGGCTGTGCCAGCCAAACCAACAGAGGATGCCCAGCCAACTGCATGAGGTATTGCAATGCGTCCTGAGGGTAATGGCCTTTGACTCGTTCTCCTCATTATGGCATCATTTTTTATCTCAAACACCTAAAATAGACAAGCATTTAATAGATCTTATGTTAAATTGTTGATCAAGAACCTAAGGCTTTGTTTGGTAGTTCTGCAGGAAAGAAGAAGGTTTTGAGGATAAAGGAAGGAAGAAAAGGAAGGGGAAGAGAGAGTAGTCCCCCACTTTGCATGAGAGTTTAATTTTCTTCATTAGACTAAAGTTGTCCAATATGGAACTCAAAAAATTCATAGGGGGGAGGACTTTGGAGGGTTTTGAATTTATTTCAAACAAGGTTGGGAATTCTTGTCCCTTTCCATTCCTCTCTTCACTTTCCTTCCAACTCCTAAACAAAACCTAACTGCAGTCTTTTAGCTAAATAGGAAACAAATGGTTCCAAAAAAAATCTACTTAAACAAATATTTGTATGCACTAAAAATATATCCAAAGTTGATACTTTCTAACAATCACATAACCAGAAAGAGTGACAAGGGTCAATTTATGACCATTTTCTTTCCTCAAGTCTCATTCATTAAATTTCATACCAGAATTAAGTTCAAAGACGATAAATTGAAAAACAAAAACAAAAAAAACATATAATGGATAAGTAATTAGTAAGTGAAATCCCTATTGTGGTGAAGAAGTAACCTGATTTAAAGTGCTAGCAGATGCAGCAACCATCATTGTACCCAAACAAGTATAGGAAAGTGTGGAAAGATCAACAGCACCGCCACTCCCCAACACAAATCCAGTCCCAGAAGTTGCAACCACAAGCAAGCTACAATTTAGCCACAAATCAGTTTGTTAAAATGCTTTTCATATTACATAATAACAAAATGAACACAGTATCATAGAAATGATTGAAAAAAATAATTACTATGAAAGTTATAAATAAATAAATAAATATAAATAAATAAATATGACAGAAAAGTGAAAAATAAAAACATGAAATGAATCAACAACGAAATGAAATAATAGGTGTTGGATAGATGAAAATAAATAATGAAAATGAAAATGAAAAAACCTGAGACGAGCTTTGGAGAGTTCGGAATAGCAGTTTCCATAGTGGCGGAGGAGGGAGAGGAGATCGGTGGATTTAGAGGAGGCAACAGAAGGAGAGAGATGGAGATTGGAAGAAGAAGAAGAAGAAGAAGAAGAGAAGGTGGAACGAAGATGAGTGAAGTTGTGAGGAGAAGGAGAAGAAGAGGAATTGACGAGTCTGGAATACAAGGTAGCACAATTCCAATTCCTCCTGAAAATGGTAGTGGTGCTGATCATCGTTCGTGGTTGTTCGTTCGGTGGGAACCCGCTGCAGACCAAAGCAGAAACAATTGACCCAATCAACACGATGATCATGACTACAATTCTAACTCCGAAACTCAACTTGTATTGGGCCGTTGTCTATTGGGCTTCGATTCACGACACATAGTATATTTGGGCTGGCCAATGTACGAAAAATTATCTTCCCCCCATCCCCAACACTTTTATTATCCTCCCTTAATTTACACTTTTACCCATGCTAATAAAGTTTGAAACGTATTTTCCGAACTTTTTCAGTTTAAATATTATTTTTAACTCAGAAAAATTTGGTTTCTTACATTATTTACGTTGTTATATTTATATTCCATGTGATTCTGTCGCTAATAGAATAACAAATATTGCACCTAAACTGTGAATTTTCTCTCTGATATAAAACAAACATTGCATCAATCTCATCATCAAGATGATCCACAACTTTAGCTATAATGTGTGACTTCATATTAGTGGGAGAATCGTTAGAGAATGTCAATATTTTAAGCAACATAAACAATTTAAGAAACCAAATTTGACTCGAGTAAAAACATATTTCAAGTTCTATAATACAAAATAGGTTGTTCAATTCTATAACTTGAACATGTATAATACACGTAATACAAATTGGGTTCTAGAACTCGAACATAGTATTCTTTGAAATTTAGGGTGGCGTGAAAGACTTAAGACGAAATGAAATTCAATAGACTTCACGAGAATAAAAATTGAAAATACAAGTTAGTTTCCATAAATTATCTCTTTATTTTTTTTTCTCACCTTAGGTTCTTGGGGAAAAGACCCCATAGTAGTCCAAAATTCAGAACAAATTCTGACACCAACTGATTTCAATCTCTCTCAAATACAATTATGGAAATCGAATTGTGAACTCATATCTCACAAATATCAATATTCATATAGTGAAAATTTAGATCTCTTCCCCCAGACTTGACTCTAATCAATGTATTAAACAATTTTTGTTGATCAAATATTAAAATTTAATACAAAGATATTGATTTTTTTTGTCATTTATTAATATTATTACTATTATTGAGATGGGATGAAGAAGATTCGAATATCCTAAATAATAATTAAAAAATAAATAAAAATGGTACTAATAAAAGAGATAGATGATGAGATGGATTGAGAGGTAGATAAGTAAGGAAAGAGAGATAGATAGCAAGAAGCATAGGCTGAGATTTTCCACAGCCTCTGCACCAAACACTACCAATCATTCTTTCTATATTCTCTCTACTCTAATATCTATCCTTCACTCACTCACTTGCTTCACTGACCATGGCTTCTTCTCTTCATCTCTCTCAATCATTTCTCGCACGTGCCGTTTACCTCAATTCTGATCGCACTGCTGCATCACTCTCCTCTACTTCATCTCTCTCTTTTCCCACTCTTAAATCATCTTCATGCAAACCGGCTACTTCTTCAACCGGTTCTCGTCGTAGAGCTACTACAACAGTACGTGCAACCGCTGTAGAAACACTCGACAAAACCGCTGAAGTTTCTCTCGTTGAGAAATCTGTTAACACTATTCGTTTCCTTGCTATCGATGCTGTTGAGAAAGCTAATTCTGGTCACCCTGGTTTACCCATGGGTTGTGCTCCAATGGGTCACATTCTATATGATGAAATTATGAGATATAATCCAAAGAATCCTTCTTGGTTTAATCGTGATCGCTTTGTTTTGTCTGCTGGACATGGTTGTATGCTTCAGTATGCTCTTCTTCATCTTGCTGGTTATGACAGTGTTCAGGTCTATTTTCTTTCTTTCTTTTTACCTTTTTCTATTTCAATTCCATTATGTTTTCAATGAATCGTCATAGCTTTAGAGGTTTAAACTTGTAGGATTGGATAATTTAGTCATGAAATTAACCAAATTTTGAAATAGTACGTGAAAATTGGAAACTTTGATTACTTTAATATTATTGGCTGATCAATTTAGTAGCTGAAATTGCTCTAGTGGATTATGTGATAGATACTCGAACAATTTGGTTACTAATTTGTGAATTCGTATGAATTTTCATAGTGGTAATGGAAATATAGCTGTGAAATCTGAGCTGAATTTTGACTGAGCTGAATTTGTTGTGTTTGGTTTGAATAAAATAATAGGACGAAGACTTGAAGCAGTTTCGACAATGGGGAAGCAAAACTCCTGGACATCCTGAGAATTTTGAGACATATGGAATTGAAGTCACCACAGGTCTTTAGTTTGTGTTGCTGTGAGCTTTTTTTGCTTCTTCTGTGATGATTTTTAATTATCCTTGTATTTTTGTTGTTTAGGTCCTCTGGGTCAGGGAATTGCCAATGGTGTTGGACTGGCACTTGCTGAGAAGCACTTGGCCGCGCGATTTAACAAGCCTGACAGTGAGATTGTTGACCATTACACGTGAGATAACTAATTACATCTTGTTGCATGTTCATCTATATACATTCTTGGACTTGTGACTTGTGAATTGGTGTTTTCCTTTTACTAATTGGTAATGACATTTTTTGTTTGTTGGTGTTTTTGGTCGGCTCTAGGTATGTTATATTGGGTGATGGTTGTCAGATGGAAGGAATTTCAAATGAAGCATGCTCACTTGCCGGACATTGGGGTCTTGGGAAGCTTATTGCATTTTATGACGATAACCACATTTCCATTGACGGTGACACTGAAATTGCATTCACTGAAAATGTTGACAAACGTTTCGAGGCACTTGGATGGCATGTGATTTGGGTAAAGAACGGAAATACTGGGTATGATGAAATCCGTGCAGCCATTAAGGAAGCAAAGGCTGTCACAGACAAACCTACTTTGATTAAGGTTAGTGGCATGAAATGGAGATTCAAGTAAGAGGATTTACCCGATCCATCATATATATATATATGAATTGTTTATACTTCATACGGGTTGAATTCACATAATGTGATTACTGTGGATGAAAGTAAACCTTCCTTTTCTTAGGTGTTGTTGTTATCCGTTTGTTTGGCTTCGATGTTGGTCACGGTAGTATTTCATTAATTTTGATTACTATTTCACAGGTAACCACTACCATTGGATTTGGTTCTCCAAACAAGGCTAATTCCTACAGTGTTCATGGTGCCGCATTGGGTGCCAAAGAAGTGGACGCTACAAGGCAGAATCTTGGATGGCCATATGAGCCTTTCCATGTGCCAGAAGATGTTAAAAAGTATGAATGGGGACACTAGTTATACTATATCTTTGTTTCCACTGATATTTTCATGATCTTGAATGTAACTGGCTTAACATTCCTTAGGCATTGGAGTCGCCACACCCCTGAGGGTGCTGCACTTGAAGCTGAGTGGAATGCTAAGTTTGCTGAGTATGAGAAGAAATACAAAGAGGAAGCTGCAGAGCTAAAGGCTATTATTAATCGTGAATTACCCTCTGATTGGGAGAAAGCGCTACCGGTGAGTAAAGTGTTCACACTTCTTTGGTTTCTATTGAATTTATCTTGAGGTATCTCCTCTGTAGTTGCATAATGCCCAATTCAAGTTTATTGTGAATTGTATCCTCATCACCTTTATAATTCTATTTTTGCTTCATGCCAGTACTGCCTTTGAAGTTTTAAACTAAATAAAACTTGACTTCAACTTTCAGACATACACTCCAGAAACCCCTGCTGACGCTACAAGAAATCTGTCTCAGCAAAATCTAAATGCCCTTGCCAAGGTTCTTCCCGGTCTGATTGGTGGCAGTGCAGATCTTGCTTCTTCCAACATGACCTTGTTGAAACAGTTTGGAGATTTCCAAAAGGGAACTCCAGAAGAGCGCAATGTTCGATTTGGTGTTAGAGAACACGCAATGGGAGCAATCTGCAATGGCATTGCTCTTCATAGCCCTGGATTCATTCCATACTGTGCAACTTTCTTTGTCTTCACTGACTACATGAGAGCTGCCATAAGGATTTCTGCCCTATGTGAAGCCGGAGTTATTTATGTAATGACCCATGATTCAATTGGACTTGGAGAGGATGGGCCAACTCATCAGCCAATAGAGCACCTGGCAAGCTTCCGGGCAATGCCGAATGTTTTGATGCTTCGTCCAGCTGATGGTAATGAAACTGCTGGATCATACAGAGTTGCCGTGCTTAACCCAAAGAGACCCTCAATTCTTGCCCTTTCTCGGCAAAAGTTGCCCAACCTTCCAGGAACTTCTATTGAAGGAGTTGAAAAGGGTGGCTACACCATTTCAGACAACTCATCAGGTAACAAGCCTGATGTTATCTTGATTGGAACTGGTTCTGAGTTAGAAATTGCTGCAGCTGCTGCCGATGATCTAAGGAAAGAAGGAAAAACTGTTAGAGTTGTTTCTTTTGTTAGCTGGGAACTTTTTGATGACCAGTCAGATGAATACAAGGAGAGTGTTCTCCCTGCTTCTGTTACAGCTAGAGTCAGCATTGAGGCAGGATCAACTTTCGGTTGGCACAAGATTGTCGGAAGCAAGGGAAAAACCATAGGCATTGATCGATTTGGAGCAAGTGCTCCAGCAGGAAAAATATACAAGGAGTATGGAATAACCAAGGAAGCTGTTATTTCTGCCGCCAAAGAAGTTTCATAGATCTATTGAGGTTCTGTTTCTTGAGATATTACGATTTGTATTACTAGTACGAGAGTTGTTTCTTGAGATATCATTTTAGCCACAATAAGGACGAATAGGTTGCTCTTGCATATGATCCTCAAAGGAGCAACATAGATCAAATGATGAGATGAATTAAGGAAGTTGTATGAATTTGTAACAAATATTTTGGCTTGTGAATTACACACTGTGATGTAGTTGAATTCAGTGATTCTCAGTCTATCACTTTTCTATGTTGCTCTGGTTTGGCTACTATGATTAATTAATCTTTCTCAAAAATTTCTCCAGAGGATCTAGTCTAAAATAATTGCTATACTATTTCTCTCAAAACCTAGGGATGGAAATTTCTGTAATATAAAAAACATGTCTTTTTTTTTGCTTCCTTAATCCTTAGTTACTTCCTTGAATTCATTGATCCTCCCTCTAGCTTCTGGGAGAATGAGTTGAAAAAAAGTACAGTGTTACTATCATTTTTGCAACTTAGATTGAAATAGTAGCGCAACCTTATGATTAAAGTATTCCTTTTTTTGTTTCCTTGACGACTTCCTTGAATTCATTGATCCTCCCTCTAGTTTTTGGGAGAATGAATTGAAAAGAAGTACAAGGTGTAGTTGTTTTCGCTACTTAGACTGAAATTGAAATAAATAAATAAATAAAAAACACTACCCTGTGATTCAATTTATAAACTAATTAAAACACAAAATATATTGTATGAAGCCTATGCTGAACTGTAACAATGAATCAAAAATTGAGTTCAAGGGTTTCCCTTGTTTCTGTTCATGCGCTGTAAAAGGTGAGCATACACTAATTCATTCCACAAGTCAGGAACACCAGGAAGACACCAATGGCTACAATCTTGATGTGTGAGCGTAAATCTTTTGTCCTCCTCGGACATATTTGCATTTCTGTACATGGAAGGATGAGCATCAGGCCTGAAATCTGTCATTGTCGAGATGTTCAGGTAAAACACCGGAGTCTTCATTCTCTCAATTACTGACGCAATGGTCTTCATCATTGGAGGATTTTCTGACATATCTCCAGACACGGTTTTAATTGGTTCTGTCTCATTACACTGACCACCAGAGTTCCACTCTCCACCCCTGTAGCAGAAGAAACAAGGAGGTATATAGAGTCCTAAATTCAATTCCAAAGTATTCATTAAACAAATTGAATGCTTCTTTTTACCTGAAATGAGAAGGGGAATAACCCCTGAAGAAAACTGTAGTTTTGTTAGGATCAATATTAGTATCCGCCCAATGTGACCATGTCAAAAAAGCCTTAGTAATTGCTTCCTCAACACTCAGTTGTCCATGGATATGGTTTCCTTCTTGATAGTATTCCTTCCTGCATTTTTCTCCAAAAGTTGCCATCTTAGTTTTCCTAAATCCAGCCTCTAAACCTAAAGTAATTTGCATTTTTACAAGTAAAGAGAAAGCATCATCACTTCTCTAGCAAGGAAAAAAAAGCGGCATTACCCTTCCATTGTTTTCGTATGAGTCCACCAATGACCTGTGTTGAAGATCAAAACATCAGCATTTTTGTACTTATCACAAGATCTCTCCACCAAATCAAGACGAAGTGTTTCTTTTTTTGATCCCTTCTTGCTGGGAACCTCCCACTCTCGAACAAGAAACGGGGAACGGAAGAATTCAATGGAACAATTGTAATCCTGTTCAATCATTAACAAAGAAAAGAAGCGCATAATTTAGAAAAAAGATACATGAACATGAAGAATCATAAAAATGTCATGTTAAATGTAGTGAGGGAATAACAGATGACATACCGTGAAGATAAACGAGTACGAATCCTCTGTCCGGAATTCTTCTCTGCCAGAGGCTTCAAAAATCCTGCTCTTATTTTCCACTGAATTACTAAGCATACAAACCATGGATTCCCACATATTCCTGTTGAGGGAATCACCAACAAAGACTAAACGTTTTCCCCTAAGTAACTCCAACATGTCATTACCATTAAACCTGCAGAATATTTACATGCTCATCTCAATAAAATAGAACCAAACCAAAAGGTACAAGCAACACAAACACAATTCATCTCTCCCTTCTCAAATAAAAAGAGAGAAAAAAATATCGAAGAGTAGCTAGTTGCACTTGAAGTTCACAAATAATAATAATATGATATAATAGTTTGCTTGCTTGACACATTTGTGTTGATTTAAGGGTGAATGAGACCTGAAGCACACTTCGAAAGAGACTATTTTACTTGAAAGAAGCTCTTGCATGAAATCATCAGAAAATACCTTGGCACATTGCAATTCTTGGGCTGCCACCTGAACTTCTCATACTTATTATCCTTCCTACCGTTGAGAAAACAATCAAAAGGCTCATCAATGAGATGGCAAGACCCAGCTTTGTAAAGTGGGTATGAATCATCAAAAACCCATGACCCTTCATACATATCACAATTGTTCCTCAAATGTTCATCACTTTGCATCACACTTGGTGAAGGCATAGGTGAAAAAGACTTCTCTTCTTGTGGTTTAATTCTAGAAGGAATTGGTGGATACAATTTACCATCATTTTGGTTACTTTTCTTCGGCGCGAGACCAGAACCTTCCTTTCTTGACATTTGAGAACTCATAGGCCTATGAGCCACAAATTCAGCATCCTTATAATTAGAATGTGAACTTTGATTATGAGTATTGTTTTCATTGGTGCTATGAGGAGGGGTGTAAGAAGGAGGTGGAGAAAACTCAGCATCCTTATAATTAGAATTTGAACTTTGATTATGAGTATTGTTTTCATTGGTGCTATGAGGGGTGTAAGAAGGAGGTAAAGAAAATTCATTATCCTTATTAGAATGTGAAGTTTTATCATGAGTAGAAAGTGGATCAGATGAAGAGTTATTGAAAATGTGAGACCAAACTTTAGAAAAATGATATCTACGTGAAGGATGAAAAGCATTTACAAGGAATAACATAAACAAAATAGAAACAACGGTGAAGCTGTAAGTAAATATTATAGCTCCTCCTCTCGTAGGGAAGAAGCGCATGCAATCTGTTCTTGTCGATAAACGGTGTCTCGAAGGTACTGGAGAATCCAA
Organism: Trifolium dubium; assembly: GCA_951804385.1. Lineage (NCBI taxonomy): Eukaryota > Viridiplantae > Streptophyta > Magnoliopsida > Fabales > Fabaceae > Trifolium > Trifolium dubium. The sequence continues at coordinate 59,014,710 of OX638064.1, forward strand.
CATTGTTAAGTATTATATATGCTAATGCTAATAACAAACAATTAATATATGCTACTTTTATTTATTTATTTATTTACAGAAAACTATGATTGTTCTTCTTCTGTATGCAATGTTCAAAGAAGAAAAGACAAAAGAAAATGAGAGAGAGAAAGATGATGGTTGAAGTTTGAAGTGCTATTTTTGGAGAGAGAGTAGCAAAAGAGATATGAATGAGAGAACATAGTTAGTTTGTTTTGGTTTGAAGTTACCAATGAAAGAGAGAAGATAGGAGGGAACGGAAGATTTTATGTACAAGCCGTTTTCTTCGTATACCTCACAAATCTAAGTGTAAGCATTCCAAAGATTTTTTTCCTCCTTTTTTCATTTACAAGTTATTATAACAACAAAAATGATAAAAATGACATACAGTACTATGATTTATTTTCTTAATTAGATTAATAAAATATCTTCCATTGCAACAATTCATGGAAGAAAAAAAAACTCTAAGTTTAAGAAATGACTGAAAAAACATCACCTTAAATGTCGTTACAAATATCATCTGTAGGAGATTTAATTTTAAATTATGAGTACCCTGATTTATTGGATCTAAGCCTTTCAAATAGATATCAAATGATTTATATATAAACTTGAACAAATCAAAAACTCTACATTATTTTCATCAATGACAAAGATTATTGCTCAAAACCCCTACTTCACAACATGAAATCAAATTATTCTATAAAAAAACATCATATTGAATCTTTATCTAAACACCAACCTAAATAAATGTTGCACATAAAAAGAACCATTAACTTAAACCGTCGGACCGATTGTGTTCCTTTTTTCATATCCATTTTAAACATAACATTTATACCCACACATACTAACAATTTAAAATGAGAATAGACATTGTTGTGTGTGCTTTAAAATCTCAAGAATTTGTCAGAAAAATTGTTTGATTCTTTGTGTGCTAGGCACAAGTTTATTTTTTAGCAAACAAAGTTTTTCACTTTTGTCCTATGTACTAGGTGCAGGGAAGTTTGAGCGAGGCACGTGGTGATGCAGCAGACTATATAAAACCTGCGTTTTATGACATTTTTTTGTTGCTTGGATTTATTACACTTAGGTTGTTAGAACTATTACTGCTTAGTTTGTGGTTGCTAAATGCTATTGAACGTTTACGCCACTCTTTGTTCTTGTTGAATTGAACTGGAGTTTTGAGTTCACAACAAAGGCTGTGTTAATTTGCAGGGACATTTCATTTTTCAGCAGAAATCACCATGGTGCATGTTGCAGCAATTGCAAACCTTATAATTTATTTTGAAGAAAGCCAAAGATGCAAGCCTTATAATTAGATAAATTAATTAGAGAAATAATGTCGCTCGAGTTTTCAAAAAAATCTTTTTTTTTTTTTTGATAAACTCAAAAAAATCTATTTAATAATATAATAATAATAATAATTGTTGTCATAAGAAGAATAATACTAAAAAAACGATGAAACTTTAACTCCCCCATATATATTTTATGAATTATGTGACTGTTATGCATTAGCTGCAAAGAGTTTGCAACAATGAACTATGCATATCAGAAATGGCAACGTAAACAAAAAAGTACACAATATCTCCTCAGATAATTATTTCATTCAGACAGGTCACTAAGCAAAGAGACAAGAGAACATCATGGAGGATGATGTTGCTGTGACACTCATGAATTTGGTAATAGCATCCCCGAAGGATTTGCAATTGGTAGAGCGTGATCACTAGATAGAGGTTTAATAATTAAGAGAGACCGATTACTTTTCCAGTTGTTGTGTCGAGATCAATGTCATAGAAGCATGGTCTTGTTGGCAAGCCAGGCATGGTACTCATTGTTCCAACTAAAGGATAAATAAATCCAGCTCCAATACTAGCTCTTACATCCCTTATTGGTAAGATAAACCCAGTTGGAGCTCCCTTAGCCGCAGCATTGTCTGAGAATGAGTACTGAGTCTTAGCCATACAGATTGGAAGTCCTGAAAATCCTTGCTTGGTATACATCTCAATCTTCTTCTCGGCCTGGTTAGACAACAAGAATCACAATCAGGTAGTGAAAAAACATATCTATTTGTGCTCGATTAACAATCAATAATTCATCATTATAGTTATATTGTTCATTAGTTAAAGTAAACTGATGTAACCAATCAAGAGATAAGATTACCTGCTCTGAGTACTCAACGCCACTGGCTCCATATGACTTCGCAATTGCCTCTATTTTCTCTTTTATACCTACATCCAAAGGATACAGGAACTTCAATGGCTGTGTCGCATTCTCACAAGCTTTTTGAACTGCAATGCCCAGGTCCACCTGGATCGTGACAAAGCATACCTCAGCAAGTGATAAATATCATTCCTCACAGAAAAATACCACGACTTACATTTATCCTATTATTAATGCATGTATATAAACTTAACTTTGCTACTTGTTGTAGACCTGAAATAGTTATATTTGTCTAAAATTGAAGTCTAAATCACAGAATGGATAAATGTGTTACCCACAGCTTAATTGATAGTATCTATTCATTCTTATATATTATTTTTCTTCAGTCTTATTGATTGTCAAAATTCAATATCCTGTACTTTTTTAGTGTCAGAGTAAAAGACAGTTATGGCTGTGGCTTCTCAGTTATAAGCTAAAATATGTAAAGACTCGTAAAGCATGAACTTACTGCTCCTTTGCCACCATGGGCATGATGGCTACATATTACAGCATCATAAGCTCCAGCATCTAAGGCAGCCTTTCTAACCGCATTTAGCTCAGCTTCAGTGTCAGTTGAAAACTTGTTGATAGCAACTATAACATTCGCACCATAAGCTTTTGAATTTAATACATGCCTTGCCAGATTCACACAACCGGCCTCAACCAAAGCAACATTTTCAGTCAAATATGCATGATCAAGAGGTTTTCCAGCAACAACTGCTGGCCCCCCACCATGCATTTTTAATGCCCTTACTGTTGCAACAATAATTGCACATTGAGGTGTCAAGCCACTGTATCGACACTTGATGTTCATGAACTTTTCAGTTCCAATATCAGCACCAAAACCAGCTTCAGTAACAACAAATCCACCCGGTCCAACCAACTTGAGCGCAATCTTATCAGCCACAATAGAAGAATTCCCGTGAGCAATATTTGCAAATGGACCTGCGTGAACAAGGACAGGTGTTCCTTCTAAAGTCTGCATAAGAGTAGGGTGAATGGCATCTTTCATTAAAACTGTTAGAGCACCTCCAACACCAAGATCATCAGCAGTTACAGGGTCACCACTCTTGCTGTTTCCGATAACCATTTTCCCTAGTCTCTCTCGCATATCAGCTAAGGATGTTGTCAGTGCCAAAACAGCCATTATCTCACTAGCAACGGAAATATCAAATGCTGTTTCTCTTACCATTCCTTTCTCATCAGGTCCCTGGCCAACAGAAATTTTTCTTAAGAACCGGTCATTGATGTCCATTACTCTCCTCCATGTAATAGATTCAGGGTCAATATCAAGCCTAGCAAATTTATTTACTTCTTCTGGTGTAAGATCGTCTGGATTAGTCTTTGAAATACCAAGCTTATTGAGACGCCTAAACATGACATCACTGAAGCTCCTTTTTCCTTCTTTATTTGGAGGGCATAACCGGTTGAAAAGGGCTTTATCTGATTGTGTTGACTCATGGAAAATTCGTGTATCAATTGCAGCAGCTAAAAGATTGTTTGCTGCAGTTATTGCATGAATATCTCCAGTTAGGTGAAGATTGAATTCATCCATGGGAATCACTTGGCTATAGCCACCACCGGCTGCACCTCCTTTGATTCCAAAAGTAGGTCCTTGTGATGGTTGACGAACGCAGGTGACCACCTAACATAAAGAGATAAGATGGAATAAAAATGGTAGTTTTTCATTAATATTGTTGAAGGTAGCTTATTCAAAGATATCTTCATTACAGAGTTGAGAATTCTGTCGCCAGCTTAATGATGTACATACTACATAGTTAAAGCGGTATTAATACACCAAGATGGATAACCCATCAGCTATTGACTGAGTTTCAATAACAATGATTTTGAATTTCATCGGGTCATGTTAACATGTGCCCTAAGGGCACAAGTTAAGAATACAAAAATAGAATCATTCTCTTAAATTTTGTGCACGAAAATCAATACAAATATTTATTTACTTAAATCATTATCATGTGCCTTTCATGTGCCTTAAAGGCACATGTTAACATTTCTCTATACAAAATCATGGTTAAAAAAGCTGAGTGGATAGTTAATGAGCTATCCAACGAAACTGAACAGATGATTAACCATAATTTTGATGGTGATTAAACAGATAGATCAAGTGTGAGTCAATATTTGAAAAAAGAACAAGTTAAAGTAAGAGGTGGTAAAATGCAAAAGGAAAGAAAAGGAGTACTACCTTTTTATTAAGAAAAGCACCCAAAGCTTGACAGAGACCAACAGTAGTAGTAGATTTGCCTTCACCAAGAGGAGTTGGAGTAATCCCTCCAACCACAACATAATAACCATCTTTTGATTCTTTCAGTTCATCAATAACAGACAACAAAACCTACACACACATGATACAAATACAAATACAAATACAAATCATTCATTCTTCAGCTATTATCTGTTTATTCTACACAACGATTCAAAACAACAATAACATAATAAGACATAACATAACAATAGATATAACAAAGAGAAACAGAACACAGAGGGCACATATGATATGATATGATATGATATGAAGAAAAAGAAGATAAGAAAAGAAGTACCTTGGCCTTATATTTACCATAAAGGTCGTAATGATTAGGAGTAAGATTGAGATGATGAGCAATCTGGGAGATGTGAATAGGTTCAACCGAGTTAGCAATGTCTATGTCCGCTGGAACAGGGGATACCACATCTAGTTTTCTCATCACTGACGACGATGAAGAAGAAGAACTCATTCTTGTTGTTGTTGTTGTTATTGGTTTTGAAGAAGAAAGGATATGTTTGTTTATTTGGGATTGGGAAGAAGAAGAAGAGAGAGCGAAACAGTAGTGATTGTTTGACGAAGAAGAAGAATGTCGTCGAAGAGGGGTGTAATGGTAAATTGGGAATGAATTTGATTGGACGAGGTTATTCATTACTATACTAATATTATTATTATTATTCATTCAATCTTATCCCTCCCTCCCATTCATGTCACTGTTCTATTCTCTGTCACTCACTCTCACTCTCACTCACTTCACAGAGATGAATTCACACATTAAAATTTCTTCTTTTTTTTATCTTATAAAAGATAAATTTCTTATTTTTAAAATCAAATTTTTGACAAATGTTTTTTTTCATATTCAAGACAAGTGTTTAACTTTTTTTTTGTCATTGCTGTAAAGAGTTTTCGTTTTGAGTCAGCAAGGATTTCTGAATTCCTACATTTGTATATTACTATTACTATTTTTTTTTTCTTTTTTATCGAGAGCGAGGTATCCACCATCGAACGCCGCAGTGACCACACCATCGACCCGACCCTGGCTGTTAGAGTAGGAAATATATTTTAAGATATGCATTAAGTTTAAATTAAATTTGTTGAGAGAATATCTCATATTATTATATTTGTTAGTTTGTATCCCTGTAATAAAGGGATTTAGTTTAAACTTAAGAGTATTTACTTGGTTATAAATACCAAGACCCAAGTTAGTATATGCTATTTTTTAGGTCTTTAAGTAATGAGTCATTGTTATTATCAATAATATTATTTTCTTCTCATTCTTTTACCTATATACCTCAAATTCAACATTGGCTATGTGTACGCAAAAAACAGAAATTAATCATCATTTATAACAGTCAAAAATATCATGGTAATATAAATAAAAAAATTGGATCATGGTAACTAGTGTCCAGTGCTCCAAAGGCACCGGTTAAATATACCAAAAGAGGAGGTAAAGCTATGCATTTCAATAGTATCAAATAAATTTATGTTGACCAGTGTTTTTTCAACTTTTAAGCAGGGTCAGATTCAAAACTCTTTTTTAAACTTAACTTAGTTGTCTAAATTTGGAATCGACCCAAATATGAGAACAACACAAATGCTTTTTTTTTCTCCTCTACATAATCCTATAATCCTACTCATTGCACACAAATGATTTCCGACTCAAGAACAAATCTCTTCAAAATCATCCATGACTCATTTCAGGGAGGTACGCACAACAAGTGCAGCTTATCTCGGAGTTTCGTGCAGATGGCTAAAACTGTTAGTAAGATTTGCTAAATGTAACATAGATGCTTCTTTTCATGCAACATAATTGAGTGGGTAACAATTTTTGCATTAGAGGCTAATTTGATTTGTTCACGTGAGCAAAAGCTCTTTAAATCCAATCTATCTTTGATGTTTGGATTGGTGAAGCTTATGATCTGAAGGAGGCAATTGAGTGGAAGAGGGGAGCTCAATAAAGACCGTTATTTTTTAAATAGATCATAAAGACTCGTAGTCGATGGCTCGAAGCAGTTGATGGTGAAGGTGGAGCACCCTAGCTTACGTATTTACCAACTGTTCAATTTATAAAACCTATGAATTTCATTTGTCAAAAAAAAAAAACCAATCAATTTCATAAATAGCTTGAATCGACTTACGACACATCTTTGAGGATATAATACCATAGATACATACGAGTTGCATGAACATTTGTATATTTACTTGATAACTATAATACCTGCTACAAGTGTTTACTTAATGTTTACACCATACATTTTGGCCTTCATGAATATAGCAATGGACAATCATATCATTGAAAAATGGTCTTTTTTATCGTACAAAATCTTGAAATTCATTAGGTGGTGGTAACCAAGCCGAAGCTAGAATTCTGGATTGCATCCAGACCAAAAATATAAGCAAAACATGCTGCCGTGTGTTCTGCGCTAGGAGCTGATTACCAATGCAGTCACTGGCATAATTAACTAGTGTAGAAAATTGTCATTGTGCCAGAAATCAGCATTAGCGAGGCCTCACTTCAGTTGTGCTCACAATAACAACTGAAAAGGATGCAAAACAGTGAATATAACAGCAACAGAAGATTGATATTCAAGAAAACAGTTACTTAATGTAGTAGTACAGTAACAGAAAATTTACCATCTAAGAGTTGGGAATTAATCGTCCATTATACATCTTGTCAAGCAGTTTCTTTGCATCAGGCCGTCTCAGAAGACCTTTATTGTTTGGCACACCGGTTCCTAAACAAACAGGGCAAACAAGCTTTCCTCGACCTATAAATTATAAAACAATATTATTGATCATCATCCAAACAAGTTGATTACATGTGGTAATAATACTACAAAAATTAAAAACTGTCTGAACTGGGTAGAGAAGAGGATGGGAGAGATGAGTAAAGAGGCCCAAAAAACTCAAAAAAACAACAACTTTTGCCACTAGATGAATTCCACTACATGAAATACTATAATGTTCAATCATAAATTAACCATCAATTTAGTCCAGACAGTATCGCTCTCTCCAATTTAGTCCTTAAAGTATACAAAAATAAGTAGTCCCTAATGTATATGAAATTCGTCACTTTAGTCCCTAAAGTATATGAAAGTCTGTCAATTTAGTCCATAACATCGGGACCAAATTGTACGCTCTACTCAAAAGCTTGCACTTACAGCACAAAACCAAAAACTGACATAGAAGGGTGCAAAAGAACAATAGTGGGAGGTATAATAATCACACAAGGTCAAGAAAACGGAGTTTAGAGACAAAAATGCAGTAAAAAGAAAAGAAAAAGTAAGCCAAAGCAAAGCAGGCTTAACTAATTTGTTCCTATCCTATAGCTAAGAAAAGTAGAGGAGTAATGTAAAATAGAAGGTTGGGTTGGGATGATACCATACCATAACAATTTGGACACTCTGTAAACTCATAAACATCTTGTGCACGCTTCCTGTTTAGAGCTTTCCATTTTCCTGTACCACCACACATATCACCTAAATGAAAAGAAAAGTAAACAAACATCTTATTATGGATCAAATCAAACAAACTACACAGTGGCTGTTTGATAATCATCTTCTCTTTCTCTTTAAAAACAAGACAAGACTTGCATCCACCAGTTCTATAATACATAAACAATCTTGTTCTAACTCATTGGTCCTAATCCCAAATAGTGTTTATTATCTATAGTATACTATTAACACAACCAATCAAAAGCTGAATATATATAGATTAAAATAACAATGAAAAAGACAAACAAGTTTGGATGAAGGTAGGAAAGAACTCACAAATGATGTTACCAGATCCCCCACAATTTCTGCAGCCAGGAGGTTTATCAAGAGCGGTTGCTGCGTTGGATGATGCAATCAAAAATGGAGTTGAACACAAACAACTCAGACATTTACGCCTCGAAACATTTACATTTACCTTGGAGGAAGAGTGGTCTTCTGGTGAAGTAGAAGAGCTCTCATTTTGGTGAGTACTTGATTTCACAACAAAATGGGTACTCCTTCCTGTATGTTTCATAATAATTAACAATACATACATACAACTTCATTTTCATTCATTCATTCATAAATAAATAAATAAATAATGGATAGAATAAGATAGGAAAATGGAGGAGGAGAAGAAGAAACTGACTATGGTGGTTGGGTGATGAAGGAGGAAAGGATTGAGGAAGAATAACAGATGCCATAATCCGGTTATTATGTACTATATTGCAATCCATTTCAATATCGTTTTGGTGATGAATGATGATAAGTTGTAGTTGTAGTGTAAATATCGTATGATGATATCCCTTTGCTTTGCTTTGCTTTGCTTGCTAAAAAGTGTAAACATACATCATCTCGAATCCAAATCCTATCCACAGGTCTTGTGCCCTCCACGTATATCAACTCAAATCCCCACATCATCTAATGTTATACTACTTCTTTTTTGACTAAATAAATAAATACTAGTATATGTTTTTGTTTCATAAGCTTTTCTTTATAATTGTAATTGCTGCCAAGTTTTTCTTTACTGAATACTATCAAATATGCATTTCATAAAAGATTAGTGTGTTTCATTTTGTTAAAAACCACACTCAGGATTTGCATTTACCTTTAATATTTTTAATTTTAGAATATTAATATGAAAGAATGTGTTGATGATACAATCCTATAAAAAAAAAATTGATTGATTAGAATCCTACATCATTTTAGGAGTAATTTAAGTATTTCAATAAACAATCATTTAGGCACAATCTTTAGACACATCACTTTTTGTCATTCTACTTTCTTTCAAATATGTGTGTTACCAAAAATATATGTCAATGTGCCCATATATGGTGTCTAAATAGTTGTGACCACTCAAACCTAGCATTTAGCAACATTTTACTCTTTGGCTACGTCACAATCTTGCCAACAACACAAGACCAAAATCTCCTCATACATTCAACATGCTAAAACACCAATAAATTAAAGCCAAAATGAACTCCTTAAATTTCAATACTAAAACAACAAAACAAAACCCAGTTGATCACTGTGATTGTGAATAATTAAGCAGGTAATCACTGCAACTAAATCCTACCTCAAAGTCTCCACTGCAATTAAACTTCAAAAAAATAATATTCATAAATCTATTTCTATGTGCTACATTTGTGCCACTTCACTTTTCCTCTCATGCATCTTCTTCCAACAACCTAATGAAAAATTATCCCATTCCCTAGCATTTCCTCTTTCTCCACTCTTCTGATGAAGCTCATAAGCCCCCCTTCGATGATTTCTCTACCGAATCCATACATTCAGCTCCAACTCCTATGACAGGCAATGCATCCATACTACAATCTTTCTCCATCGCTTTGTCATCTTCATAGTCATCACTTCCACCAGAACTGCTCTCCTCCGGAGTTTGAACAGAATCTGCCTCAGCATTCATCATGTCAGTGTCTGGCTCAGGAAGTCGCTGCCGAAGTGGCACGGCATCACTGATGACTTGATCCATCTTCAACTTCTCACGGTAATACTCCATTTCTGTTCTGTACCTCTCTTTGTCCTTCATCGCTTTATCTTGATAAACCTTAAATTTAGTGGAACATAACATGTTAACATAATAACATAAGATACAATAACCAAATAGTGCATGTGAACTTAGAATAAACCATCAATTTAGAGATTACTTGTTATATTAATATACTATGGAGACTAAATTAGAGAGATGGTGATACTTTAGAGACTAAGTTGATGGTTTATTTGTATATAAACACAGCGAGATAAAAGCTGACTCGTAAAAGAAGAGTTGAACAAATTCCTTACTGCTTTTTCGGATTCATTTAACTTGTTCCAGAGTTCGCCAATGGTCCTACTGATCTCTCTATCCCTCCCTTGGTTAAGAGGTTTCAGCCTTGCATGCTGTTCTGCAAAGAAGAAATTGTATCCACTTCTGTTTGGCTTTGGATGAGCAGGATCTCTCTTTTTCATTTCTGACTTCTTCCTGCGTCGGCGACGATGGACACCAACCGAGGCAGTCACATTGTTGTTATTAGCAGAAGCACTGTGGTGGGATGTTGATAACATGGGATTTTGTGGTGCTTGATAAAGTACGCCTTTCAGTTTCTCTGAACCGATTGTGACAGTAACTAGATAACCACTATCAAATTTCCCATCAATGACCCCAACAACCGGAGACCCTACCGAAGATGATGGCATTGCTGAGGGCACAAGAGAATAAACAGTAGTTGTTATAAAGTTATCAATAACAGTCAGAAGTTATAGGTTGTCAGAATCACGAGTTTGCTTTAAATCGAAAGAGGATAGTAAGATCGCAAAACCTAAAATCGCAACTGAAATGGATTGATTAGACTCAATTAATTTTGTAGAATCGGAAGGGAAAAGCAAGATCGCAAAATCGAAGGGGGATATTGTAACCTAAATCGATGGACTTGGTTAGGTTTTGAGATTATAGAGTAACCTAAATTAAAGTCACATACGAAAGGGGATATTAGGTTTTGCGATTTAGCTTATATGAGAGAATATTATAAAGTAAGCCTAACCTAAATCGATGCACTTTATAATATTAAATATATATTATAAAGTGCACATATGCAAAGCCTAGATTGTAAATATAAAACAAAATAATGAAAGCCCTAGATGCTAAATATTAAAACAAAATAATGAATCGCGATTTGCAAGGTTAATGGAATTGGAAACCAGAGATGAAGGAGAAGGAGTGAAAGACGGCAGCCAGCAGTTTATGAACGTAAGTATGACAGAATATTATATAAAAAAAAAAGGTTTTGCGGTTTATTTGAATGAACCGTGTCAAAACATCAAACCGAGGCAACTTTTACCGAATTAAAAATCACCCAAAAATATCAAACTAGAATCTGTAAAAAGTAAAAACCATACAAAATCGCGGATTTTATTGGGATTTTGCATACTTTAGGATTCTACTCATGATACGAATCATTTAGGATGAGCAAAATTGCAAAATCCATGAATTTCACTATTTTACTCATGATTTTGACAACAATTTCTGATGAGTTGCCATCAAAATAAGATACAAAAAAAAAAAACAAACAAGTACTAGACGGGGTTATGTATGATCTGTGTGTCCCTTTCTAAGTTTGAATTTCATATACTAAGTTTTACACCTAAACTGCTTGAAAGGAAGTTTTCTTTTTCTATTTGGCTTATCTCCATAATTTTAATTTTTCATTTGTTTATCATCTCATTCTTCCCAAAAACTTTATCTTCTAAAAGCAAACATTTTGACTACATCTTCTATCGTCCCAAGCAAACAGCTCAGTTGGTAAGTTGGGGTAGTTGAAGGAGTTTAAAGGAAGCTATAAATATTAACTTCAATAGAAATTTATAATAGTTCCCCCCAATATCCCGACGGATTAAAAACTATAAATATGAGATGGAAAGGGAATGAATTTGTAAGATTTCATTTCCTATTTCAGACGATCCAAACAATAGCAACTATGTCACTACAGTTAAACAGAAAAAGCAAAGCAAAGACCTTGAGGCAGGCTAGCAGCATTGACATTTAACTGTTGAAAAGCAGCTGGTGGAATTTGGGGTGAAGGATGCAAAAACTGCATCTTCGGAGCAGGAACTGGGATGGATGATTGACTCTGCAAAACATCTGCCAAAGTGAAATTTCCAATTTATACATTAGAATGGGCCCTGACATTAGTACAAACAAAAATGTGGTTCCAACGAACGTACCAGAAGTTGTATGGGTCCAGTTACGAGCTTTAAAATAATAGATTTGTTCGTAATGGTAGAGTAATGAAGTATAGTACTTTCGCAGCACAAAAGAAGCATTTGTAGCGGTCGATGGAAAATTGAAACCTAAAGTTATTTCTTTCCATTTTCTATCTTTAATGATCTGCAGGACAGATTGACCAGATAAGATAACCATATCACTACAACCAAACATCGCCGAAAAACCAAACTAGTAAATAGAAACTATAGTCACATCTTACTTTCTCAATCCCTCCACGAGAAGTCACTTCAACAAAGAGGCGATGTAAATCCAATTCCCTTCCACCAATAATGGGAATCCTACAATAAAATTTCAAATGTTGTTTCAAGTTAACAAAGTTACGCAATTAAATGGCATTAATAGTGTATAGTATTTCCAAAAATACAAAACTAGATGCTAAGACCGCACAGCTGAGCCATTACTAGTTAATCACAACCATCTGTCTTATCCAACTAGAAAACCATTTAAATCCAGAAAACATAATAAACATGGACCCTTTTGCATTGTAACATTATAATGCCTTCCCTCACTATAGAACTGCCATCATCATCTTCAACGTAATGTTAAAACTAAAGAATGTGAACTTGATTAGGTAGAGTAGCAACAAATGCATGATGCATCACTTATCAAAATATATACAAAGAACAAGGAAATTGATATGCTTGTATTTTCCACATCTTAAAAAAAGTAAACCAAGTCACAATCTCTAATAGTTTATAAAACCAGAGAGCTTACATGAACTTGGTGCCCATTAGAGCATGGAGCTTCTCCAAGCTATGCCTGAAAAGCTTGGGATTGTCTACAACCTCTTCATATGTTGCCATAGGAGGAGGATATCCTCCACAGCTTGAAGCTGTCTCTTTCATGGGTATTGGACTCTCAGTAACACACGATGTTGATGCCATTCACAACTTAATATATTAAACCTTTACTATTTTCCTGCACCACCATTAACAAGACAAGGTAAAACAAACAGACAAAAAAGGAAAAACAAGTTGAAATTGAAGCAAAGAAAATAAAATCAAAACATGAAGCTGAAAACCATCCAGTATTTGTAGATAGGAAAAACAAAAACATTAATGAGAAATAGAAATGTAATGGCTACCTATACATGCAGACAACAAAAAGAAAAAAGACAAAAGAAAAATGAAAAGAAACAGACAAGTTTTTAAGGATAAGAAGAGAGAAACTGTCCCATCTCATCTACCTTGAAGAAAACAAAAGAAAACAGAAAAGAAAAGAAAAGAAAGAGGAACCAATGGAAATCACCATGCAGCAGAAGATCCAGAACTGCAACAAGAAGGTCCAAAGCTGTGATGAAATAACTAGCAGTAAGAAGAAAGGGATATAGATACAAAGTCCAAGAAAGGTACATAAAAGCTGTGACACAGCCATGAATTCCTTCAGATTACCGAGGTTGTAACAGAATGAACCCATCAAAGCTCAGGTTTCAGGCCTTATTGCCTTTGAAACAAAAACAGTAATACTACTAGCAGCTAAATTAAAGCAAAGACACTTTTACACTAAGGTAATAAAGACTCGTCACAAAAAGCACAAGTCTCACTCTCTCCCTAACCCAAAACACTGTTCACAGAGCTATACTAAGTTCTATATACTACCCTATAATTATAGTAACTCAACCCTGACAAACATTGGTAATATGATACTCCACACACAGGTATCAAAGAATTGTTACATAAATGAAGTAAAAGCAATATATTATGCAATATAAAAGCAAGTCAAAACTTTATTGATCTAATCTGACACTCTTTAAGGGTAATTTGGATTTGTGGGGTAACTTTCAATCTAAGACCAACTACCAAAAACTTTTTTTGAAGTGCTGCGATAAATTTGAATGTAAAAATTATGATTTTATTTATGATCAATTTTGAAGAAAGAATCAATTTTAATGAAGAATATTTGATTCCATTTTGATAAGTTCGGTATATCTCTGGATCATTGATTCTGTCTTTGAAATTGATCCAATTTAAACCTGAAAATTGTTGCTAAAATTGATTTTTACACTCAATTTTATTTGTTTAATTCACTTTTACATGAGTATCTCCAAATCTATATTATTTTAGCTTCGATTTAATTTTAACCGTAATCAATTTTACGTGCCCAATTCACTCAAAATCAATTTTTCTAACGGGCATAATCAAATATATACTCAAAATCAATTGTAACCATCCAGAATCAATTTTGGTTGTTCTAAAATGGAACCAAGCATATACTTCAGATTTTTCTTATTCATAGAAAATTCATGTATGATTTATCGTCCTCTAATGGAGGTCGATATCATGAGTTAATTTCATTAATTTAGTTAATTATAATGTCGATAAAAATATGAAAAGAAAATGAAATAACGTATGGTTACATAAAAAATAAAAATAAAAAGCATGGTTACGAAAAGATGCATTGTTGTTAATCCAGAGGAAGAGAAACTGAAATCTTAAACAACGCAACAGTTATTTGTTTGTATGTAACTATGTATATACAAAAGAAAAGAAGAAAATGCCAAAAATAAAATACTCCTCCTATTATTATTTAAGAATGAATGAATGAATATAATAAAAAAAGAAATAAGATACTTACTGAAGAGTGGTATTATTATCTATCAGAGGATGAGAAGCATCGTCGTCATGCAAATGTAATGACCATAAAAATAATAATAATAATAATAATAATAATAGTATTTAAGAAAGAAAAGATGAATGAATGAATGAATGAAGCTTTCTATATTTTAAGACGAATAATAAAGGCCTCACGCTTAAATACTAGAATGAATGAACGAGTGAAGACGGGAAAATTATTATTAGATTTATTAACCCTAATATTATTACATACATAGCTGTGAAATTACGAAAATTACCCATGTTACCCTGTCAATGCATTAGAATTATATAGGGTGATTCTGACTTTGTCCACTCAATTTTGTATCTATAACAAATAAATAAATAAATAATTTTTAGTGATATGATATCAATTTATAGAAATTTAACTTAAATATTATTTTCGTCCTTGTATATATGCGGAATTTTGATTTTAGTCCCTGTATCAATTTTTGTTCTAAATAAATCCATTAAACTTTTTTATTTTAGTCTATAAATTAAAAATCTGCAGGAAAATTCATAGAAAAGTCTACAGAAAATTTGCAAATTTTTCTGCGGATTTTAACTATAGTGATCAAATACAAAAGTTTAATTAATTCAGAAATTTATTTACAACAAAAATCAATACAATAACCAAAATTAAAATTCTACGTATATACAAAGACGAAGATGATCCTTTAAACCTATAATTTTTTTAGAAGGTGTTAAGGGACCTCTGGCTTTCATCCTTTTGTAGCTTCAAGGAAAAGCGAAACCCTTTGCCTTACAATATTTTTCTTCTGTTTCATCAAATCTATCATAAATTTTATCGATTTATATTTTAATCAACTACTAAAATCATCTTAAATATGGAAAACAAACTAATGGTTCCAGCGGTAAGTAAGTGCATTATAATTTGGTAATAAATCATGAATAACAACTTTAAAAGATACTTTTGTCCACTTTCCTAATTTGATTAACTTTCCTAATTTGATTAAATGGTTTAACTAAATATCCAACGTGCTTCTTTCAAATAAATAAGGCTTAAATACAGTTTTGGTCCCTTAATTATTTTTTAGGTTTCACTTTGGTCCCATAATTAATTTTTGTTCCGTTTCAGTCCTTTCAATATCTCTCCGTTATACAATTTAGTCCATTCCATTTGTTTTGTAAAAAAAAACTGTTAACTTGTGTACACGTGTCATTTTGGCATTGGCTCAAAATTTAATTTATTTTCTTCATCTTCTCCATCTCAATCTTTCATACTTTGCTGGAAAATAAGAATAACAATGGCAGTAACAACATAATCAAGCAACAATGTGTAAAAAAAAAACAAAATCAAGCAACAACAACAATAATTTCAACATCATCTCATAACTCATAAGAACTAAAGCACCTACAAGAACAACTTTTAGCAACAACAACCCATCAACAACAACAAAATTAAATAGCAACAACAACAATCAACCACACAACTCAGTAGCAGTAGCAACAACAAACTTCAATTCGGAAATTTTAATTTTTGGATAGTCAATTTATGGGACCAGATCTATACAATTCCAACATTTTCAATTTTTTTCTTTCACTCTTGTTCTTGATTTGTTTGTGCTGTGAGTCACAAAGAGAAAGTAAGAAAGAAAGATCTAAACTTTTTACTTATCATATATGATATATCTAAAACTTGTGTAAACCATAGACAAATTCTTCTTATTTATCACACTACCATTTTCAATTCAAAATCTCACATTTGCATTCAACACCAACACCCCTTATCATTATCACACTTAAACAAATCTCACAAATTCAAACAATATTTCCAAAAATATGCAGGTTCGAATTCGAATCGGAGGCCACAAATTGGAGGGTGCGAATTCAAGTGTTTGGATTCAAATTTATGTATAGTGATGAGAGGATGATGAATATGATTATGGCTTTTTTTTCTTGCTGGATTTTTTATGAAGGTGAGTTGAAGATAGTGAAAAAAATGCAGGAAAAAGAAAGGAAAAAAGTTTGGTGGTGATAGTGCATTATTATTTACAATAGATCTCAAAGATCCCATCGTTTATTTTTTTACCAATAGATCGAACTGTTAAAATTAAAAAATAACGAGGTTTATGGTGGACCACTTATAATGTTGACCATCTAAGACATTTGGGTTAACCCTTGACGGAAAGGACCAACTGGTGTAACAGAGACATATTTAAAGGACTAAATCGGATAAAAATTTAGTTATGGGACCAAAGTGAAACTTCGAAAATAGTTAAAGGACCAAAACTCTATTTAAGCCAATAAATAAAAAATCATAACAGCCTCATCAATGTAGTTCAATTGGTAGCTACCAGAGATATTATTGGAGTGGTCTGGGTTCGAACCCGAAATTCTACATTTCACCGTATTTATATGTGTGAATGTCTACCTAATAGGCTACCTGATCAAAAAAAATATATAATGTGTTAACATGGCGTTGGAGTGAGAAATTAAGTTGATTATTATCGTTTATTCTCGTGTATACGTAAGATTTCCATCATTTATCTATTTTTGTCCGACATTTTATAATTATAAAATCTCAATCCATCAATCAATTGAGAATACCAAAATTTTCATTTTTATTATGGTACTGAATAGATGCGTCGTTTTATTTTTAGGATAATAAGATGAAAGATGAAGATGAAAAACTAAAAATGTTATTAAAAAAAATGTTATAGTTTTACTAAAAAAATCTACTTTGAGTCTTTGAGTTTCTTCACATGAAGAGTATGACACAATAGGATATGGATTCTCTCCGGCCATTTGTCTCGTGCTCTTCATTATGCTCTCATTTAAGCCATTAATTGATCATGTTCTCTTTCTTTTGTATTATGTTTTTTTTCTTTGTGAGTTACTACTCTGTCTCAAAATATAAGAGAAAATTAGTCAAATAAAATTAATGTATTTGGACCAAATTCTTAACCAAATACATTAACTTTATTTGACCAATTCTTCTCTTATATTTTAAGACGGATGCAGTACTAATTAAATACCATAAAAAGAGAAAGAAAAAAAAAAGAGGGCTACACACTCAGTACACGAGAGGATCCAATTCCAACACAATATGTGACTCCACGTAAAGATGACAATGGGTGGGGTCGGATGTGGGTTTCACACTAGTACACTACCAAAACCAGCACTCAAAATCACCACCCGAACCTGAACTCAAGACCAAAAGTTATTCGGGTGGTAAAATAACACTCTCACCCGTTGGATTTGAGTTTTCCACCCAAACTCGAACCCGGAGCAAGAACACGCAAATAAATACAACAACAACATTGAAACACAAGCATTTCAACAAAATTAACTTCATCAAAATCAAAATTAAATAAAAAAATCAACAATTAAACACATTCAATTGCAACAAGATTCAACAATAGAGCTATAAAGAGAACCATGAAAAGTTAACAAAAAAATAAGATTAGGTAACAAAATGAAAATAAATGGTATTAAGTAACAATGAAAAGTTAACAAAAATAATATTAGGTAACAAATTAGCGTAGAAAATATAGAAGAATATAATGTAATACATGTTATCGATGAGCAACGAGAATGAGACAGAGGAGTGAGAAGAAAACGAAGAGTGAAGGAGACAGATGAATGAGAAGAAGATGCAACCGTCGCGAGTGAAAGAGACAGAGGAATGATAAGAAGATTGTGAAAATTGAAAACCCTAATTTTACACTTATATATACTACATAAGGGTAATTAAGTAATTTAATGTCAATGCATGTATGGTTTCAGGTTTAAGATGCAGGTTTTAGTGATTCAAAACCTACGCCCAAAATATCGGGTGTCGTCTGAACTCAATCAACTTAAATTTTAAGTCGTTGACTCAGGTTTAGGTGCAGATGGGCCCCATAAGTTTGGACTTATCTGCCATCTCTAACTCCACGATCCAACTATAATTTATAATAAGGATCTATAACATCATGCAACACAATGACATAAGCATTAAGATGTTGAACACTCTTTAATCAATAATTAAATCCCGAAATCTCAACCAATTTTAAGCTCAAGATAAATAGTACCCAAGTAATTCATTTTAAGGCTTATGTTTATTTTATTTGTGAGCTCTAGCTTTATCAGGGTCGGTTTTGAGCATAGCCTCAGGGTGAGATGGCCTAGGGGTCCGTACTTTTAAGGGGGCATTTTTTTATATATATATATATATATATGGGTGCATTTTTTATAGGAAGATTGTATAACAAAAAGTATAAAAATAATCATAACATTTATCGAATTTGAGTCAATAGCCCTTTATATTTTATTCACCGACTCACCATAATTTTTTTTACACCCCAAGCTCAACTCTTTTATTTTTATACCTTATAATTTTATTCCCCAAGACACAAAATTAAGAAGTAAGACTTAAAATGCAGCAAAACTGAAAAATATAAAATCTCTTATTGTCTTGCATTAAAATCTAAATTTGTATTTTTTGTCTTGCATTGAAATCTAAATGCGCATTTCTTTTCTTTAGCTATTCATTCTAGCGATTGATTGTATTTCTACCTTTTTTTTTATATTTCGATTTCTGATTTTCTTGTTATAAACTTTATTTTCTTAATTTTATTTTCTATATGATTTTCAACAACAAATATTTGATTGTCTATCTCACAATATCAAAAAACAATATTTTTTTCAAATTTAGATGATTTTTCATTAGATTTCGATGTTAAGATCTCTTTTTTTTTTTTTTCTTTTCGTTTATAAATAAAAAATTGTAAATTTTAAGTATTACGTAACAATTATTTTCTTCTTCAAATTTGGCTTTAAAACACATGAAATGTGATGAGCGGGGGGCTGAGCTTTATGAGCATGCATTTTAAGGCTGATCTTTTTTAAACTATTTTGAGATACCAACTATGTAAATTACTAACCATATTGTTGACTTCCTCCACCATCATTAGTGTGGCATGACACCATTTGCTTTTGTAGTCACTCCAATTCCTCTGATTCATAGCTATCAAGCATATTTTGTTGTCGATGACTTGCTATTTTGCTATCTTTTCCTCAAGCCCTCAACCACCGTGTCTAAAATAAAAGTAAGTGATAAATATGGTTTTTATCTTTATAAATATACCAAAATTTCATTTTAATCCCTCTGAATTTTTATTTGACTTTTAATCTCTATCAAACTTTCAATCATAACTTTTGATCATTATTTTTAAATCAATTTATGTGTAGTCTTTGTATTTATTGATAAAATTGAGCAGAAATATGTTGAACATTATGAAAATCTCGCCAAAAAAATGGATTTTTTTTATCAAAACATAAATTAAAAATGAATTTGTAACCATAAAAACTATAAAAATTCATATATAATTTCTATTGGTTAAAAAATTCTATAAAATCAGTAAAATGATGATTGTTTATAGTTATAAATTCATCTTCAAATTATTTCGTTTTTAATGTCACACTATTTAACACACTTAAAGACTAATAAATTTTGTGTGTGAATATAAATGGTGGATGACCTGATAGTTGGCGAACCAACATATTTTGAATATGCTCTAATATTATCTTAAAATTGAGAGTGTAGTCTAACTCAACTTTACAAATTAATAACTCTCTCTAATTATAAATTCGTGTTCAAACATTTCATTTTGTATGTGAAATTTTTTAACAACAATGTTAATTGAATTGAGATAATTGTTTGCAACTTTAAATAAGGATTTATAACAATTATTATAGCTATTTTCAACTATTCTCATTTCTAAATCCTAAGAAAGAAAGAAAAAAACAAATCCACAATTTATTTATTTTATATTTTTTATAAGATGTTCTTGTCAATTTTTTTTAATAGACAGACACCAACCTTTTTATCACTAATTTTTTAACTCTATCATGTTGCTACTCAATTAACTTTATTTTCTAGTTCTATTTCTATATATAATAAGCGCATTACAAATTTTAGTAATCGGTTAATATTGTTTGTTTTACCAAAATTATGCGTTAATCCAACCTTATTAAATTAAAAATATATATCATGATATTTTCATGATTTATTTATTATATATAAAAAGGAAGAATAATTTGAAAATAAAAAAGATAAGAAATATCTCGAAAGTCGTTTAGACTGAATTTCCTGTGTACCCTGAATTTAGTCTTTGTAATTCTAATTGCAAGGGGATCTTGTTGTTGTTGTTGTTGCTGCCTCCTTCTTCTTCTTCTTCTTCTTCTCGAAACCATCAAACCCTAACCCTATCTATCTATCTATCTATCTATCTATCTATCTATCGATTCCGATTTCCATTTCTTCATTCCTTAGAATTGAATCTCATCTATGTCGGCGCCGTTTTGCTAAAGCGTATGGTGATCGAGGTTCCTTTCGCGCTTCAATTCGATTGCATGGGTTTACAGAATGCCTCAGCTTCGTAGTGGTGTCCGACGTCCTCGTGCTGCTGCGCCTGTAACCACCAACAAACAATCCCAACCACCGCCACCTAAGAAAAACGTGGCGGTTAGGGGCAGACCGAGGACTAGATTGGCTGCAAAGAAATCTGAGCCGTTGGTTGAGCTATTGGAACCTGATACTTACGTTGAACCTCCTAAAGAGAACGTTGTTGAAGAAGTTGTTGCTGCTGCTGTGATGGGTGATGAAAGAGTTGGTGTTAGTGGTAATAAGGATAAAGGTGTTGCTGCTGCTGCTGCTGCTGCTGCTGCTGAAGAGGATACTAACTCCCCACCTCTTCCAGAAAGGGTCTGTACAGATTTTCATACTAGTAATTGTTTGTTTTATGTAGTTCTATTAGTGGTTGTGTTTATTGATTATGAATTTATGATACTTTGTTGGTGTTTTGAAGATCCATCGATGGATTTGAACTTGTTGTTGTTGTTGTTGTGGTGGTGTTTTTATTTGTTGATTATGGTGCTTTGTTACTGTTTTTAAGGACTGATGAATTTATTTAATTTGATGAATTTTGAATTTCAATTTCAAAGGTTCAAGTAGGAGGATCGCCTCTCTACAAGGTAGAAAGGAAACTTGGTAAAGGTGGATTTGGTCAGGTTTTTGTTGGCCGTCGTGAGCGTGCAAATGCTCCAGGAGCTATAGAGGTATGTTTCTGTTTTTCATCTCGGTTCTGTTTGTATTTTGAAGGGTTTGTTACCTTCTGATTTGAGTTGATTTCTATCTGTCTTTTTTTTCAGGTTGCTCTGAAATTTGAACACAGAAACAGTAAAGGTTGCAACTATGGCCCTCCTTATGAGTGGCAAGTATACAAGTAGGTACCCTCTTTTTACATTATTTTGTAAACTTATTTGATTTTAGTTATTATGTATTGTGAAAAAGAGCCTTGGCACAACTATTCTAGTTGTTGTCGTCTGACTAGGAGGTCATAGGTTTGAGTCATGGACTCATGTATTCAGTATCTTGCTTATGCAAGATAACAATATACATCTGCACAACAGACCCACAAAGGGTCCAACCCTTCTATATAGTCTGCCATGCTGAAAGATTTATAACACCGGGTTGTTGTCAATTTTTAATTATTTTTTGTGTGATCAAGTCAATATAGTTAAAGTTTGTTTTTTATGTTCTGTCAAAAGCACTCTTGGTGGTAGTCATGGAATACCTAAAGTACACTATAAAGGAAGACAAGGAGAATATTATGTGATGGTATGATCTATTCCATACAACAAACATTCTACTATCTCATCGCCAACTTAACAATTCAACATTTTTCTCTATATGCAGGTTATGGACATTCTTGGTCCAAGTTTGTGGGATGTATGGAATACCTCAGGCCAGTCGTGAGTATAAGCTTAAGCTTAATTGTATTTTGTCTTTGTGATTGAAGCAATTTGACACGGTTTTATGCCGTTTATAATCGCTTTCTCATTCCTTTTCACCCACTCTCCCTTTTGGGTATTTTGAATATGAGTGGATTATGTTTGAATTGTTAAGTGATTATATAAAGAATCTATAGCTAAAAGCAATGTTTGAGCAACAAGTAGTTTATATGTTTGGTTTTACTATATTCTTTTTGGCACAGTTCTTCAGTTTCTTAATTTCCAAATTTCCATTTTTAATATAAAGCACCGCTTTCACGAAAAACTATTGTAGTTCGGCTCACTGTAAGCTTTAATTGTTTTTAAAGGTACCAAGTACCAACAGCTTCAACCTCATTTACTTTCTGTTTTCTTTTCATCACGGATTTATGCCGTTTATAATCGCTTTCTCATTCCTTTTCACCCACTCTCCCTTTTGGGTATTTTGAATATGAGTGGATTATGTTTGAATTGTTTCAGTAACTAATATTCTTGTTTTTTCTTTGACTTACTATTTTTGCTTCTTTTATTAACAAATGTGTAGGATGTCTCCTGAAATGGTCTCATGTATAGCTGTTGAGTCGTTATCAATACTTGAAAAGTTACACGCAAAAGGGTAAGTAACCGGTCCAACAGCTCTGTTGAAAATATATCTTTGTCCTGATACACTCTTCCTACTTAGTGAATTTTATTAAGTTTTTTACTTGATTAATTTATTTCTCTTTAGTTCTAAACAATTAACATAATTTTTTTGGTCCTTTTGTTCCTTATAGTTATGTACATGGAGATGTAAAACCAGAGAACTTTTTACTAGGTCAACCCAGCACAGCACAGGAGAAGAAATTGTTTCTCGTTGACCTTGGCTTAGGTTTGTGAACGCAGTTCAATGTTAACGTGTATTTGAGTTCTCAATCTAATAATCATTTTGTAATTTTTATTCACAGCAACAAAGTGGAAAGATTCCTCAAGTGGAAAGCATACCGAATACGATCAACGCCCTGACATGTTCAGGTTTTCATTTTTCACCTCTTCTTTCTTTCTTTCTTTCTTACTCCCTTCAATTTTTCCTATTACTTTTATAATTAATACTTTTTACTCTTCTATATGGTTATCTATATGTTCTTAAGCCCTACCTTTTTATGTAGAGGGACTGTTCGATATGCTAGCGTTCATGCTCATTTGGGAAGAACTGCTAGTAGAAGGGATGATCTTGAATCACTTGCATACACACTAATCTTCCTTCATAGGGGCCGATTGCCATGGCAAGGGTTTCAGGTACATACAATTTTATACGCTTGCCGAGTACTATACTGTGCAAATTGTATTCTTGTACTCATTATTTTAACATTTCTACATTGTCTATTAGGGTGATGGAAAATCCTTCCTTGTTTGCAAAAAGAAAATGGGAACATCTCCTGAGATGCTATGCTGCTTTTGCCCCGCTCCTTTTAAGCAATTTCTTGAGACTGTGGTGAACATGAAGTTTGATGAAGAACCTAATTACTCGAAGCTAATATCCTTGTTTGATGGTATGCTCGGACCTAATCCCGCATTGCGACCAATCAATACTGAAGGTGCTCAAAAGGTAGTACTCACTAAGTTATGCGTATTCTCTAGTTTCTGGCTTATTTGTCTTTCCCTATTCTGGTTGCCCGTTATGTTTATCACAAGTGCGCATGTCTACTTGAAACCTAAATTTGGTAGGTTGGGCAAAAGCGGGGTAGATTGAACGTTGATGCAGATGATGATTCACAGCCCAAAAAGAAGGTTCGTTCAGGGATTCCTGCTTCGCAATGGATTTCAGTTTACAATGCCAGACAACCGATGAAGCAAAGGTAAAACAATGCAATCATTCTTTCTATCTCCTTCATTCCTTCAATCCAAATATGTAAGGAAAGGATTAACATGAGTATGGTATTATCTTTGAGTTACTTATGACTTTTGAATGGGTTGCATTGTAGGTACCATTACAATGTGGCTGATGCAAGATTAGCACAGCATATTGAGAGAGGGATTGCAGATGACCTTCTTATTAGTTGTGTATCATGTTGTTCCAATCTATGGGCACTTATCATGGATGCTGGAACTAATTATACCGCTCAAGTTTACAAATTATCGCCATTATTTTTACACAAGGTGGATTATGCTGTGCATGCCTTGCTATTTTTTTAAGTATAAGTATAATTTAATGCAATGAATCTTATCAACACAACATTGTTTCTTTGCAGGAATGGATCTTGGAACAATGGGATAAGAACTTCTACATTACTTCTATTGCAGGGGCCAACAATGGAAGCTCTGTTGTGGTCATGTCAAAAGGTTTGATTGTTAAAGATGTTATTTTTGCAATGGTGAATTGGCTTTGTTATTTTGCCTGGTTAATATATGATGTGACCAACATCCTGGAGAAGTTCTTCAGGATTTGTTATCCTCATGGGGATAAATAGTTTTTGGTGTTCATTTCTCTTTTGTTCGACAGACTTAAGGTTATTCAGTCATATTTTGTTTTCTCTGATTTTGTTATGTTTCTTATATAATTTACTTATGCAGGTACGAGGTACACTCAACAATCGTACAAAGTAAGCGAATCTTTCCCCTACAAATGGATAAACAAAAAGTGGAAAGAAGGTTTTCACGTCACCTCAATGGGTACTGCTGGAAATCGCTGGGGTATTGTCATGTCTCGCAATGCTGGATTTAGTGATCAGGTTTGCTATTGATTTGTATTCTATTTTCTTTCACTGTCACTGCCCTTTCTGCCATCACTAAACTTTTAAATGTAGGTGGTGGAACTTGATTTTCTCTATCCAAGTGAAGGCATCCATAAACGTTGGGACAATGGTTATAGGATTACAGCAACTGCAGCTACATTGGATCAATCTGCGCTTATATTAAGTATCCCGAGAAACAGACCTGGAGATGAAACTCAGGAAACTCTGCGTACATCTCAATTTCCTAGCACTCATGTTAAGGTAGGCAATGTTGAATGTTCAATTGATTTTTTTCAAGGTAATATTAAGACTGGTCTTCTAATTCTAGGTTCTTGTGTTCAGGAAAAATGGTCAAAAAACCTTTACCTTGCCCATTTGTGCTATGGGCGCACAGTTTGCTGATCTCCTTTACCATCCATCAGGATTTAATTGACAAGAATTATGGGTTGTCTGCTGCCCTATCATATAACATCTATTTGAAGAGACTAATTATGCCAGCAGAGAACCATATTTGTTCTCTGTTGTATAGTTTATTTTGATTCTGTTCCCTGCCCTTATAATGTATGCTTTACTTTGCTTGTGGAATTTGGCAGGGTAATGTATGTTGTTTTAACTTTATATAAGTTCATCCATTGAAGCGTGTATACTGGTTTTATCTTTTTTGCTTCTGCCTGAGTGCAACTATGCTAGTACTGATATCAATCAGGTCTTTGAAAAAAATATGGTTGTCAACAAATAGAAGTTAATTGAACATAGACCATATATTTTAAGTTATTAACTTTAAGAAAAAGAAATCAGATGCAAAGAGCAACGAGTGTGGTGTGATATTGGTGCGTCGGGTTCCTTAGAACTTAGTATTTTCATTCAGTTTTTATTATTGGAAATCCGAGTTTGGGTCGTAACTGTAACAAAAGGGAAAAGCCAACACTCAAATTAGGTGTGGTAATAATATTAATAATAATAATAATAATAATAATAATAATAATAATAATAATAATAATAAAAAATACCCTCCTTTTACTATTTTTAAAAAATAACTCTTTTCAAGTTAAGTGACCTAAATTATAACGTTTAGGAGTATGTATAAAAGAGGTATAGTAGTAGTTCTATTAGACAATCTGTACAAGGTGTTGATATTGATTTGAGATTTGTGCAACTATTTGAGGTTTATGCAAGTCATGTTAATTTGATGAACAAATCATTTTGCAAAATTTTTCTTTTAAAATAAAGACTAATTTGGTCTCTTGCATTGTGTCCAGTCCGATTTAGTTATTGATAAAAAATTGTACGTATTAAATTAGTCCCTAATATTTCTATGTGGAAGACAAATTATATCTTTGTTAAGATGATTAATCTCTCCCAAAAATATATTAAGGAATTTGATTATTATTTTTTGTCAGCTGAGCAAAATGTGAGGAAACAAATAATAGCATTAATTCCAGAGTATCATGTAAAACAGTAAAACCTTCAGCAGTAGGAATTAGTTTCGACAAATTCAATGTAGAATGAGTTCATCCAAGTCTGTAAGAAAGCATATTGTTTTATCTGTTGATAACTTTTATTGACTGTAAGAAAGCATACTGAAACAGCTCAATACAGATTCATTTGTAGATGTTCAAATATAGAAAACATTATGATTAT
Organism: Trifolium dubium; assembly: GCA_951804385.1. NCBI lineage: Eukaryota > Viridiplantae > Streptophyta > Magnoliopsida > Fabales > Fabaceae > Trifolium > Trifolium dubium. The sequence continues at coordinate 59,041,661 of OX638064.1, forward strand.
GATAAATATTCCTTCTACATATGCTTGGCAAAAATGGCCTCGACAACACCTTGAGCAATTGGATGGTAACATTCGCGAGCCTCCGAAAAAAGTCTTTTGGCAAACACTTTGTCATCTTCATTGCCGCTGTCTTTCACAAGTGCAGTGTAAAGTGGACGGAGATACTTCATCCTTCCAACTTCTTTTAACGTTTTCTCCACTTCATTATAGTAAGCTTTGCATCCACATGAAATAGCCCTTTGGAAAAATGATACCTTTACCTCATAATCTTTGGATTCAGATAGCTTGTAGCGTGCATCCAAGGCTGCAATCTGCACGACATGAATTATACATTTTAAAATACAACCGCAAATCTTCCAGTGGGCACTATCTTAATTTTCTTTATTTTTTATCTTCCTTTTGAAGGGATTAAAGTGGCTCAAACAGCAAAAGAACAATATAATATGAAAGGATGCTCGTGATATTCAAGTAATATAATGTATAATGCCAACCAGTAATGGCATATGGACTATCTTTCTCTCACCAGAAAAGAAAGACATGTAAGAACTTAGAATAAGAATGAGCAGCATAGGCTAAAAGGGGTTTGGTAGTGGAACTGAAATTCTCTTTAAAGAATTATGTTTGGTGAATTATTGTTTTAAAGGTTAATATTTCACGAGCTGGTGGAACTCTATGCAGAAAGCAAGAAAACAATGACTAGGCTTAAAGCCTTAAACTATGAAAGATTTTAGAGAAATTGGCATTCATCTTTGGGTGTATTTTAATGAACCACTAAATACGAATTTTCAGGCTCGTGACTGAACTCGGTATTCTAGAAGAAAAGGCCAGTCACTAACATGTTAAATCCAATAGAAATGTGTGAAACTAACAGATTTGCAGGACTGAAAGCTAATGTTGTCTATAAAACTTCCAATATGTTTTCTTGGCCATATATCACCTCTCTCCATCTATGAAGCATTTCATTTAATATTCAACTGATATAGCAACATAAACAACATACCTTATGATACATTCAAATGTGCAGCTATTTTGACAATGAAGTCATACTCCATATAATAATGAGTAGCTCATATCAATCAAGTTACAAAATAAGGGTGAAACAATGTTGTAAAGATCACAATCTACCTCGTAAGATAATACAATTTTGTCACCTCAGAATGAGTTGGATAATAGGAAAAATCATAAGTTTTTTTGGTTCATGTGTTTAAATAATTTAATTTTTGATGCTGGTAGGTTTTGTGATTTTGCAACCCCTTTCCTGATCCTAGGTAGGATGTTTGATCTTAGTTCTCGACAACTATGGCGGAAACAGAAAGGTCACTAAGAAATTGTAAAACCAGTATACCTGATTAGCTTCAATAGACTTTGGCAAGTTATCCAAGTAAAGCTCCCACTCCTGACCTTGCCACTCAGCAATTTCATCCTCCCTTGGCATCCTCCCATTTACAGACTCATTTGCCAGCGATACAATTGTTTTATACACACTGGAGTCAGGCTCATAAGCATCAGGTGGGATTCCAGTACCTTCTGTCCACAGTACAAGGTCAATCTGATTCTCTATGCCAGGGATGTTTGCTTTAAGGAAGTCGAGGAATGTTTCCGTATCAATCGATTTGAACTTGAAGGTGGCAATATATTTCTTCAGAAACTCATCAAATGCGGGCCTCCCAATCTGTACATTCCACAAGAAAATCGACTAATAAATAAAGTACAGAAATAAAACACATGAAAAAAGTATGAGCATAAAATTTAGCAATTGCAACTTCCAGAAAATGAAGAATCTGCTTAAAACACAGAAAATAGTCAGCAATCTGATATAATGTAAGCTTTATAAATATAGGAACAAATAAATAACTTCAAATACCTCACGTTCAATGCGCAACAAGAACTGGAAACCTTTCTCATATGGAACCTGAGAATACACATCATCAGGGTCAATTCCTTCTTGGTTATTTTTTAACTTAGTCAACTCCAAATTGTCCTTGAACCTCTCTACATCCTCATTTAAACCTCTCCAACCAATTCCAATATTCAACGTGGCTCTTTTCTCTCCTTGTACAGCCTCCACAATCCTCCGCTCTGCATATGTAGTGAATCCCTAAAACCACAATCAATAATGACTCAATGGTTGCAAGTCTAATGACTAGAATCGATCAAAGGAAGAATGCAAAATACAACAAAGGTTGCATTTTTATTAGGAAAGAAAAGACAACAAAGGTTCCAACAATAATGAATCAACACTAAACAAATACGCAAAATGTAAAATTGGAACATCACACAATAATTGAGCTATTTATCCAAATAGAGCCACAAGATATAACGAGAAGCAATATTATTATAGCGATACCTCATTGAGCCAGAAATGTTCATTGGTTTTATTAGTGATCAAATTCCCGGTCCAGCTATGAGCAAGTTCATGAGCCACAACCTGTGCACCAGTTGCATCCCCTTTAATAACAGTTGGTGTCAAAAACACCATCCTAGGATTCTCCATACCCCCATAAGGAAAACTAGGTGGCAAAACCAACAAATCAAACCTCTCCCACTCATAACTTCCAAACAATCTCTCCCCTTCCCTAATCATATCCTCAGTTCCATCAAACTCTTTAGCAGCTGAATCCAACAATTTCGGAACAGCTTCAGCATAAACTCTAGTTCTGGGTCCCACCTCCCTATTATCAAGTTCACCAACAGCAAATGCAAAAAGGTAAGGTGGAACTGGAAGTTCCATGACAAACTCTTCCACCACTCTCCCTTTTGATGAATTTCCAAAAAACTCATCATCATCTAACGGTGATCGACGCGCAACGTGTTTAGCAGCCATCACAGCCGTTAATTCACTAGGAATATTCAACTTAGCTGAATAACAAACCCTAATAGCTGGTGTATCCTGACAAGGGAAAACAGAACGAGCATGAATGGCTTGACACTGAGTGTAAACAAAAGGGTGTTTTTTGTTGAATGTTTGAGGTGGTAATAGCCATTGAAGTGCAGAGGAAGAAGGAGAAGTGGTGTAATTGATGAGAAAGGAGGCGTGGTTAGAAAGAGTGAGGGTGAGTTTAGAACCCTTGATTGGATCAACGGTTGGGGAAAGGGAAAAGGGTATTGGAGTGTTGTTGGATTGTGGGTCGGTGATGGAGTTGATGGAAAGGGAACGAGTGTCGAGGAAGAAGGGACCAGAGTGAGGGTTTTGGAGAGTGAAGAGTGCTGAAGCGTGAATGGTTGAAGATGGGAAATCTAAGTACAGAGTTAGGGAAATGTGAGTTGTGTGTGAGTCAGTTGAGTCTGTGAATGAGTGAGGATCAACGGGAGCCATTGTTGTTGTTGTTCGAGGTGAATGGAGAAGATGGCAATGGAAGAAAGAACATGCAAATGATTATGTTTTGTTAAACTTGATTTTATTGAGGTTGATGATAATGATGTTTTTATTCTTTTCTTTAATGGCAAGAGAAAAAATTACAAATTAATTTCTATAATATCGAGATAAATTAAATACTGGACATATTGGAGCATCTGAATCAACTTCATTTTTTAACTATACCATAGTCTTTTCATTGTATTCTTGGATACAATAATGATATTAACTTCATTTTTTTTGTTGACATTATAACGAGATTTTACTCCTTTCAAACAAAAAAATAACAAGATTTTACTCAAACAAAAAAATAACAAGATTTTACTCTTTTGATTATAAAGAATAATGAGATTATTCGCTAATGTTAATTTTATTAATATTAATTGGAGTGGTATAAGTTGAGGGACATGTGAGTTGAATAGGGGAGTCCAATGAGTAATACTCCCTCCATCCTAAAATGTAAGCAAATTTGACTTTTTAGATACATTTGATTATTGATGTATTTGGTCCATAATATGAGCTAGATACATCAATAGTCAAATGTATTTAAAAAGTCAAATTTACTTACATTTTAGGACGGAGGGAGTATATATATTTTTGATGTATCAAAAACAAAATTTTTATGAGACTGTAAAAGTTGAACTAATATATTTAAGATAAGTTTGTAACTATATTTCAAAAAATTGCAAAAAAAAAACAGAGATATTTTTTTATGTAGTCTAATGATTAGAAAATTCACCTATACAGTGAATAAATTGAATGTCCAATAATCGAACTCTGACTTTTCCATTTAAAATGTTGATGTCTCTATTAATTTGGCATAAATATTGATTTTTTTTGAAATATCATATCTAATTTTATTCAATTTACTACATTGACATATTGTATTGAGTTTCAAATTTCAATTTGGACGAAATTTTAGCCATTATATAATCCCACAAAAATAATTTTATCCAATTTATTCCCAATCTAATTTTCAAGATTTTTTACTCAAACAAAATAAAAAAAAAAATTGCTTAAAAAAAATAAGAATAAAATAAAATGGAATAAATAAAAATTGGTGATTTCATTTCATTTGGCTTACAGAAAGAAGAAGAAGAAGAAGCATAGACGCAGAGTTTGGTAACTGGAAATTGAGAGAGAGAGAGAGAAATGGATGACTACACGAGAGAGATGATGGACCTGAAAACCCTCGTCACTCGCACTCTCGAGAAGAAAGGCGTTCTCGCTAGGATCCGCGTGCGTTGCGTTCTGTTCCATTTTCATTTTTCATTTTAGGGTTTTCTTCTTATTCTTCTTAGATCCAATACTTATTAGGGTTCGTTCTTCATTTGTTGTTGTTTCAGGCTGAGCTTAGAGCGAGTGTCTTCGAAGCTATCGAAGAGGAAGATCGTGTCATCGAAAAGGATCAAGCTTTGCCTCCTGCATTGTTAGGTAGCTGCAACGATCGTGCTAAACAGCTTCACGCTTCTCCTTCTGGTCAGTCACTCTTTTTTTCTTAATTCTTATTTCAAACCCTTTTTATTCTAATATTCTACTCTTTTTTTTCTGTTTATATTCTCCTGTATGTTTCTGTTATCTTATCTATCTTGCTTTCCACAATTTTTATATTTGCACCCAACCACAATATAAATTGAGCTTCCATTTATTTATTTATTTATTTATTTATTTATTGGGATTTAGGATTCGGCCCTTTCCATTTATTTATTTATTTATTTTAAAATTGAGCTTGAATTGCTTGAATTCAATTACTACTAAATATTCAGGTGCCTTTGCTGTGTCCGATCTGACCCCTGTGTTTTGATTAGCGTATTCTGCCGCCTGTTTATGAGTTATGGGAGCGGCTGTATGTTTGGAGATAGTTATGTTTTGTAACGATCATTTTCTATCTGTTATGTAATGTATCTCATTCTGACAATTGATTCCTTTTTTGGTATTCACCATGCAGGTAGACTCCTTACTGCGCTGGTATGTGAATACCTTGACTGGGCACAGCTCAATCACTCACTCAAAGTTTATCTCCCAGAGTGTAATTTGGTAATCAAATGATTTGTATTTGTTCGTTGTATTTATTTCATTGTCTTGTTGCTTTTTGTTAATTCCCATTATGCTGCTTTTGATTCACATACTTTCTTGCAGGAAAAAGATTCATGGAAGTCTGAGTTGAAAGAATTTAGTAGCAAAAATGGATATGATCTCAATAGAAATGGAGATAGCCCTGTACTCCTCGATGTGCTCCAAGGATTCTTGAAATTTGAGGTTTTTTAGTTAATTGCATTCATCATGTCATTCATTCATTCTTTATTGTGCTGTTTTTTAATCCCAGCTTTCTAGTTCTAGGTAATGGTTTTGTAATGCATTGTGCTTATGACGGATTTTGGATCCTATAGTAATGGAGTCAAGGATTGCATATGCTGCAGTTTTATTTGGTTTTGTTAGATTGAACCTAAGCAAAACATTTTTAGTAACATTCTAACGTTCTTCTGATTAAAGCCAGAAAGAAATTGTCTTGCTTAATGTCATAGCTTGTGGACTGTTCTCTTTGCACCTGTGTTCTATGATGCATGTAGTGTGATAACTTAAGTCTGGCTACGGGGGTTACGTCAAAATGTTGTTGGTTCCTTACTCCTTAGGTTGGGTTAATTATGATTTTTAGAATTGTAGAGGTCAAATGTTTTAATGTTGTAATTTGAAACTTATTGAACTTTACTTTGGAGATTTAAGAAAAAAAAGCATGAACTGTGGTTAAGATTGAGGAGGCAGTGATATATAGAACTGGATGACGGGATATTGTATCCAAATATGAAAAGGATCTTGAAATTTTAGAGTATAGATGACATGGAATTAAGTTTGAATTGATGGAATGGCATTTAGGCTACAACAACTTGATTTTATGATGATTCAGAGATCCTTGACTGAGGCATACTGTGAATGTGTATACGCACCCAAGTGACTACAAAATAATATATAAAGAAAAATGCGAAATCAGTTGTTTGCTTAGAAACTGCTATACAGGAGTTGCTACTTTCCGTTGATGACAGTATATTTAGGATTTTTTTGTCATTTGACATGTGTTTTATGATTTGAATACCACAAATATTAATTTAAAATAGTTGCAAATGTGTACTGACTAATGATTGCACGGTGATTATGATTTGATAGAATTTATCCCAAGCAAGGGCTAGTGGTAGGAGGTTTACTTCTTCAGAAACTGAGTCATTGCCAAACTCAGAATCACGGAACACGCGGAGGCATTCTTCATCATCTGTTGCCGGTGGCTTACCTCCACTAGGAAGGTGCATAGCTGACCTTAAAGGACGATTTGTTTAAGCTTAAAAAAATGTTTTTGAAGTTGTGTATGAGTATGATATATTGTTTTAGATATTTTATTTAAAACAGGAGCTATTTTTTGTTTGGGTTTTATTTTTGAAAACATTCCGCAGTTTAAAAAGTATTCACCATTATATATATTTTTTAAATGCTACCGAGCATCTTTTCAAAATAGCCCCAAATCCTATTGTTTCTCTATACTGTGATTTTTTCCAAAAGATTAAATGTTTTTTTGTATGAGGTGTTTTTTTCATGATTTATTTTTTGTTACAAACATGCTCTTATTTCTCTGCAAGTTGGTCTATAATTACCTCGTTATTTTTTTTGTGTCATCACAACTTATCTACAAAATTTCTTTCTGAGTAGAAAATTTTCAAGTAATATGTGTACTTTTGTTTCAGGGCTGTTCCTTCATCTCAAACATCTGGTGGGTATTTTCTATGACTAACTATTATAGTAATTTATTTACTTGTATGCTTGGAAATTTCGTTTAATTTACACTATAAGCATCCAGATAGAAGAGGAGGACCTTCTGCATCTGCATACCAGAAGGATGAGTACAATTGGCGATATGACAGTGATGAACTTCCCGAAGATGTAATTCAAGCTTCAAATGCTTTGGAAAATCTTCAACTTGACCGAAAAGCTCGGAATCTGACATCATCTTGGCGGTTCGTATTGATTCAATTATGACGTTATTTTTTTTCACCATCTCAGTAGTTGGTTTAGACGGAATTAAAATTTAAAAGCATTAACAATAATATTTCATTGATTGTTGTGCCACAGACATGCTGGTGATGGAATCAGCGAGGACGAAGGCAGAGCTGACCATGTTTAGGGACAAACTTAGCCTGTATAACCACCACATTCTGCCTATGTATTTTATTTTGTATTTTAAATTTTCAGCCTTCGGTGATTGATTGAATGTGCCGAATTTTATGTAAGATTATATATCATGATATGATTTAGTGTTTTATGTGAGCTTTTTCCTCTCAAATCTTTCTTTTGAGAATTTAAACTTAGTGTGTCGATAATGTTAGACCATGTTTGCCAAAGAAAAATGCATCCAATTAATGGAATGTTTGGTTTTGCTTTTCTCCACCACTACATCCCGTTTGGGTCTTTGGGAGCATTGTACCGTGAAAGCTTAAATTCAAGGCAACCCATGCTTTCTAGGTTCAAGTGTATTTCTTTGACAGTACTATAATGTATGTGTTGACGATGGCATGACAAATGGGTTCTTAGTGGTGGGTGCCTATTTAATAAGGGTCGAGTCTATGGTGAAAAACTTCACCAAATCTTTTACGGTGCATGAGTCAGTGATAATAAAATTCACTATTAGATTAAAATTATTAAAAGTTATTTCATGTTATTCATTATATTTTATTATAAAAAGATGATAAAACTTAGGTGTATTTTTTTTATGTACTTTTCTTGTGTTTCTTTTTGTTATATTATGATTTTTTTTTTAAATTCATAATTTTTTTTAAAGTTTGTTATAACTATAAAAATTGAATTTTATGTTAAAAATCATAAGAAAAGTAGCTAAAGAAAGAAAAAACAAAATGTATGAATGAGAAATTGATTCAAGAATCAAGACAATTCTATAATAAAATTCAAAGTTTTACATCCTGCGTGCTTAAATTAAATGGTAAGACATTGCATATATGCAAGGGGCATGTGTTCAAACTTCGGTCATCCCACTTATTCATCTTAAGTGTGGATCTTCTAGCCACTAAATTTACTTGACAAAAAATAAATAAAAGGTCACAGTTTTACTTTTTTATAAACATTGTGAGTTTTACTTTTATCATTAGAGATTTAGAGACAATGGTAGAATGAATTAAAACATACTATTACAAAAATACAAACACGTCCTACTACTAACAAAAACTTAACACAACTACTTGGGGCAGTTGAAGGATGGATCATGGAATGTTATTGTCTAAGACATGATCAAAAATAGAAATTGCAAATGAGATTGAGATGTTTGAAAAATAGATAGGATTAGTTACATTACATTGTATGAACAGGAGAAGGTTTCAATATTACTAAATTTAGAAGAGAAAAGAAAGAGGAGAAAAAGTAGGCAAAAAATGGTGGTTTGTTAGAGGTCAAAGTCAAAACCCCACCAAAGCATTAAAAAATAGAAACAAAAAAACCAAATCAACCCCAAAAGCCCTTTGGAAAATTCTCCCACCACCAAACCAAACCAAACCGAGTCATTTATTTTTTTTGTTTTTTTTTGTGTTTTGTTCATTCCTTTTTATGGGTACAAAATTTACAAAGAAGTAAGAAAGAGAAAATCACAACCCTTTCAAATCTACAAATCAAGTTTTGATCTTTCTCACCCCTTTTCCATCCATCATAACTCTCTGTCCAAACCTTAATCAATTTTTCAACATCTTCTTATATAAGGTATGATGGAAAAAATCAATCTTTTCAATTTTTAAATTTTGGTTTTTGTTTTTACATGTCCTATTGTTTTCTTGTTTGAACAATTTCAAGATGTGTCCTTTTTGAATATGATTGTTTTGTGATAGTAAATGTTGATTAACTAGACCCTCATTTTGGAATTATTTGATTGATAGTTAATGATGGGGTGTGTGTGTATATGTATCTGTATTGATTTTGATCTGAAATCATTGTGCAGGTTTTGGACATTGTTGCAAATAACAACAAGGTCTTTGATGGTTTCCACTTTTACATATTATTATGGTGTCAATATTCATTAGTAGGCATTTGATTTCTGGAGCTAGTGATAGTGACTTGGGATCAGTAACGTAGATGGTGTAGATAGAATAACAAAAAAAAAACTAGGTAATTTTTTGTATTGTAATTGACTTTTATTTGGTAATATATTTGTTGCTCAGTTGTGTTGGTGGTGAGGTTATGTAAGGCATGGTATCGGCTACAATTAGGCGAATTGTGTCACCCTGTTGGAGGCCATATATTGAGGGCGAAAATTCTAGATATGGCGATGCAAGTGGACGTTTCGATGGTTTGTTGTGGTATAAAGATTCTGGAAGACACGCGAATGGTGAATTCTCAATGGCTGTTGTTCAAGCAAACAATTTGTTGGAGGATCATAGCCAAGTTGAATCAGGACCCATGAGCTTAGTTGAAGGAAGTCCTCGAGGTACTTTTGTTGGTGTATATGACGGCCATGGAGGTCCAGAAACTGCCCGGTTTGTCAATGACCACCTATTTAAACATATCAAGAGTATGTTGTTCTTCTGTCTTCATCCTGCAACTTAACTTTATATTTTTTGGAAGTAACTTGTCAAATCATATGGCATTTGCATACATTTAAATTTGATATTGGGTTTTCTTTCACATGTTTAATGGCAGAATTTTTATGATCTTAATTGCATAACTTCTTTCCTCACCATCACCCCCATGCGCCAATAGTTTTACACTCGTGTTTATTTTTTGGTATGGCTGTGATCTTTAGCTATAGAGGGGTTTTGTCCTTTTTTTCATCTATTCAAATTATGTCTACTAGAAAAAACTTACCGTAAATAGTTTTATTTAAACTTAGATTTTTGTTCGACTTGTTAAACTTATGTTACTTGAATAAATGATGGGATAAGGTTTAATTATTGTTTTTGCAAAATGCTGGGTGCCATGTAAATCAGATAGGTGCCATGTAAATCAGATAGTTGGGCATTTTGATTATTTTTTATCCACATGTTTCTAAAAGCACATTTTGTGTCAATGAATGATTGTTTTGGTCTTTAATGTTCAACATCTTTATGATATTTGTCTTTTTATCTTTATGGAATTATACGTGGATGGCATCCAATGGAGGATGGATGGTAACTAACTTCACCGGGATGAACTGATTTTGTGATCAAATAATTTGATCATTGGTTGTAAAATTTGTTTTCAAACTGTCACTGTGTGGCACTTGCCCTTGGTGACTGATAGACCACGACTTAACAGACCATTTTTTTTGTCTATTATACCCGCTCGCTCAAATTGTAGCCCAAGTATAGTGGTGTATAGGATTGAAAATTTCAGATTACTTTTTATCCCTTTACCTGGTTGATATGTTTTCTGAATTCTTAGCTGATCTGAATGCAGAGTTCACTTCAGAAAATCAGGGAATGTCAGCAGATGTTATCACTAAAGCATTTTTGGCAACAGAAGAAGAATTTCTTGCTCTGGTAAAGAAGCAATGGATACACAAACCACAGATAGCATCGGTTGGAGCTTGCTGTTTGGTAGGCGTAATATATAGTGGAGAGCTCTATATTGCAAACGCAGGAGACTCTCGAGCAGTGTTAGGAAGACTGGACGAGGCTACAAAGGAGATCAAAGCAGTTCAACTATCCTACGAGCACAATGCTAGCCTGGAATCTGTCAGAGAGGAGCTACGTTCATTGCATCCCAATGATCCACAGATTGTAGTGACGAAGCACACGGTCTGGCGTGTCAAGGGTCTCATTCAGGTGACGATTTTAAAGCTTTATTTCATGTTTCATTTTTTTTCTTTTCATGTAAGATTCACATGCACACATTCAATGCATGTGTTCGTGAGTTGATGGACATGTCAGAGGTCTGTGAATGTCTTTGAAAATCATAGAGTTGTGTTGTTTACATTGTAGATTTCAAGATCCATTGGCGACGCTTATCTAAAGAAGAAAGAGTTTAACCAAGCACCACTGTTGTCAAAATTTCGGCTCCCAGAACCCTTTGAAACACCAATCCTTAAAGCTGAACCAACAGTACAAGTACAGAAAATACAACCCTGTGATCAATTTATTATATTTGCATCAGATGGATTATGGGAGCATTTGAGCAATCAAAAAGCCGTTGACATTGTCCAGAGCTGTCCACGCAATGTACGTACAATTTTTTCTTTTCTGATCTGCTTGCTATATTCAATGGTCATTGCAATTAATGTATAAACAATTATTAAAACATGTGATTTCTGATTGATTCTGTGTATTATTATACAGGGAGTCGCGAAGAAACTGATCAAAGCAGCACTTTGTGAAGCCGCAAAGAAAAGGGAAATGAGATACTCAGACTTGAAAAAGATTGATCGTGGGGTACGGAGACATTTCCATGATGACATCACGGTTATAGTTGTGTATCTTGATTCACATAATCCTCGTGCTCCCGTCGTTTCAATTAAAGCAGGTGGTGATTTTGGTATTGGTATTGTAAATGGCTAATTTGAGAAAATTTCCACATTCCCATCATCTCTTAAATTTGTATGCCAAGTTTGTATGCCAAGTGTAAATTTTTCTCTACTCATAGTCCCATGCATACCATTTCTGGAATAATAGTCTCTCTCTCTGGCTTATTTTCTCTTCCTTTTCCATCAATTTTTTTATGTAGTGTTTGATACTTTGATTCTTTTTTCCCTTCATTATTTATTATTTCCATAGAAGACATTGTTACACTTGAGACCGAGCCTCTCAGAATAACAGACACATGAAATTTTTCGCAAGTATTATTTGAGAATTATATTTATATTCATCGCCTATGCTCGTTATCACAAGTAACCATTTGACACATGAAGAACCAAGAGTTGTGATAAAGGATGGTGTAATATTTGTCATGAGAGTTCAAAAAACGTTCATTAGTATTTCCATTCTTCTTCCTTCCTTATATGTGATCGAGAACTGTAAACTTAGGCAAAGAACGAGCTCTATGCACACTAAAGTTGGATGATTTTAAAATAGAGAGACCGATTTCAAGAGTGAGTAAAATATTAAAAAAAATGCTAACAAATGTTGTTATTCAAATGTAGAAATATAACCTTGATATTGTGTATTCAACTTTTTAAAAGAAAAAAAGGTTATTTTCAACATAAATTTTGGTTTTAAATCTAGACAAAATTTTGTTGTTTTTATTTCTTTTCGTAATTCTTTAACAAATTTCCTAATGACACTTAAAACACATGTCAGCATGATCCAATAAAATAAAATAATAAAGTCATTTCACTTGGTATAATACAAAAAACACCCCTTACCAAAAAAAAAAAATACAAAAAATAAATTAAAAAAAATGCAGAAAATTTTCTATCTTTGAGATGGCATCGGAAGAAAGGAATAAAAGGGTTAGTTATGGTTTGGCATGCTGTGGCATTGTGGCGGTCTAGGAACAATATGATTTTTTTTGGAAAGACTAGTGGTAGAAGAGGAGATTGTGCAAAAGATTAAATTAGTGTCATGGAAGTGGCTTTTAGCAAAGAAGATTGGTGCACCTTGTCTATTTAATGAATGGTGTATTGATCTTTTTGATTGTATTGTTAGATAGTGTTTTTGCATGGGGCTTAGAACTGATATACACATAGATGTTTTATGGTATTGTTCTTTGGTTGGTCAAGTACCATATGTACTTTTCCTATTAGGGTGGGTTGAGTACCACTTGTAGTTACTCCAATTCTTATTTATATAATTATATTTTTGCTGTTCAAAATAAAATAAAATGCAGAGACAGTGCCATGGCCACACGTTCGTTTAAAAAAGGATGTGAACATAACATAACATAACAGAGTGAGGAAGTGCTAAGCTGCATCAATCAGTATATCATACAGGAGGAATGATGTCTATATCATCATCCTCATCACTCAATAATCACAATAACAAAAGCAGCTTGTTCTCACTCTCAACAAGGCCACGCCTTCCTTTCATTTCCACAACTGCCATCCATTTCCGTTATCATTCACTTCATAATAAGCTTCATCTTCCGCGGCGTTTCAGTGGAGTTCCCGTGCCAACGATAGCCATGACAACCGATCAGTATGTTTGCCTGCTGAGCTGAGCTCAGTAGTGTATCGACCTCTCTTTAATTATGCTTCTTTTCTTTCTAACTAAACTTGTTTTGTTTTTGTTATCTTTGTTTCTATATTTTATATTATGAACTCAAGAGTGCAAGAAGTTCTTCCACCACCTCTTACTTCAACTTCACCCCCACCTTCTTTATTTGATGGAACTACCAGGTTTCTTTCTTTCTTATCTTCTTTTTCACCAAACAAGTTTATTCAAATTCACTGAAATTAATTGTATTATTCTTGTGGTTGTGACTGAACTGAAGGTTGTATATCTCCTACAAATGCCCCTATGCTCAACGCGTATGGATCACCCGAAACTCTAAGGTTATTATTAGTATTTCATAAGCTCTTCCGTAGTTTATTTAGTTTAATTTTGATACACTGTTAGCAAATCATAATCAATAATCTATGTGACTCTATGAGTAATTGTGATTAAACTCAAACATTTTTAATGATCTGACGATTATAACTGATCGAGTTTTCACCTTATGCTGAGTTTACTCTAATCCCTCTCCTACTGTAGAATCAATTTATACATAAGTTCTTATACAATAAGTGCTTATTGAACAAACACTTAACTGAGTTGTATATCCAAAAACCGTCTTAATGGTGAGTGGTTTTCACAATTTATTTGATATGATAGTAATAAGATCTCTATTTGTTGGAAGCAGGGATTACAAGACAAGATACAATTGGTTCCCATTGATCTACAAGACAGGCCATCCTGGTATAAGGACAAAGTCTACCCAGCCAACAAGGTCCATATAATATTTACTTTGTTTCAAAACCATGATATGTTTGATCTTACATGTTTGTTGTGGAATTTCAAGTATACCACACTCTAAATAATGTTGTTTTGATGTATTTCCAAGTTCAGGTTCCATCTCTAGAACACAACAATGAAGTTAGAGGAGAGAGTCTTGATCTGATTAAATATATTGACACTCACTTTGAAGGCCCCTCCCTTTTCCCTACTGTAAGATACTTTTCATTTTTTATATTTATTTTCTGGTCCAAAATTGAAACCTAAACTTCACTGTAATAAACAGGGTCCTGATGATACGGAGTTTGCTGAAGAGTTGCTAGCTTACACCGATACCTTCTACAAGACCGTTGTTTCTTCATTTAAAGGAGATGCCACTGAGGCTGGTAAAATGACACTTTCTTTCTTGATGTTAGATACAGACATACACATGCAAGAGAAATGTTAAATCCAGAGAAATAATAGAATGAATGTGAGTTGTGTTGTGTAAAAATATTGCATATTCATCTAAAGCATCACTCACCTTTACATTGCTTCACTAGGCACTGCATTTGATTACCTAGAGACTGCTCTCTCCAAATATGATCATGGACCTTTCTTCCTTGGCCAATTCAGTCTGGTGAGTTTACTTATCTTGATTCATAGCAATGGCAATGGATAGTCTATCCTTCATGTGCATTTTCACATTGAATTGAACTTGTCAAAGTTTTGTATTAATTTCAGGTGGATATAGCATATGCTCCTTTCATCGAAAGATTTCAACCGTTTTTAATAGATGTGAAAAATTATGACATTACAATAGGAAGGCCTAAACTGGCAGCATGGATTGAGGTAGAGAATACTGTAAAATCTTATTTATTTATGTATGCTTATCATGGTTATTGAGAAAATATTTCACAATATTGGAAATCTAAGTTTCATTGCGTTGGTGTCAATATATGGTTGAACTCGATATCTTGAGGTTACAAGGTTAAACTCTAACACCTCAAGTGTGGTGGTTCTGGAAGTTAGTGTATGATTGGATTTATGGTAAGTTTGGCAGAATTATGCCACATTGATTTTGTCAAACTCATCGTGAATCCAAATATAAACTTAGACATACAAGCTGCAATTTAACAATTTCAGTAGTTTCCAGAACCTAGACCAACAAAGGTTGAACCTTGGGTATGACCTTGTGTCCTAGCAGAATCCATGGACCTATAAATTGTTGGCAAGTGTCAAGCTATGTGTTCTGCTAACATGGATAGGTCAAAGGTTCAACATTGCATAAACTTGTATCCTGAGCTTCACTCAAGAATTGAAATTGTGCTCTTACTACAGGGAATAAACAACATTGAAGGCTACAAAATAACCCGTTCTGATCCCAAGGAGCTTGTTGAAAGTTATAAGAAGCGCTTCTCGGTATATCATAAGACTGAACTTTAGTTACTTAACTGAACTAAATACATTGGTTAAATTCACAATGCCACTTAATTAATGTGATCCTTGACCCATTCTTATATGTAGGCCAATCCATGAATCCAATGTTTGGCATCACAGCACGACTTAGAGTGAGAAGATTGATCAGAAAATCAGTGTCAAGTGCACTATATCCAAGATTTATTAGAATATGTGAAGATGGCCGTTTGACTTGCATGTTCATTATTTATTATCTTGTGGCAGTAGCCAAGTAAATTGTTAGGGCATTTGTAATAGTGAACTCCACCGAATAATTAAAGGTCTGTTTGGATAACTTATTTGAATTTATCTACTAACTGTTTGAAAGATTTTATAAAAACATATAATTTGTTGATAAAATGTTTTCAACTTATTTACATAAATTCAGCAAAATGATTTATGAAAGAGTGTATAGCTTATACGAAAACAGTTGGACTTTATTTTATCTTTTGTCAGAAAATAACTTGTAAACACTTAAATAATAAGAGTTTATGTTATAATTACTTAAGTCGATTGTCCAAATAGAGTCTAACAGTATAAAAGCAAGTTAAACTTTACGACATCCATATTATCTAGTACATGATACCAGAAAGTTTTTGAGTTATTGTTTGTCCAAATAAAACTTATCTACTCATTCAATCAACATTTTTCTATGCAAATGTAGTTGCAAAAGCACAAGAAAAACAGTAAAATATATTAACCACAGTATACATTGCCATTTAACTGGTGTGATTATACATAATGAATAATAACATACTGGAAGAAAGGTAATTGAAAAGAAAACTATAGTCCTACAATATTCCTGTTTTGAATTTTCTTTGGTGGCAAAGCTTCAAGGCCTCCAAAATCGAGTTGCCTTCTTTCTTTCTTTCTTTCTTTCTTTCTTTCTTTTTATTTCCTAGAGTGACCAAGGGCAAAAATGTGTGCCGATAATTTTCAGGAATAAGAGATATGGTGCTGTCTAGTTAGACAATGTGCAGTGCAGAATAAATACATTTACATGCCACTAATAATGCAGCTCCCTTTTGTGTATGAGGAACCATACTGGAGAACCGGAGCCACAAAAAATTGGAATATATATGTCAAATACACGGAGCATCAAGCATGCTACTTCAATAACACCTTCCAAATTTTTCTCATATATACAGCCAATGACCATAAGGCAAGTCCTGCTGAAGTATAAAGCAAAGCAACACCAGACCCCACTGCAAAGGCAGCTCCTCCGTGACTGAAAAGATTAATGAGAAAAGACAGAAAATCCTATCAGTCAATGACAGCGCTTAAAACAGTTTTAAGGAGAGCAAAATGAATGCTTAACATATACAACTTCTGATAAATTCACACCCAAAAGAAGAAGAAAAAAATCATAAATAAATAAGATTAAGCATTGCAAAGCTAAAGTTTAGATCCACTGATCATCAAAGTTATTAGCTCATTTACAAATGAGTGTTTCATATAAATTTTCTTTTCATCATAAATCAATTAATATCTACGTATATCCTCAAAATGCAAAGAAAACGGATACCTTGAGTCCCGGGTCGCAAGAAGGATGGCTAGTGCAGTCATCTGCGTGGCTGTTTTCCACTTTCCCAAGTTATTTACAGCAACAACCTATTATATCAAGTTTCATGATATAAGCTCAGAACTTTGTGCTAATAACAGCTAGTTTATTCAACTGTACAGGAGATGAAACAAACCTCTAAAAGCTTACTATCCTGGGAAGCCGCCCATTCCCTGACAGCAGACATGGTTATCTACTTTGCAAGTCACACAAAAAAAATATATAAGCAATTTGATTTAGTAATAATGCAAAACCAGTAAATCATACAAAGTATGATGTCTCAAATGCATAAGTAAAGCACATGACTGACTGCATGAGATGAGAGCATGACTTATTTACCATATAAATATGAATCTATGTCCCATCAAGCAATTGGGTGATGATGTATTAAATATGCATCATGGGCATACCAAAGCAAAATACAATACAATTACCTTATATACCCGAGATGGCAACAAAATGTCAGACCTAAATAAACTATCACATAAACACATTACCAACAAAACATCAAAGACTACAACATAAAAAAGGAAGGATTCCGGTGGAGTAAAGAAGAGATTATAAGTTATAAGTAAAGTATCCATTAAAAATGGGATAAGAATGCATTACCTCTCT
Organism: Trifolium dubium; assembly: GCA_951804385.1. NCBI lineage: Eukaryota > Viridiplantae > Streptophyta > Magnoliopsida > Fabales > Fabaceae > Trifolium > Trifolium dubium. The sequence goes on from OX638064.1 coordinate 59,059,512, forward strand.
ACCAATGATGGCAATGGAAGGTATAGGGAGTAACCAAGGTGCTTGACCAAAGACACCAGCATCCAAAGGTCTAGTACATAATAAGACCAACGTCGCGGCAACCATAAGCTGCATTGAATAGAATAAAAGACATGTATGTCACTTACTGATAGAGTGAAATAAACGTGTATTGTATTGCAATGTAATGCATATAAAGTTAAGAAGAGGGAAAAATACCTTGTCAGCTACAGGGTCTAAGAATGCACCAAATGAAGATTTTAACTTCATCTGCATTACAAAATGAAAATTTAGTAAAAGAAAAAGTAGGGTTAGTAGTTAGTGGTGAGTTAGAAATAGGAAAGTAACCTTGCGAGCAATATAACCATCAAGCCAATCAGTAACAGAAGCTGCAATGAAAATGGTGGTGGTAGCAGTTGTTCCACGCCAACCATCCATATAGAAAGCTACACATACACACACACACACAATATCAATAGAATTGAATGTGAAATTATAAATAAATATGGGCAAAGAGCAGAACACGCACTAGCAACAAGAAGTGGGACGGCGGCGACACGGGCAAGAGTTAAAATGGTTGGTAAAGTGAGGAAATTGGAAGGTGGTTGTGGTTGGGGTTGCTGTTCTGGGTGTGATGGAAGTGTAGAAAGGAGAGCTTTACCGGAAAAGGGGGGTGAATTATGGGAGAAAGAGGGGGGTTTATTAGAAGAAATAGGGAATTTAGTAGTGATGCGTGGATGGTGAATGATGTTTGTGGTGGAATTGATGATGATAGTGTTTGAGAATGATACGGAGAAGAAGGGTTTAGTTTTAGTTTTGGTGGCTGAACGGACGACGTAGATAGAAGCAGTTGCGCTTAGTTTCAGGGCCGACATCATCAATCGCCGATTATCACAACTGCACACAACTCTACTTGTTTTGTTCCTCAACTCTTCATCACACCAGAGGGAAAACCAAATTTTTGCGCACACTTCAACAAATCGCTATTTTTTTGGATTAATACTCTTTTACCTCGTGTAAAATTGACCAAAATTGTTTTATTTCTGTAAAAAAAATTTGTTATTTTATCTCTTTGACTTAGTCGATCATAATTTTGCGGCAGTATTTTTTAGTTTAGAACTCTCGCTAAAATTTTATTATACGGTAATTTTTTTTAGCAGTAGTTATATTATAGTTGACTGAGTTCAGAAGGTAAAATATAAAATCTTATTTTACATGGAGTAAAGCAACAATTTTTTTTTACAGTGTATGTTTGGTTTATGTTTAGATAGAATTGAGTTTAGTAGAATTGATTTATGTTTAGATACATTTAACTAAAAGTAAATTGAACCATACATTTTATTGTAAAAATCAATTCTAAAGTCATAAGCTACAATTTCTAGCTTCAAGCAGAAATAATTCTGAAACTAGAGCAGAATCAATTCTAATTTATAGAAATCAAACATGTCATAATCAATTCTAACCTCCTCTAAAATTGAAATCAAACATACACTAACTCGTCGGAACATTGGAATATTGTGGCCCTTCCCCTACAAACTAGAGCCTAGAGGGTAACATATTTTAATTAAATGTGTAAATAACTATTTTTATTGTTTTTCTGTGTAACTCTTTAACAGGGAATATTTGATTCCTTGTAATGCTATGTTTGGTGGAGCAGTGTGCAGCGGCGGAGCCGCAAGTTTAAAGTCTCTTTTGTCGTTAAAATGAGAAACTAACACTTGTAGCTTAAAAATATGCACATTTATAGAGGTACCGGACATGGAAACAAATAATTATAAAGTATAGTTCAATTGTTGTGGACATTATATATATTTTATATGTAGAAGCTGAAATTTGAATTCAAAATTTTCTATTTATTCACCTAAAAAAAAAAAGGAGTATTTAAAGTTGAGAGGAGGTCAACCAAAATTAAACAACCAAATGAGTTATTATGGCAACTTGGCAAGGCTATGCAAATGCTAGAAAATCTTCATGTTAATAATTAGCCTCTAGACACACATGCACAATTGACATTGTCCAAGTTGTGTTTTGAATTAAGGAAGGGTATGTAAGATAAGATAAGAGATTTGTATGCAAATGTTTGTGGTAAAAACTTGTAGAGATAATGTGTAGACCGCGTTGTGGAATCAACATTGACAAGATTGCAAAAATATGAGATAGAGTGAATAAAGAGCCCAAAACTTAACCAAATGTTGAAGTGCACACGTTGCAGTGGAAACCCTTAAGAATCAACACGGTTACAACTTACAAATTAGCCGTTAGCAAGTGTAGATGATTTGTTTGTGGTAATAATATAGGAGTCGTCAATATTCAACTTAAAATTATACTCGAAAGGGGGCTCCAAGCTATATGATGTTCATGTTATTATTTGTCATAATAAATAGGAGTGTAGCTTTATCCTTTTTTGGTATAATGAGGGTAATCTTATTGATCTTTAAGGATGGATGGGATGAGATAGCTATGAATCATGTGGTCAAGGCTCAAACTCAAGTTACAAAATCTAAGTAGTGACAACAAAGAAAGTAGGTTAACTAGCATAAGTGAACCAATTTTATTAATAAAGATGTTCCAACTCAATCAATCATACATTTCCATGTTAAAAAAGTTGTTCTAATAGTCTTTGAGACTTGAGAGCGTGCTTGATATATAAATTCATTTTGGAGATCACCGGGGTGCAAGTAATATTGTATGTTATATTATGGTGTTTTCTAGACTCGTTTATCATGAGTTTACTATGGAAGAGTCTTCAAAAGAATGCACGAATACATTGGAGATTTTGTGATTGTTGAAAGAAAATTATGATTTTTTATAACTTTCATGTTTTGAATGTATAAGTGTTTCAATTTAGTTCAAGAGCTTTATTTATTTATTTTTGAAATAAGAAGGCTTCTGGTATAAGAACTTTGAAATTTATGTCCCCAAAGATATTTTTTCTACATATTTACATGTACAGAATATCTCAAAAACCAAAACAATAATAGAATTTATAATTGATTGCAATATGCCAAGTGAATCCATACCTTTAGAAGAATCTCATTACTCATTTGTGTAAGGCTTATACCATGCCTCACTATAACATTAATGATTTTTGTAATAGTAGAGAGTTCCTGTAGGATAACTCAAGTGATAAGAATCGGAGGACATAGAGTGTAGAGGGAGATCCAAAATTTAAATCTTAATGAAAGCATTTATCTTTCTGATATAAAATAAAATTAGATTAGAGAAAATTGAAGATGCGGAAATCACTTACAAAACTTGCTTAGCTTATAATGGTTTTTCTACTAGTATTTGCAATCTTTGCACAATGAATATCATCAGTAATTATTTTGGAAACTTTTGTAGTAACTTTTAACTAAGAAAAATAAGTATACGATGAAGGAGTAGGGACAATAATTTAGTGTCGGTGTTGAAAGCAGGACAATATAATTGGCGGGTCCAGCTGAATCAGGAGGATTGATCAACCACACTTTTTGGGGTAAAAAAGCACAAAGACAAAGTGCACTCTTATTTTGGACTTTGGAGTAGTAGTAATTTGTTTGACTGTAATTTGTTAGTAATATCGCACCATACTAGATTAATTAATGAGATAAGATATTTCCAATTTGATGAAATAAATGACCATACTAAACGAAGAAAATAGAATTACTAAATAAATTAAATTGTTAAAATAAAGATTAAAGACAAATTGAGAAAAATATACTAGTAATCGAAAGTTGATTAAGAAAAAAAGAATAGATTATGGCATGTTGACTGTTGATGAAAAGTAGAAAATGAGGAAACGAAGCCAACTTTATAGCTTTTGGTATTCCGTGAAGCTATCACGCAGCACATGTTTTTAATAACGTGACGCCATTTTCGCTCTTTCTCTCTCTCTCTCTCTCTTACTAGTAGCTCTGCTACTACTACTACTAGTACCTTGTTAGTAGTGCGAAAACGCACACATAAATAACCAAAATTCAGTTGCGAAAGAAATAAAATCAAGTAAAACGAGATCTTCTCATTTTCAACACAATTTCTTCTTCATTTCCGATCCAAATCCAATCCACAATATGAAGAACACTCACAAAACTTCAAATCCTGTAATTACTTTCGATCACAAGAGGTATTATTATTATTATTCACTTCACTCTCTATTATATTATTAGATCCATCCATCATCCATTTCTCTTCCATTTCTTTTTTTCTTTCAATTTTTTTAGGTCTCAGAGAGGGTTTTTCTTTATTGTAACCGCTCTCTATTATTCAGTTTTCAACTTCGATTTCGCTCAATTCTGTGTCAGTTAATGTTCAATGTTTCGTTTCTTCATTTGCTTACAAATTAGTATTGATTATTATTATTGAGAATGAGGCAATGCTGAGTTGCGAGTGAGTGAGTGCGTTTTGTGCCAAATGTTAAGTGGCTTTTGCTTCGGGTTTTGATTTTGATTTAGATTGTTGTTTAGTGTTCTTAATTTTTGTTTTCATCGATTTTTGTTTTTTTAGTTCTGGTTTTTGCTGTGTTAATCTTCATTTGTTAATTGTTTGTTGTGTTTTATCTATTTGTAATTGAATTTTCAGAAATTAATGTGTAATTTGATGTTAACAGGGATGCCTATGGGTTTACTGTGCGACCTCAGCACTTGCAAAGATACCGTGAATACGCCAACATATACAAGGTCTTGTCACGCTTTCTGTTTATTATTCCATTCATCCCACTTTTCGATTTTATTTTACAGGAAATTGTTTTTCTTAACTTTCTCAATGTGATTTCAGGAGGAAGAAGAGGAAAGGTCCGAGCGGTGGAAATCATTTTTAGAAAGACAGGCGGAGACGGAGTCTTCTGAATTGGCCACAAACAGATCTGCTGTGGGGGAAGATGAGAAAGTTTCTGGTGATCATGAAGCTGCCGGGAAAGAAACTGATGCCAACTTAGAGAATGGTGTTAATGGACATCAACCAAGCGGCCACGCGTCTGGCGACACTGATGGTCCAACTGAAAATGGTAATCAACAGGAGGAGTTACCGACACCTGAGGAGACAAGAATTCATAGAGTCCAGTTATGGTCAACCATAAGATCGTCTCTTCATATTATTGAGGATATGATGAGCATTCGTGTAAAGAAGAAAATTGCGTCAGTAAAAGACGAAAGAAACAAGAAAGGTGTATCAAAAGATGAGCAGATCACTGAAACTGAGAAATCACTATCTCATTCGGATGATACTAAATCACCAAAAGGAACATGTGAGGAAGACTCCGACGAGGAGTTCTATGACGTTGAAAGGTCTGATCCTAGTCCAGATACTCCTCTTGTTGATGGCTTGAATACCTCTACAAATGGTATTGCTGCTGATGCTGCATCACTAGAGGATTCGTCTCCTTGGAAAGAAGAGTTGGAAGTTCTTGTTCGTGGGGGAGTGCCAATGGCACTAAGGGGAGAGGTAACCTATATATACATGAGACATCCATTTCTTGTGAAGTGTTTTTTTATTTTTCGTGATACTACCCTTGATTGTTCTTGTGCTTCAGCTCTGGCAAGCTTTTGTGGGTGTGAAAGAAAGGCGGGTAGAAAAGTATTATCAGGATCTGCTGGCCTCCAATGGTGATTCTAAAGTTAAAAGTAATCATGAAAAGACACAGTTAGATGACGATGATGGGAATACAAATGCAGAATTCGTACATGTACCAGAAAAATGGAAAGGACAGATTGAGAAGGTCCTTTCCTGTGACACCTCACCTTGTTACTCATGATGCCGTGATATTATCTTTAAGACACTAGAATAAGATATTGTCAAAAGCCCTCAATTGTTGCTTGTTTGTGCAGGATTTACCTCGGACATTTCCTGGTCATCCTGCTTTGGATGAGGATGGTAGAAATGCTTTGAGACGGTTACTTACTGCATATGCTCGGCATAATCCCTCTGTTGGTTACTGCCAGGTCTTGATTCTGAAAACAATTTCATGTTTTTAAGTATTTTAATAAAAGAAGTTTTTCCCAGTATTTTTCAATATATGGTACTGATGGATTTTGCTTGAAAAATCTAACTGTCAAAAAATTTAATAAGGTGTCTAGATAACAAAAAATATATATGCATATAAGTGAACTAATCACTCAGAGAAATTTGTTTACATATAACTGTTATGCTATTATTTTCTTTAAATAATTGGTGGCCATAATTTTGTGACCTTCAAATTATAGGCCAAGGAATCCAAAAACAATTCATAAAAAGAGTTTTAAAAGCATTCCAGATCTGTATTTTCTATTTGAGAAGTAAATATTAACCATGGATTATTTCACGAGCACAAAATGAATTATCAATCTTTGTTGTGGTAGTTTGGACTTCGGACTACCAGGTTTCCCAAGTTGCTATTCTTAATTAGTTGAAGACAATCTTTACCACTGTGGCATAACTGTATCACTGTGGTCACTGTGGTGCAGAAATAGTTTATAGTTTATATCTATAACAACCTTTTCATGCTAAAGATCTTTGAGCTTGTAACGTGCACAGAGAGTAGTGATAAGATTGGTTCATATATTTAAGATGCTGTCTTACTCTAGCATCATATTGAAATTGTATATTTCCTGCATCATCTTAAGATGCTGTCTTACTCCCGCATGCCTGGCTGAAGGTGCAAAGGGCCATAATCAATTCCTCACACGCACTTTTAATATGTTACATACTTACATTCATGGACATTAATGATCTGTAACACAACATGGATAATGAAACAGTTTAAGCCAGAATTTATTGTATGCATCATCACATGGACGGTAATATATGTTCTTGACTTCTATAACCCACTTATTTAGCCTGTTGAGATCATTCAAATTGCAGGCGATGAATTTTTTTGCTGGCTTATTGCTGCTTTTGATGCCTGAGGAAAATGCCTTTTGGTAGGTCTTCATCTTCCTTAGATTTCTAGAGTATATACTCAGTATGTGCACCTTTTCAAAGTATAGACTGTAGATATGGCTTAATCGTTTAAAATGTTTCTGCATTTATTGAGCACTGCTGTCATGAAGTAATGACACCGTACGTAGCATCGTTCATATTGTAATTTTGAACTGATTTTATTTTATGTTTTATTGCTAACTATGATATTTTTCCAGGACCTTAATGGGCATTTTAGATGATTATTTTGATGGCTATTATTCAGAGGATATGATAGAGTCTCAGGTATTTATTCTTACAAATACATTTGAGTAAATTCAATTACAAATAACTGTTGATTGAATTTTACATATATTCAAATACATTTTCATTTTATCAGGTGGATCAACTTGTTTTTGAAGAGTTGGTGCGGGAGAGGTTTCCCAAATTGGGTTTGTATACCGTTTTAAATCTTTTTCATGTCTTTGAACTCACTACGTGAAGTTTGTTTCTAGTGTACCATCCTTAATTGTTAATTTTTTCCGCTTGCTTCTTTTGCAGCCAATCATCTAGATTACCTAGGAGTGCAGGTTGCATGGGTTACTGGACCATGGTTTCTTTCCATTTTTGTGAACATGCTTCCTTGGGAAAGTGGTCAGGTTTTATGTTTTATATATTGAATATTGTAGCTTAGTCTTATTTCAAATGAGCATTTGTCTTTTATAGCCTAAGCTTCCTCCTGATTTATTTTAATTATTTGTATTTCAGTTCTTCGAGTGTGGGACGTGCTTCTTTTTGAAGGAAACCGAGTCATGCTATTTAGAACTGCCGTTGCTCTAATGGAGCTATATGGTACTGGCTGAAAATGTTTGTTGTTCATTGGAAAAATTAAACTAGATGAGTAAGCTTAAGTTATCCATATCTTCACGAGATCTAATTGCACTGTATCATGTAGGTCCAGCACTGGTAACAACAAAGGATGCTGGAGATGCAGTAACTTTACTTCAGTCATTAGCTGGCTCCACATTTGATAGCAGTCAGCTTGTACTGACAGCTTGCATGGGTTACCAAAATATAAATGAAGTTCGATTGCAGCAGCTGAGAAATAAACATAGGCCATCTGTAATAGCTGCAACTGAAGAAAGATCAAAAGGGCTTAAAGCTTTGAGAGATGCTAAGGGTCTGGTATCAAAGCTATTTGAGCAATCAAATAATGTGCAAGTACTTGGGAATTTATCCCGTACAGAATCTGGATCTACTAATGCAGATGAAATTTTGATTAGTCTAACTGGAGAGGGTGAGATAGATTCAGCTCCAGATCTTCCAGAGCAGGTTACTTCTGCCTTTCCTTTTATCCGCACCCCTCTCCTGTTGTTATAACATGAAGTTGAATGATGCATATTATTTTGTTATATTGACAATTAATTACATTCTCGAATTTACCAAGACGAGTTTAAAAAACAGTTCTATGACATGTTCATGAGGATCCACCAATGAGTGCAGTCATCATCATCTTTTTAAAGAAAAAGCAACCAACCACAACCTAGTTTATCTTTTCATTCAAAAAAGGAGTATTGATCCTATGTTGCTCGCTCTATGCAGATTGCATGGCTAAAAGTTGAACTTTGCAGATTATTAGAGGAGAAAAGATCTGCTATTCTCAGGTACTTCAAAAAATATACTGGCTCTGATAAGAATTATTATTTTTTAAATTAGACAAATAGAGGCGAACAACTAGGAGCAAGCTCCAAGTATAGTGTATCAAGGAAATACGAAAGTACGAAAGAAAATAAAGAAAAGTATAGGAGAAGCTGGAATGTGTTCGAAACTACTACCAAAGTACAATCTAAATTGTAGAAACTGACTTTTATTGATGGTAGAATATGCTTCTAACAGAAACAGAATTACACACACTATAGTGAATGCAGAATTCACACATAACCACTCAATAACTATCCAAGAAATTCAAGAGTCTTGGTCTCTCCCTTCCAAGAATTCAAGAGCTTGGTCTCTCCCATAACCACTCAATAACTATCCCATAACCACTTTCTCATTTCCTCTCGCTATTTATTCATAAAAATAAACAACATAAATGACATAATAATATCATAACTGCCAATTAATTTCTGCCCTCTTCTCTTATGGTTCCATTCCTTCCCAGAATTCTCTGGATTCCGCATAGTTTTCAATTTTCATACTACCTCCTTCCTAGTTGGCTGCTACCTGTCCATTCTGTCATACCCTTCGTCGTCCTCTTTTTTCGCTACACTCGAACCATGGTTTTACTTGGCCTAGAAACATGAACTTCGTGGTCATGTGTGATTATTGTGTTCTAAGTTTAGAATTGATTATTTCCATTATTATGCTATAGACTTGTTGTCCTTTTCCCACTAAAATTACAAGAGGTTTTTCCACCGCTTTTTGTATGTAGCATTTATACCTTTAAATTTCTTCCCTTTTATCAGAGCAGAGGAGCTTGAAACAGCGTTAATGGAGATGGTTAAGGAGGACAACAGGCGGGAACTGAGTGCCAAGGTAAGGCACTTGTCAATTTGTCCAATTCTCGCAAGGTGATTATTGTCAGACATGTTGTTTGGTAGATATGATCATTGATTGTTGTCTTGTATGATGCACGAATATGCCAAAATTGGTGTTTGCTTACTATATTTGTATGCTTCGCTATATTATTTTATCCGTTTTTGGCATATTCTATATTTTCTTGGTATACAGTATACCTACCTACCACTTTCAAAGCACTGACTAGTACTATCCAGGATACAGATTAGTTTAAGTTGGCTGTAGTGCATCCACAGTTAAATAATTCTTTATGAACCCAATTAGTTACATCAGCTGTACTGCAGTTTAAGTTCTATTGTTGTTCTTTAAGAAGTTTATTTGTAAATTCTTATCATCTCCAGGTAGAGCGACTAGAAGAAGAGGTTGCTGAGCTTCGACAATCACTTTCTGATAAACAAGAACAGGAAACTGCAATGCTTCAGGTTTCATTTCGACTTATAGTTTCTTTTGGTAAAATAGGTTGTGTCACTGTCAATGTAAGATTTTATCTATGATAGGTCTTGATGCGAGTGGAGCAAGAACAAAAGGTGACAGAGGATGCTCGCAGGTTTGCTGAGCAAGATGCAACTGCACAAAGATATGCTTCCCAAGTGCTTCAGGTTACCTTTTGTCTTTCATATTTAATATTGCCTTTCTATTCCATCGGTATCTACCTCCTCAAACGCAAGCTTTATAAATTCAAGACTTGTCTTGATAAGATGTGGTGCTTTCAGGCTATAGCAAATAAATTGATTAGGAGTGTTTGAGTTTTAGTTGTTCCTACAATCCTTGTCAAACTGGTTGTCAGGTTTCAAAAAGTTATTAGATGATGTGTTTCGTAGCATCAGTATTTCTCAAAAAGCCTTTCCTTTCTTTGCGTGTCATTGTATTGTAGTGGTGTGGCATCAATTTCACAAATATTCTGCTATATGTTGTTCTTGTATCCCTACATTAAGGGTAAAATTTTAGGCCAAATTGATGTCACTTCTGTAACAATAATTTGGATGGTGGATAATAAAAAATTATGTTTTCACGCTTTTCTTTGGCGTGTGGGTGGAGGCCTCATATTTGACATACGTTATTAGCTTCCTTTAATATCGCCTGAGTTTCCTTGTTCTAAATACTAGTATTTATAAATCTCTATGCTTATTCACATTATGTCATTTCCCTGACAGTACTTACTTCATGCTTCCTTGTACTGCTAAATTATATTTCAATCATCACAATGGTGAATTTTCAAACTGTAACATCTTACTATAATACATCAAATATTATTGTTTTGCAGGAAAAGTATGAAGAAGCAACTGTTGCACTTGCAGAAATGGAGAAGAGAGCAGTTATGGCCGAATCTATGCTGGAAGCTACATTGCAGTATCAGTCTGGTCAAACTAAACTGCAACCATCTCCACGGTATGTTTTAAGTGTTTGAAATATTTGATTCCTATATTTCCGATGTACCAAAAAAAAGAAATATTTGATTCCTTAATGCACTTGCACCCACAACTTTTTAAACGGTATAGCTTTAGATTTATTATTTCTTTAAATTTAAAATAATCTTCAACAACATTCAGTCTCTAGTAAGCACCACAATAGTGGTTAAACCGGTCCCCTAAACCTATGATGGAGTATTGGAGTACCTCAAAAAAAAAAAAATAACATCAATTTCTATCTCGTAAAAATGCCAAATAAATATCGGAAAGAAAAAGAAAAATAACTGCTCTATGTTGTATATGCTCAGAGATATATGATCTTGACTTTATACCTTCTTGCTTTACAGATCTTCACAGCCAGAATCTCCAGGATCTAGAAACAATCCAGAATCTACGACCGATATCCCTACCAGGAGGATAAGTTTGCTTTCTCGTCCATTTGGACTTGGATGGCGTGATCGAAACAAGGTTAGTTTCAACAGCCATTGCGGAAGATTCAATGTTTTATATTGTTATTCTACTTCTTTCATTATTACGTTATTGTGGCTGAAAACCTTGTATTTGTGAACTTTGAATAGGGTAAACCTACTAATGTGGATGAACCAGCCGAGGTAGAAAGTCCCGTTAGTCAACAAGAGGGAAATAGCTTTAAAGTACAGGATGAGCTGGAAACAAGATAGATAGTAATATAGTATCAATATTTCTCTTTACTTCCCCAGATGGTTTGAGGAGCAAAAAATGAGTTCCCTGTCTGAAATTTTTGTTTTGTTCTGGGTGAACATATATTTTCATATATTTCATTAATTGTTTGTTCTTTATGATGTTATAGAATAATAGTATTGGAAAGTAAGTGTACGAATTGTGATGCATCTCACCTTTATTGTTCTATACAGGTCATCATACTCAATGTGTTTTGCACAGGTTATTAAATATAAAGGAAAAGGGTAAATTGAGTAGATAATTTTTTAGGACAATTTTTGTAAGTTTTGTGAGGACGAAAAGAGTATAACTTCAGTATTTTTAGTGAAACTCTCTTCATACCAAGCAGCATTTTCTTGGTTAAATATACAATTGTTGTCAAATATTCAGCCACAAAATGAAATAAATAGCTACTACAATACATTTGTGCGAATATGTACGAAAATAATTTCATTGTCGCCCCGGCTAATTCTGACCTTCTCGTCACTGAATCTGCAAAGGAAGAAGGCTCAACTATTTAGTTAAGGATATAAGAAAGAGAAAAAAAACCTTAAGCATAAAAAATCTACAATATTGAGCAGCAAATGCAATACAACATATACAGTTATATATGGATGGATTAAGAAAGAACATGATTTCTTTCTTGGAAGATGTCATCTTACAGAATCTCCAAGATGAACTTCTTGCCAAATTCTAGGGGATATCCAAATGGGCCACCAATTATGGCTGCATCATCCATTGTTACCTCGTACACTCTGGGGCTGCTTTTTCTGTCAATTTTTGGACAAACGGGATATATGAAACATTCAGTCCAGCTTATATAGATTTCCAGCGGATATTGTATGAACACATTTATCATGTTTGTAAGGACCCTCCCCGGAACATCAGTGAACTTTAAACGATGGAAACTTACACAAATGTTCCAGTCATGGAGAACTTTAGTCCAAGCAAGATATCAACCACATACTTTATTTGTCCATTCTTCCCAACAATCTGTAACAATCATTGTAGCGCACAAACTGAAAATGTGAGGCAAGATTTGTTGCAAATTGGCAATTAAAGTAAATGTACAAGATGAATATGATACCTGCTTTCCCATCAGACCATTGGCAGCATTCTCTAACCAACTATCCGTCACAGTCTGTAGAGAATAAGTTGTTTAAGTAAGAAAAAGAAAACCTTGTAATAGAATTGTTTGCATTTAAACCATCTTCAAAAGTATTTCCCAAAACAGTTAACTTCAAATGAATCAAAATATCATTAGTTGGAACTCTTGTTTGTATTTCAAAATCTACCTGTGAATTCCATAGCATCTGCCACTCGCCCTCTTCTAGTTCAGGTTCTTCTTCACCAGAATTCTTATTTAAGGAAATGAGTTTATCTATTGCCTGTTGGAATTAAGGATGTAAAAAATAGTGACAAGGGAAATATTCCAGTTAAGTTATTGAAAAGAAAAAGCAGCACCCTTACCTCTCTAACACCCACACCCGACGATATTGCTGTTAATAACTTTTGTCTGGGTTGAGTTTGCTTCTGAAGCACAAATGTGGTTCCCTGCACTATATATGTGGTGCTGATAAGTCTTGGAAACAAAGTTTTTCTAAAAATACTTTCATGTGCTAGACGATCTAGCATTTTCCGCGAGGGAAGGAATAAAACACTATTAAGATGATGTTTATATTGGAAATGCCTAATCACCTTATTTCCTCTTGAGATGCGAAGGTTTCCTGAATGCGATAAGTATGTGGTATCTAACCAACCCTTTGCTTCATCTCCAAGTAGTTTAAATGGAACTGGATATGGAACTTTAAATGGAAGAAATTTAAATGAAAAGGCAGCTCTGTCAAACTTAAAAAGGATCCTTTTTCCATCTCTGATGGACGCTGCTGCCTGTTCAAATCGAAGGACATGAATATAAGAGCAAGAACAAGAGCAACAGGGAAGTCTTTGTCCCACTAGATTGCGACAGACATATAGATCAACACCTCCACTTGACTCTTTTCAAAAAACCAAAATTTCAATATATCATAGAATAAAAATAGTAAAATATATGAACAGCAATGTGAGATCATGTTTTTTTGTATGACAAGCACAAACACAAACAGCAATTCACCTATCATCAGTCCATGATATACAAGAAGAAAACCTAAGAGTTATCCATATTAACTCGTGATTATTTAGAAGTACATAGCAAGTAATTTGTAACAATATGCTTATAAGTTATAATACATTTGAAAAGAGAAAGCCAACCTTAGAATTTAAATTTCACAATATTGAATATTGACTAGGCCTCTTAAACTAAAAAGTTTCAACATTTGGTCCGTCTCACATAGTATTACAAAAAAATTAATAAAGTTGAATTTGATGCAGAAATGTGTATTAAATTTATTATAACTTCAATTGAAGTTACTTAATATTACCTCAACTTTGAGCTCACCAATGGCATCAGAAAATGACACAATATTGATTACGCGTGGATCATTTGTTTGAAGATAAACCTCTTGAAATACACTAAAAAAATCAACCCCCACAAATGTTCTCTGAAAGAGCAATATACCATTTTGGTCATATGATCATTAAACAATTTATGGGGTAGGTCTTAAGCTGTTGAACAGGTCAGCAATCCTTGTTATGTTAGGTATATTAGGTTGAAGTAAATTTCAGTTCAACATGCCTAAATGTACAGACCAGAAACAAAATACATGCAGCTTTGCATTAGAGATTTAAGAAAAGCTTATATTAGTAATATCACGAGGACTGACAATTTGTCTTGTGTTATTCAAGAGACGATGTTATGATTGTCATAATTACTACTGTATGAATTAGTCATTTCCAAACTAAAACTAGTGTATTTTTCAAAAGATTGGAAGTATAACTTAGGCAATGACTTAAATATTATAAATAAAGGTCAATAAACCATTTGAAAATGTGTTTTCAGTAACATAATAACAACCTGAATGGGTGATGCTGTTCCAGGTCTTGTAGTGAAAATCAGCTGCCAGCGACCTTCAATTAAACTTGAGTTTGTCTGCAGAATAGAATTTATTTGATCTCATGGCCTTGGTGTATATTTGGTTCCAGTTTTTGTGTTAAAATTGATTCTAAAGGTGTATAATTGATTTTAAGATATTTTTGTAGTAATTTTTTACTCTAGAGTCTAGACGTGATTTCTACGGTCAATTTTACTATGTTAAGTTCACTTATATGGATATATATGGAAACATAAACCACTTTACATTCAAGACATTTTAACTAAAATCAATTCACTTAGAATGAAGTTTTGGCATCGTAAAACAAAACAAAACCAAACACATTAATTGATCTATTATCTACTTAGAAAACAACATGATACCAAATAAAGCTACTACTTGTGTAGTACTACTAGCTTGGTTGGTTCCAACTACTAGAAAAATACTACTTACTACTAATAATAATTACTACAAGTAAATTAAATATTGATGCAGACACAAAATGGGAAGTAGTAACCAACTCTCAGAGCAATAATGGAAAGGATAGTAAAAAAGAGTAACGAAATTGAAAACGAACCGGATCAGGAACACCCCCTCCTAAACTTTCGAGGGCTTGAATAGCACGCTCAATAGCCTGAAAGGGAATTATGAAATGAAATGGTGGTAAGTAAATTGAGGAACAAGAATTAACAAATAGAGATATTGGCACATGAAATGAGAGAGAGAGAGAGAGAGAGAGACATTGAGTTGTTGGGGAGAAGAAGAACGTCCACGTCCTTGGATACCAAAAAGAGCTTGGATGAGTGAGTTCTCTGATTCAGTTATTGAAATTTGATCAACTTGAGATTCAGAACAACCAAACACGAACAAGCTTCTACGATATTTTGAGGGATTCGAATGAGAAACCAAGGTTGAACGGGAAAATGATTCAAATCCTATATTATTATTATTATTCACATTCACAACTCTCAGAGTGAGAGCCATTGTATTGTAGTAGTAATTCTAGTTCTAAGAGAGAAAAGAAAGAGAGAGCGCGTTCTCTTTTTTTGTTATGTTATGTGTATGTGGCTGGCGCCAAAGATCAAGTTGCACACGTGGCAAACCTGGAAGATATTGTTGCCATTCATTCATCACACAATATCCATATGGATCAATGGATGGATATTTTTATGCTTTTACTTGTTGCTTATTTATTTATTCACATTATTTCTCATGGAAATTTTGTACACTACTACTGTATAAATCAATCATAATGTATGATTCTTACTACTATTTCTTATCACTTTTGGTAATTATAGTTTTAATGACCTAATGATTATGATTGTTGGTGATATAAAATAATTTTACATTATTCATGCATATCAATTAAATTTTTATTTCTACACCCATTTTTAACGTAGACAGTGCTCAAATGAACACGCTAGCAACCAGTATCTCATCCGGTCTTCTTTTTAGAAAAAAATTATACACACTCCTCTAAAAGTAGGAGCTTCCATTGCACAATCAACCAACGCCAAATTCTCACATCGAAAGCGCAAAAGAAACATTATTTAAAATATGAAATTTGAAGTACAAGCTACATCGGGATCAGTTAGAAAATTCAAAGATATTATTGCCCTATATATCTTTCTGATATACACTCACTCACTCTGCAGCATTCTAATAGCACCATTTGGAATCCAAATACATCATTTTCTCCTCTTAATTTGTTTTCCAGCGTCCTTTTCTGGGCAAACCCCCCATGTACATCAATTCAGCTTAACTCAACAAAATCGCCGCATCAAACTGTGTAATTGGATACTCCTTTGTAAGATCTGGCAAAAATACTGCATTCAATTCAACTTGGATTTCAAGCTCCCTAACTATAAGAGCAATAACCAGGTTTCACATCAAATTCTATATGACAAAATTTTGCACAATAAATTTTTAAGAAAAATAACAACAACAAATAAAATAAGGAAAATCAATTTCATGAATTAACCAAAAGTAGAAAAAGTACATGGTGATCATTAGTTCTCCTTACAAATTCACAGGTTCTTTACATGCCACTGAGTTAAATATTTTAACATACACTTTAATCCCTTGTACACAAAGGAACCTGCAAACTTATGGACCTTCCTACTATTTTCAGACCTAGGCAACAAAACCCCGCCCCTAAAAGAAAAAAAAAGAAAAGAAAGACAAATGAAGGAAACTCAGCTACAGTCACACATCTCAAACCAAGACATGTAACTGTGAAGACAACCCTTCCCTAATCTTTCATTTTACCAAACCATACAATTAGAAAGAAAAAAAAGACAAAATAAAAGTAAACTACTAACTACGGGTCTGCGAATACAAACAATGGACGCATTAAAATGTAGTAGAATTTGCTCACTAGCCATCACCTCAAAAGCCTACTTGGGAACGACTTCAGCTACTAGGCGACAGACAAATCATCATCTCCGGCAGTCTCTGAACTTGTCCCAACTATTTGATCCTTGCATTCATCACCCTTCTCACTCACCAAGTCATTTGTACTTTCGTTTGTTGCTTTCTGGGTTTTCAATTCTTCAATTTCATCTATCATTTCATTCTCGCCACTCTCTTTTTTATCAACAACGTTGATTTCTTTGGCAAAACCTTCATCTGTTACACACTGTTGTGTAGCTAATTCATCCTTCTGTTCATCCTTCTCGTCCTTCGCTTCAGTAAACACAAAGCTACCTCTCATTTCATTACCTTTGATCTCATCCAGATTCGAAACCACCTCAAATGGAACAGACTCTTCCATTAAAACATCATCTGCAGCTTCTGATACTCCATCATTCTCTAACTTAACAGCAGCATTGGCTTCAATGTTTCCATTCCTCCCACTTTCTAGCATTGAGTCGACCATCTCAACATTGTTCTCAATTCCCATAACAGGGACATCAGATCCCCCGTCGCTTTCATTTTCAGACCCATTTTCCACCACTTCCTCATTGACATCTTCCACTGCCTGGTTTTGCCTCTCAAGAAACAGCATCCTCCTTCGAAGATCACCTAACTCCCTCTCCATTAAGAAAAGGCGTTCCCTCAATGTCATATTCTCTTCCTCCAGTTGTGCTATGTGGGAATCCTGATCATCTACCCTATTCTCTAAGACGTTGTTATTCGGGTGTATCATCTCAAACCGGCTCAAATCATGGTCCAGCCTCCTTTCCACCTCCACATGTTCCTCCACATCACTCTCACTCGACCCACCACCACCATCCTCCTCATCATCATCATGATTATCTCGAAGCCTAATCAAACCCTTCATCGACCCATATCCATCAACACCCCACTCTTCCTCCGCCATGTCTCCCAGCATCTCCCTCTCCCTAGAGGAATACAGTACAGGCGTGGGAAGCACAGCCGGGGTGACAGGACAAGGAGACACAAGCGATGGAAGACCATCAGATTTCTTGGCACGAATAATAAAGGAAGTGGTATTCCTAGGCGCATAAGGTGCAAACCTAGCATTAAACTTCTTCTTAGGGTAAAACTTACGCGCTTTTAAACGATTCTGCGATTGCAACTCATGAAGAGTAGGTGGTTGGTATCCGACACTGTTGTTTGGTGGAATACCCATGGAAATACTTTGGTTCGGTTTTTCCATTCTCCTAAGGTCTTTGCGCTTATCGTTAACCTTCTTTCCCTTCCAGTTGTTATTATTATTATTATTACTTCTTCCCGGTTTCAGAGGAGGGAAATTAGGTTTCATATTAGGGTTCTGAAATTTCATGTTAGGGTCCATAGGAAGCTGTTGAGACCAAACCTTATATCCACCACCACCGCGATTCATCATCATCATCTGAGGCTGATTGTGTGTGTGGGATAGTAACTGAGGCTGAGACTGGTTAATTACCTGAGGCTGATTCATCATCGGAACTTGATTCATCATCTGAGGAGGAGGAGGCTGATTCATCTGGTTCAAATTCATCATCATCTTCGATTGATCGTTCATCGTTACAAAAACCCTACGTACGATACGGTTAACGATTTCTTGAAAAGTTAAGACAGAAAAACAAAAATTATCGCCGATCAGAAAATCCTTGATCGGCAGCGAATTAGAGAGAGAGATCCGATTCGAAACCCTAAATTGTGTTAAATCTGAAATTAAGAAGCGGAGAAATTGATTGATTTATGAAGAAATTAAGGGTGAAATCGTCGTGTTGAGATTTCACAAAAAGGAATAAAATTGAGAAACCCTGATTTTGATTTTGATTTTGATTAGTATTTGTGATTTGATTTACTAATATTGAAAAGTGTGGTTATCGTTGAAGATCTCGTTTCTTCATGTGGTCATGCCGTGCGAACCTAAAGAGACTTATATATTACATTCGGAATAAACTGGGCGGCTAGATTTTCATCTAACAAACGGACGGTCTGGATTTTAGATGCGCTATCGACACACGTCACTCGCTGCTTAAAGCTCGATTCTTTCTTTTATCCTTTTATATTTTATTTATTTATTTTTCTTATTGTTGAATTGATTGATTTGTTAATTAAACCTTTTCCGTTTGTACATAAATAAAAAATATTAGTTTTTTTGTCAAAAATAAAAAAGTTAATTGGATTTGGACTTTCCCTTATATATTATCCTAAATAAAAATCTTTTAATTTTTTTTTAATATATTTTTTAGTTACATATTATTTTTGTTCATAATTTTTGGCTACATGATTTAATGAAAAAATTGCATCGGATGATTTTTTTACTTGATTTTATTTTTGTTTATAATTATGATTCTAATAACTTTGATGAACGTTTCAAGATCGCTAGTTAATGTTTTTCTTTATTGATTTGTATTTTTTCTTTTCGTATTTTTATCAAAAACATTTTCAGGATATACTTATATTTTAAATTTTTAAAGTTTGTTTTAAGACAGACTAAATGATTCAAAAGCAATTGATAAACAAAAAAATTGTTATAAGACTATTTTATTTCGAGATTAGGATATCAATTGTTGAACGCAACAACTATTCCTCTTTTTAGATTGAAGGCGAGTGTAACAGCTGGTCTAAAAATTTAAAGTTGTTCCGTGTGCAAGATGATGATTTTTTTGATGCATAAAGTTAAACAAGACAAATAAAAAGAGAAAAATTACACCCAACAACGGTGATTCCTATTGAGTCCGCCAGCAAAGAAGCTGAGAGAAATGCTGGACACTGACACTAAAGGATCGAGTTACCATCCAAACTTGCTCCGTCTCTTGCTAAACAATCCGCACAAGTATTAACTTGCTCCGTGCAAGACGATGATTGAACCATCAAATTTTGGATAAAATTAATTATTAAATAAACAATAAATTATAGCCTTTTTTTATCCTAGTTGAAAAATATCATAATTCACAGAAAAAAAACATATGTAAAATTTATGCTATTGTATAAAGAAATTCAAAAAAAAAATAATTAAATTATTAAGTTTATGTTAAATTTTTTATTTAAATTGGATTAGTCGATCCTTAAATCGGATGCCAAGTTTTTAAAATTTTAATTTTAATTTTTTTACGTAAAATTTAAATCTTTTAAGAAATAAAAAATTAAAATGTATATCATAAAATAAGGAAACACCAAAATTAACTAACAAATATATTCGACTATTTGCTGTCAAAAAAAAGTATATTTGACTATTTTTTTGTTACAAGGTTTCTCAAAAAAACATACAAATTAGATTTAACTCAACCTACTATTTTGAGGTTATTATTGGAACATTGATTTATCGATTGAAGTTTAATAACTGTAAGGTTTAATTGCAGTTTTGGTCCCCTTATTTTCAATATCTTGTAGTTTTAATCCCCCTATTTTAAAATCAAACAATTTGGCCACCCCATTTTCATTTTTGTTGCAGTTTTAGTCCAAAACTAATTTTGTCATAAAAAAACGCTGATGTGTCAACAAAAATGCTGATGTGGCAATATCATGTCATCAAATTAATTTTTTTAATAAAACTAGTTAGTTTTTTTGTACAAATAATTATTTAGTTTATTAAATAAAAAAAATGAAAATGAAGTTGCAGTTAAGTCACAATTTCTTCTTCTTCCAATTCTTCAATCTTCAATCTTCATCATGTTGCAAAAATGAACATCTTTGACATAAAGTTAAGCGAACAGTAAATCAACCGCAATTGAGATATTAAAATAGACATTAAACATACAAAACTAAAATTAAGAGGATAGTGATGAATATATATTTTGAATATCTTCAATTTTGATTTTTAGACGGCATGATGAATATCTTCAGTTAAAGGATTATGATCACCTCCGATAGAGAACTTTGTTCTTCGACATTGGCGATGAGAAGAAAAAATTGTGAAATTTTTTTTGATCTAACTTTACTCTATTTTTAATTTTGTTTGTGATTTAATAAACTAATTAATTATTTGTAAAAAACTTACAAACAAAATATTTAAAAAATAATTAATTTTATGACCAAAAGAAAATTTATTTTGATGATATGATATTGCCACATCAGTATTTTTGTTGACACATCATCGTTTTTTGGTGACAAGATTGGGTCTGGACTAAAACTGCAACAAAAATGAAAATAGGGTGGCCAAATTATTTGATTTTAAAATAGGGGGACCAAAACTGCAACAAAAATGAAAATAGTGTGGCCAAATTGTTTGATTTTAAAATAGGGGGACCAAAACTACAAGATATTGAAAATAGGGGGACCAAAACTGCAATTAAGCCTAACTGTAATGTTTAGTTTGGTAATTTTTAGCATGTGTGACATACTAGTGTTCGTCCCGTGCGATGCACGGTTCAATTGATTTTTTTTTCTTCTTTTTTTTGATTTATGGACCTATTAATTTGGTTTATTGTGAGTTTAAGTCGTTTTAGTCTCCTCTCTAGTGCAACTGCGAAAATCAAACTGTGGTCTTTTCTATCGTGACAAAACTAATGTTTGGTGGTTCAATGGAATTTTACAATTCAAATAGATTTATATCAACTGTTAATTTGTTATACAGTAGATTAAAACTAATATTCATAATTTCAAAAATAAAATTATTTAGACTGAATATCCACCGCCGAACACAGTGCTAATTCCTCGTGGATTTGAGGCACCTCAAAGGATGAGACAGCTGACCCAGAAATTTAAAGTTGTTTCATACCTACAAAAAACACTCTTAAACCTTTCAAAAAAACAAAAAACGCTCTGAAACATAAACTATAAATATGTGTTAAGACATAAAGTTTAATATAATAAACTATTAAAATTTATTGTCGCACTTAAGCAAGTACTCCCTCCGTCTCAAATTATAAAAGAAAATAAAAAAATTTATTTATTAAAAAAAAGTAAAACATTGAACTATATTTTTATTGGTTGTTGTTTATTGTTTATTGAGAAAACGAGAGAAAGAAAAAGAAAGAGAGAGAATTAAATTCAATTTATAATAATAAAGAAAAAACATCTTAAATTTTTTTTTCTTGCGTCAAAAAAATAAATAATCTTTTTTCTTACAATTTGAGACAAAAAAAGTAATTTTTTTCCCTTAAAATTTGGAACGGAGGGAGTACAACAAACGCACGATGCCTACAAGATCCGAATAACTCTACCATTTTTTTTTGTCATAGTGTTTAATGTGGGACATCCCCTATAATACATTTGTTTCTTATGGATTTTTTTAAAATAAAAATAGGGGTGACATAGATTAAAGTGGGACACCCCTATTAAAAATTTGATGAAACGTGACAACGTTGTATCAATTGCAAGTGCAATGTAAATGGCTTTAGAGTCATGAACAGTGGCATTTAAGTGCAAATAAAAATAGCTGCTTTAATAAGGTTTTTGATGTTTATGTTCCAAGTACCATTTCTGGTTCAACGGGATGAGAGTCGTGCTTGCGAGAACATCCAAGGTAGATCTATACTTGGCAGATGAATGCAAGAATGGCAAAACTGGGAGTGTGGAATTTGTGAGTAATAATACAAAATGGATGTAAGTGGGAATTGGGAAACAATTGAAGGATAAACTCAAATTATTGTGAGTTTATGTGATTGATATACCAGTGATCAATGCCTAGAAGATCATACAAATCCGACTGCAATGAATGATAAAAAAATTTGACGATAATGATGCCTTAACTGTGACAATGTAGAAATTGGATATAAAAAAATAAGACTTATTGTTTTGAAGATTTGAAATTTTAATATTGTAGAAAATAAAAGAGAAAAAAAAAATCACATCACATTATTCGTAGTTTGAGAGCATGGCGAAGCAACAAAAAAATAAGAAATCATAATCTAAAACGATTCTTTTGCATCTTAAATTTCTTGCCTAAAAATATGAATACAAGGTCGTGGTATGAGGTTTTTGGTTAAATCATGCAACCATGAGTTAGATGATGTAGTGGGTGGATTAGGATTTTAGGTTATGAAATCTTCTTTTGGACAATTCTCTCGAAACCAAAAATATAAGATCACCTAAGTTCATTCGCGCGGTGATCAATAAAGAGCATTCAACTATAATCCAATGTACTTATAATCATGTTATCTTGATAGTATGCTTAATTGCTAATGATAAGAAATGACCCAGTTCAATATGAAAATTTAAGTCTTTATGCCAAATCCAAAATACACATAGTTTCATCACGCATATATTGGAAAAAGTTAAAATCAATGACATTTAAAATTACAATTAATCATTTAACGCATTATGAAATCTCAGTGTATTCAAAAAATATACAATAATTTTTTTTTCTTTCACACTTTGGTTCACAGGGAAAGGGGGCATAATAGTATAGAGTTCAAACCAAATTTAAACATCAAGAGTCTGTTTGGCAAAAAATAGCAGATAGCTTATAAGCTAGCTTATAGCGAATGAGCTTATAGCTGATAGCTGATAAGCTAGCTGATGGCTTATAGCTGATAAGCTAGATGGTTGAATTTGTAGTGTTTGGTAAAATTAGCGGTTGAAGTGACTTATTGATATGAAATGACATAAAAAATATATATTTAATTAATATTAAATTATTTTGAAGTAAGATGATAGGGGTGAAGTTGGAAGAAAAAGTAATAAGCTAAAAGCTATAAGCTAATAAGCTAATTGAATTAGCTTATCAAAATAAGCTAAAAGCTAGTCAAAATAAGCTATAAGCTCATGTGAAGAAGAAGTTACCAAACATAACTTATTTTTCATAATGAGCTTATAAACTATAAGCTCATTTTTGAGTGTTACCAAACAGACCCCAAGTGATTTGAATCAGAGTCCTCCTTCAAAATTCAACACCAATCAATGAAACAAATTTTAAATAAATTACGATTAAACTATTAAGGTATTTTTTTCTTTTGTTTTCATTTTTGAGTAACAATAAAAATTCCTTAAATAATAAAAACACGAATTTAACAGTAAAAATAATTTTAAAGAAAAAGCCGTTAGTTCAAAATTTGAATGGCAGAGACGTTATTAGAACAAAAATAGCGGGCATTTTCAACGAAGCCAACGTAAAGTAAAGAAGAAACGGACCCACTTTGATGACTTGGATTGACGAATATAGGTACTAGTCAGTCTATCGTCCATTTCAATTGAGCGAGCTGCTGCATGTGCTTCTTTCTGCGTTTCTGAAATAACAACAACAGTTACATTTACTACATTACACCACTCACCCTCTGTATTCGTGCCCTCCCCCCATCTTTTCCAAACAAACATTCTCATCTCTCTCTCTCTCTTAGGGTTTTCTTCTCTCATCTGTAACTGTAAGCTCTCTCTCTCTCTTCTGATTCTTCACATTCATTGTCATTTCCATTTTTACTTTAATTTCATCAAATCAAATGCATGCTTAGTATTCTTAAATTGAAAGGAGTTAGATCGGTGAGAGAAGAGAAGAGAAGATAATGTCGTCCAGAGCGGGGCCGTCGTCGGAGTCTCAAGGACCGCCGTTGCAGAGGCGTATAACGCGGACGCAAACTGCTGGAAACCTTGGTGAAGCTATTTTTGATAGTGAGGTTGTACCTTCTTCTCTCGTCGAAATTGCTCCCATTCTTCGTGTTGCTAATGAGGTTGAAAAGACTCATCCTAGAGTTGCTTATTTATGTAAGTTTCTTCTCTTCTTTTTTTACTTACTCTGCTTTTTATTCAATCTTTTTCTAACCCGTTTTTCTCTTTTTGTGCACACCAACTTTGCATGCATCTTTTTCGCTCTTTGATGTTTATTTTTTCATGATTCTGATTTGTTGAGTTGTTCGGAGTGGAGTTTTATTAGTTTTAGTATCATTCAAGATTAAACTCACTATCAGTTGATGATACCACTAATTTTAGTATTATTCTCTACATGCTTTGTTTTCTATTTCAACATTTTCCCCTGTAACTGTGTGACATGTAAACAATGCAATGCGATTATTTATCGGTGTTTGAAACTTTGAATGTATTTGTTTTGCTACTGTAGGCCGGTTTTATGCTTTTGAGAAAGCTCATAGGTTGGATCCCACCTCAAGTGGTCGTGGTGTTCGGCAATTTAAAACTGCTCTTCTTCAACGTTTAGAAAGAGTAAGCATCAACATGTTTTCCATGTCTTTCTTTTCCAAATAATGTGTGTGCTTTTGGTTTTTTCCTCCATAATGATATACTACAGGGAAAAAATTGTATTTTTTTAGGAGGAAAGTGTTGATATTGATTGTATCATTTATATTTTCCTTTTAATTCTTTTGATATGTTTCAATGGTTTCCATAGACAATTTTAGTCTGTTACTGATTTTATCCTGAAAGTTCAAGGAATGTTGCCAACCTTTTTTATGTTATCATGTTATATAGAATGAATGTGAGTGATTGCCCCTAACAAGATTTTGAGGTGGTAATACCTCAGTATTAATTTAGAACATTTCATTTAAGTTCT
Organism: Trifolium dubium; assembly: GCA_951804385.1. Lineage (NCBI taxonomy): Eukaryota > Viridiplantae > Streptophyta > Magnoliopsida > Fabales > Fabaceae > Trifolium > Trifolium dubium. The sequence continues at coordinate 59,084,852 of OX638064.1, forward strand.
GTATATCTTTTATCATGTTTTTTTCAATATTTCGTAGGAAAATGATCCAACATTGAAAGGAAGGATAAAGAAAAGCGATGCCCGTGAGATGCAGAGTTTTTATCAGCATTACTACAAAAAGTATATCCAAGCCTTACAAAATGCTGCTGATAAAGCTGATCGGTATGTTGTTTTGTAGTACGCAGTGTGATATGTTATGTGCCTTTTCTGTGATGTGATTAACAGTGAGTTTGTCTTCTTACTTTCAGTGCACAGCTAACCAAGGCATATCAAACAGCTAATGTTCTTTTTGAGGTTTTAAAAGCTGTTAATATGACTCAATCTATGGAAGTTGACCGTGAGGTATTTTGCCCCCTGCTCCTCCTAAGTATTGTTGACTCTTTTTATGTGAACTTTCCTGTCAATATTATATTTAAATGAGTTCACTATTATTGAGTTTTTGCTTAACAAGTTTAATTTTCACCTGTCTTTTGTATTCATGAGTCATGATTGATTTTACATCGGCATTGTAATAGATTTTGGAGACTCAAGATAAAGTTGCCGAGAAAACAGAGATCTTAGTTCCCTACAATATTCTTCCTCTTGATCCTGATAGTGCAAATCAGGCAATAATGAGATTTCCTGAGGTAGGGTCTGTAGTTTCATATACGCACATAATTCTGATCCCCATATTTTTCCTTAAACTTTTAGTGAAAGTAATTATCCACCACTCTTTCCAGATCCAAGCGGCTGTATTTGCTCTTCGTAACACGAGGGGTCTTGCCTGGCCAAAGGACTACAAGAAAAAAAAAGACGAAGATATTCTAGATTGGCTTGGGGCAATGTATGGGTTTCAGGTAAATTACAATCTGGAACCGGTGATTTGTTTACGCGCATCATGACTTATGTGTTACTAACAAATTCATTTGGACTTGTTTGTAACCTTTTGTACATAATACAGAAGCACAATGTGGCAAATCAGAGAGAGCATTTAATCTTATTGCTTGCAAATGTACACATAAGACAATTTCCTAAGCCTGATCAACAACCAAAGGTGAGGTTTATTTGGATAGTTTATACAACGTTTCTTCCTCTCTTTTTTCAGTTTTAAATTATGTAAAGAACATTTTGTCCCCCCTTTTAACATTGAAGGTGCTTCCTTTCTATTCTTTTAGTGATCATGTAAATGTGGTGTGTGTGTGTGTTTCTTCTGTTTTTGTTTCATAAATAAATGTCATGCTCAATATAGTCATAGATTTGAATGCCTCTTCAAACTTTCTATAGGGGTGCACTCTCTTGCTTATTTTCAGGGGAGATAGTTTACACTTGATGTTTCAATTTCTAGTGTTAATATTTTGTTCTTATTTTCATTATCCATAAGAATATTCATATATTGATTAGTGTCAATATGTTTGTGACTTGTGCATGTTATTTGCTTAGTTGGATGAGCGAGCGCTGACAGAAGTGATGAAAAAGCTTTTCAAGAATTACAAGAAGTGGTGCAAGTATTTGGGTCGAAAGAGTAGCCTTTGGTGAGTTATGTTCTCATAATGTGGAAAGATATCTATACTGTTGTTTTGCAAACTAGGAACTATTTCTTTAAATACATGAGGGGAGTACGTTTTATGCTGTAATATTAAATAGTCACAAAATCTTAAATTTAGTTGCGACTTTCAATTTTGATTTCTTATTCACAGCTTGTTTTAATTCTAGCTTTCCCAAGAACTATATGTACATGTCAGTTTCTCGTGCAGTATATCTCATCGATGTACATTGCAGGTTGCCAACCATACAACAAGAAGTGCAGCAACGTAAATTACTATACATGGGTCTTTATCTTCTAATATGGGGTGAAGCGGCCAACCTAAGATTCATGCCAGAATGCCTTTGCTATATCTATCATCATGTAAGCTTTGTAATTTAAACCAACCTATGATTATGAATGGCAATTGGACGTTTAGATCGTATTGTTTCAAGGGTAGGGTTTTAACTTGTTATACGAGTCTTATTTAATTATAATTAAGGTTTGAAATATTTTAAGATATTTTTATACTTTGAATGTTGACCTAATCCATGTTTTTGTCGATTTTTCTAACTAGTTTTAACAGTGAAATGCCTTTTTTTTTTATTGATTTCTAAAAACATATATCAAAGGAAAAACATATTCGGCTAATGGGCGGGTTTTAGATTTATAGACATCAATCAGGTATATGTATTAAAGATGGTATCTATGTTGGTATGGGTGCGTGCATCATTCTCTGGTACTGACCGGTTTCATCCCTACCACAATGTTTAGTTACTATTCCTTGGTGTCTCTTCATTATCTTTGTTTATAAATTCCTGAACTCTTTAATTCCAAATACTTTGATAGGCAGTGGCGGAACCAGCAAAATAAACTTGGGTGGGCGACTAAAACAGATTATAATATTTAAATTAAATATGAAAAATATATAGTATACCAAAAGTTGATTATAAAAAAATTAAACTATATACTCCACACCCGTCTCAAAATATAAGAGAAAAATAGTCAAAAGAAATTGATGTATTTGATCAAAATTTAGACTAGATATATTAACTTTGATTGACCAATTTTTCATTATATTTTGAAACGGAGGGAGTATCTTAAAATAATATTTTACGTGTATTGAGTTCCTTGAAATCACCAATAATAAGATCTTGAGTTCTTGACTGATACCTTAAAATGATACAATATTTTTTTTGGTGGTGAAAGGACTAAGGGTTTGTTCGTACGCAACAAACAACGAAAAACAAAATATATATATAAAAAATTAATAAATTCAAGGGTATATTAATAAATTTCATCGCTGAAAAGGAACGTTCAGTGATTAACTGATTGTTATTGACATTGAAAAAGTCAAAACAAGTCGTAATACTCGACTAATCAATACATACAAATTTGATTTATTTGTCTCCATAAACTATTTTTATTTGTTTTATCCTATATTATTATTATTATTATTATTATTATTATTATTATTATTATTATTATTATTATTAATACTTAACATAGTTAATTGACTATTTTTATCAAAAAGTTTGATATTATATAACATATAATGATGCTAATATACTAGTAGTATAAAGAAAATTTGATAAAAGTGGGGTTGGGCTACAGCCCCCTCTAGCCCCAATGGTGGTCCGCTACTGTTGATAGGTTTATTCGCTGGTTTTGACCCGGGCAGTTGAGATTTTCCTCGTGTGACTTTTACTAGAGGCACAAGCTGCTTGAGTCATTTGGCACTATAAATTAATGTATATAAACTCCATATTAAAGCATGCCTGTTTGTGTTTTGCTGTCATTTTATTTCGTAGTGATATTGTCATAAGTTATAAGTTAAGACTCTTGGATATGGAGATCCTTAAAGACCCAATGTTTTGATATTTTTGAAGACCAACTTTCCCAAAAGCTTAAGTTGTTAGGGCAGATATCAAGTCTCGCTTATTCAAGAGCCTGCTGTTTGTGGCTGTTGGAAATGCACAAGCTCCATCCGATCTTTAAAGAGTTTAGCAGCACCCACTGAACTTCTTGTTAGCCCTTTGCACTTGATCATTTATGCCGAAGAATAATCGTATATAACATTTAAGTTTGTTTGCCCATGTGGTTTTGTCATTTGCCAACATTGTAGGTAGTGTGTGATTTCTTTGAAGGCAGCCTACTCCTTTGTTGAACTTTAACGAGTACTGACATACTTTGCGATCTTTTTCTTGGTGCTTCTTGTAGATGGCTTTTGAATTGTATGGTATGCTTGCTGGCAATGTTAGTCCACTGACGGGAGAGAATATCAAGCCAGCCTATGGAGGTGAAGAGGAGGCTTTCTTGAGGAAAGTTGTAACCCCCATATATAATGTGATTGCAAAGGTGCTTTCTGCTTTTGATTATTTTCTTCTTTTCTTTCTACTATGATTGTGAGTACACAACTAAACCATGTTTTATTTATGATATTGATAATGTCTCAAACAAAATTGTTGATTGCTTTGTTAAATAGGAAGCTGAAAGGAGCAAAAGAGGCAGATCAAAGCATTCACAATGGAGGAATTATGATGATTTGAATGAATACTTCTGGTATGAATTAGCTTATTCTTCCTATATTGTTTTGTCTTGAATGGTTTATTATCATACCTGCCTGTGTGTTAACTTTCAAATAAATATGTAGGTCAGTTGATTGTTTTCGGCTTGGTTGGCCAATGCGTGCAGATGCTGATTTCTTTTGCCTTCCAGTTGAAAAGCTATACTTTGATAAGTTGAAGGTAATCATTGTTTATGATCTCTCATTTTCTCTGACTATTTTAATTTTGTAAGCATTGTTTACTCAGTATTGGCTTGTGAGTTGGGTTGATGCTTCATCATATATAGAACGAAATAAATAAAATGATAGATTATCATGAAAACTAAGATCCTATTTGTTCATTTTTATCTCTTGATTTTAAAATGAAAAAATTACCTTCCTTTCTCTTTCTCTCCGAAACTCCCCATCCAAACAAAATTTCGAAGTATTCTTCGAAATTCTTTCTTACTCATTTATTTATTTATAATTCTTGTTGTTATCACTCAATCAATTCCACAAATTTGAAGTCCTCAAGTCTTAATCTCTTCAAGAATTTTGTTCTTAGAAGAGAAAAGTTGTTTATGAGATTTACTATATGCATAAGTCCATTGAAAGTTGAGTTGTATATATGGATTATATACTAGATGATTACTGGTTAGGATATTTGTTTTTCTCTTGAAAAAGTTAAATGCATTAGCTCTAGGCTTGAATGCTGGGCTGGAAATGGGAAGATTCTTCTATGTTTGATTATGATTATGATACTGATTTAAAATGGTACATGGGTGCTATTAAATTTTTCATTATTATACACAAGTAGACAAGTAAATTTGAATAGTTTATTGTGGAAAGCCTGAAATTTAAATGCGACACTAGACTCTAAGCCTTGAGCTTGAAATTACAGGATAACAAGGTAGATAAGAAGGACAGATGGGTTGGAAAGGGTAACTTTGTTGAGATAAGGTCATTTTGGCATATATTCAGAAGTTTTGATCGCATGTGGAGTTTTTTCATACTATGCTTACAGGTGATATATACTTTCTATCCTACGTTGCCAAATATATATTGTCCTTCCAATTAAGTTTTTTTTTTAACGTCTTGCGAAAAAAGATCGATTTCTGAAAGAGCCAATTTGTCATTAGGCTATGATTATTGTTGCTTGGAATGGACCTGGAGATCCAAGTGCAATATTTAATGGGGATGTTTTCAAGAAGGCACTTAGTGTGTTTATAACAGCAGCTATATTAAAGTTTGGACAAGGCAAGTGAGAACCAATGTACTAGAACATATATATATATATATATTTTGCTATATGCTACTATATACAATAGCTAGTTTTATCCTTTTTGTATTTATCGAGTTGTGTTGCTATATAAAATTGCAGCCTACTCTACTATGTTGACTTAGATTCTACTTTCTAGAGCATTTTTGTTCTTCAAATTTAATGATTGGCTAACGAATACTGAAAAAAATTGTTCAGAAATTTTTTGCGATTTTTAGTTGCCTCTTTTACAGACGTATTTAAAATTTGATGGTCGTACTGTTTCTGTACACAAAGTAAGCAGAGAGAGTAGGAGAAACAGACTGAAAAAGTGTTCATAGAATTTACTAGTGGACAGAATAGGATGGAAAGGAAGCTTTTTCTCCCAATTTTATAGACTACCTATAACCTACAGATTGTTTATTTTGTTAAAAAATACAAGTGTTCATTAATAAAAGATTATTTTGTTGGTGAAAAATGAAAATATCTGATTGATGGCATCATGCAGTAATTGAAACGTCTGAAACCAGCAAGCAGCTAATTTCCGCAAAATATCCTACTTTTTCTTTCTTCAACTTTTTGACTTTTAGGTTTTCTCTAATGGGAACTATCTTAGCATTATATAAAGAGCAGGTTGTTTATAGTTACCTTTTCTTATTTTATGTTAATGTGGGCAGCTATTCTTGATGTGATCCTCAATTGGAAAGCACAGCGAAGTATGTCAATGCATGTTAAGTTAAGATACATTCTAAAAGTTGTTTCAGCTGCAGCATGGGTGATTGTTTTATCGGTCACTTATGCTTATACTTGGGACAATCCTCCTGGCTTTGCTCAAACCATCCAAAGTTGGTTTGGAAGCAGTTCTCATTCACCTTCAATGTTTATCATGGCTGTTGTTGTATACCTGTCACCAAATATGCTAGCTGCCATATTGTTTCTGTTCCCACTCATTCGGCGTTTTCTGGAGAGATCGAACTATAGGATTGTGATGCTTATGATGTGGTGGTCGCAGGTAGGTGATATGACAACTATATATATATATATATATATATATATATATATATATATATATATATATATATATATATATATATATATATATATATATATATAATTTGGTTTGGTACATCAACCAATAGTTTTGTGCTTGAGATATATAGCTCTAACTTGGTGGTTTTGTTGCCATGTAATTGACAGCCCCGTCTCTATGTCGGTAGGGGGATGCATGAGAGCACATTTTCCCTTTTCAAGTAAGAAACTAGAGTTTAAAAGGTTTCTCTTTGTTGTGGATGATGTAACTTTCCTTGGAATCCGATGTTAACATGTCGTTGCATATAATCTCATCTCAGGTACACAGTGTTTTGGGTTCTCTTGATAATTACAAAGTTAGCATTCAGTTACTATATAGAGGTAATTCCTTTTGCATTCATGACTTCCATAATTTTCCACATTTGTGTGAATGAATATGCATGTCTTTTTTTGGTCCTTAGCATTGGACATGTCTCTTATCTTTGTGTGATCTTAACCCCCAACACAAATGACCAAGCTGCATAAGAACTATTTTGGCCATATCTCTAGTCAATATGAGATCTCAACCTGTATAAATTTGTTTGGTTGTACTACAATTTTTTTTATTAATCAACGACTATCACTTGCTCGTACTGTTTGTCTGTTGCTGTATATAAAATATTTGATCAAACTACAAAAGCCCTTGTTTTTGTAAGATGAAATCTTTGATGGAACCTATGAAATCTGCACCATGGTTCATATGTTTCCTGAATTCACAAGCTATCAATTTGATTTTTTAATGGGGTGTATATTTTATTTTTATAGATAAAACCTCTGGTAGAACCTTCAAAGGCTATAATGCGCGTGCATATCTCGCATTTCCAGTGGCATGAATTCTTTCCACGAGGTAGGTGCCTTGAAAACTTGGATTTTTCATATTATTTCATTTTTCCACAAATGAATTCATAAATTGTGTGGTTTGCAGCTCGAAAAAATATTGGTGTTGTAATCGCACTTTGGGCTCCAATTATTTTGGTATGTCTTTAAAATGTATCTAATTTAGTTACTCTGTCACTAAATACCACATTACATACTGATCTACCTTATTTTTACTTTTCAGGTCTACTTCATGGATACCCAGATTTGGTATGCCATATTCTCAACTTTATTTGGTGGTATTTATGGGGCATTCCGCCGTCTCGGTGAGGTTAGTAGATTTTCCCACACTTATAATCTCTTTTAGTGGCTTTTGTTTGAATAGTTTGTTTTTATTGGTGGTTGTTTTGCTTATACTTTGGTGGGAATCGATATCATGGATGTGTTTTTCCATACTTTGGTGGATAGTAGATATGTTTGTTTGTTTTGCATCCCTCCTTTGCCATTTTTCCCTAAATGTGTAGCATTTCTTCAATTTCGAGAAATAGTGTTGTCTGTCCACATATATATCTATTAGAGATAAAGTAGCAATAGTCTATGTTAGTCCTATGGTTAGTTCACTCTATTAGAGATAAATATAGCTAAATCTAACTGACAATTGTCAGTATTATGAATAGCTTCACCTGCTATAGCAGGTGACATCTTGCAGTCTGTAAAAGGCAAGCTGTAAAACTGTTTTTTTGAACAAGCCAAGATGTAAAACTGTTGTATCTAACTTTTCACAATTCAATAGAAATGAAAGTTCAGAATATATCATATTCTTTCAAAGTTTATACTGTAATATCAAACAACCATATGTGGGTGTTTTTACCTAATTATTTTCTTTCAAGTTAAGTCATTGTTTTGAGTAGCTGTAAATAAAATTAAGTTTCTTTGCTATATATGAAGTTTTATGTAGGTTTATACGCTTGTATACTGATATGTTGTGCATTATGGTCGTTGTGCGCTGTTTGTTTCTTTGCTTTATTCATCAGTCTTACCACAACACAAATAAATGATACTTATGATTATTATTTTATTATGCATGTTTTTTTATAGCTTATCATATGGGATTCATGTTTTATTTTGTCATATTATGGGTTTTGTAGTGCCTTTTTCCCCGTGGTTGGATACTATAGTTTATGTTTGCTTCAGTCTCAAGTTTGGTTTTCTTGTTCAATCAGTAGTAGGTAGTAGTATGTATCTTGTGCATTGCATGATTTTTCGATTTCGATGTCAGATAAAAAGCATAAAACAGAAAATGTTTGACATTTAAAATGAGGGGGATATGCATGATTAAATGGGGACATTGAATTAAACCTGTTGTTCGTGTTAGAAACAATGTATGAAACTAAGCCACTTTCCAGTACACACACTCCAGTTTACTATATACATGTGGATTAAGGTGGTTAAGCTTTCGGGATTTCAACCTCATGAATTAATTATCATAAAAGTTGTTTGTCCTGAGATAATTCCATCATTCCCTGCTCAGATTTTTCCGAACCTAATCACTTTGTTGTTAACTGGTTTCAGATAAGGACACTGGGAATGCTTAGATCTCGTTTTGAATCATTGCCCGGCGCCTTTAATGCCTGCTTGATCCCAGAGGAAAAGAGTGAGCCAAGAAAGAAAGGATTGAAAGCAACTTTATCTCGCAGATTTGACCAGGTTAATTAGTTTACCATCAGATTCTTGGACTCGTGATTTAAAATTAGGGCATCTCTACTTCAAATTTACTTTTACTTTATTGATACAGATCCCATCTAACAAAGGTAAAGAAGCTGCAAGATTTGCACAACTTTGGAACCAAATTATCACTAGTTTTAGAGAAGAAGATCTTATCAGTAATAGGTAATCTGCACGTAACATTTGTGTTTCTGGTTCTTGATCTTTTCTTCTCTCTCCTGATACTAGATAAAGTACTATATTTTTTTACTATAACTTGCTGAGGTGGTTATACTGTTCAGGGAAATGGACCTTTTGCTTGTGCCTTATTGGGCAGATCCTGAGTTAGACCTAATACAATGGCCACCGTTTCTGCTTGCTAGCAAGGTTTATTTATTTAGGGTCTTACTTTTGAAAGTTTGCTGCCTTAATGTCCATTACCAATTTTCTATCTGCTTTATTAGATTCCAATTGCATTGGATATGGCTAAGGACAGCAATGGGAAGGATCGAGAGCTGAGAAAAAGAATAGAGTTCGACAATTATATGTCTTGTGCTGTTCGGGAGTGTTATGCTTCATTTAAGAGCATTATTAGGTACCTGGTTCAAGGGGACCGTGAGAAACAGTAAGTCCTAATAACAGTAAAATGCAGTTGTTTACTTGGTTGTTGTTGTGGTTGTGTGTAGCTGTACTTTGAGTGGTATTTCTTACTAGGTAGTATTCCTTGGTTGATCTAAATTATAACAGATAATATCTGTTCTGATAAAAATGTTTTTGAAAATGACCAGTTTCCTCATTTTTTATGCTTTATCTTTACAACATCTAACTTACTTCTGAATTCATTTTTTTATCTAAAACCTATTTTCAATATTTTTGGTACCTTTCAGGGTTATAGAATACATTTTATCTGAGGTAGACAAACATATTGAAGCTGGTGATCTAATAAGTGAATTCAAACTGAGTGCGCTTCCTAGCCTCTATGGGCAATTTGTTGCGCTAATCAAATATTTGGTAACTTTTGAACACACCTTTTTGAGATTTACATTTTAGTTTGTGAAAATGTAGCTGGTAAAAATCTTATCCGGTGTTTTATTTAATGCAGTTAGACAATAAGCATGAAGACAGGGACCAAGTTGTGATTCTATTTCAGGACATGCTGGAGGTCGTGACAAGGGATATAATGATGGAGGATCATATATTCAGGTGATGATAGTTCTAAAGTCTCTGCATCTTTAAATGATATAGTCTTCCTTCTATGATTATGATTTTATTATTTTGCATGTATAGCTTGGTAGATTCAATCCATGGTGGATCTGGACATGAGGGGATGCTTCTTCTTGAGCAACAGCACCAGTTATTTGCATCTGAAGGGGCTGTCAGGTTTCCAATTGAACCGGTTATGGAAGCATGGACAGAGAAGGTTTGCTACTAATTAATCAGTTCTGATGAGAATTGGAACAGCAAAGTGTATACTTGATGTACCTTTGATCGTATATTTAATATATTCAGATTAAACGCCTTTACCTGCTGCTTACAACAAAAGAATCAGCAATGGATGTACCATCTAACTTAGAAGCCAAAAGACGTATTTCATTTTTCTCAAATTCACTGTTTATGGATATGCCTACAGCACCCAAAGTTCGCAACATGCTTTCATTCTCGTAAGCATTCTTTTAAATCTATATATTTAGCTATGCTTTTATGATGAAATATCTGAACCAGTTAAGTGAATATAGCAAAAACAATTAATTTGCTTTATCTGAATCAAATCCTTTGAATGCAATATGAGATGCTCTAGTTATGTAATAGATTTATGTTTCTTGATTGTCATTTTATTAGGATTAGTCTATATAATAGTATTAGTGCTTTTACTTTAAAATCATTAGACAATATTTAGTTTCTCCAATATTATCTTTCAACTTGAACTTTGCAGGGTCTTAACTCCATACTACACAGAAGAGGTTCTCTTTTCGTTGCGTGAGTTGGAATCACCAAATGAAGATGGTGTTTCAATACTTTTCTACTTACAAAAGATCTTTCCAGGTATTCACCCTTACCCGAAAATTATTGTATAGATGTTAAAGTTCGAGGAGTGGGTATTAATGAATTTCTTCGTGATTTGATTGTCAGATGAATGGAACAACTTTCTTCAACGGGTGAATTGTTCCAACGAAGAGGAACTTAAAGAATATGATGAGTTAGAAGAAGAGCTTCGTCGCTGGGCATCGTACCGAGGCCAAACTTTGACCAGAACTGGTTTTTTTTCACTCTCTTTCTATGTTTATATGAAACTTGAGCGACGTTCCTATAAAAATATCTCCTATCCTCAGTGTAGACTGCCTATTGCTTATCATTACAATTGATTGAAGAATTTTTATTGTTTCAGTTAGAGGCATGATGTACTACAGAAAAGCCTTGGAGCTTCAGGCTTTTCTCGATATGGCCAAAGATGAAGGTGACTACTGATGAGATCAAAGATTTTCTAGCAATTTGCTCATAATTTGGTTTTAAAGTGTATAGTTGATGATTTTTGTGCACGAAACTAACCTCTTTATTTTATTTTCTGAATGCAATGATACGAATGTACAGATTTGATGGAAGGCTATAAAGCCATAGAAAATTCAGATGATAACTCAAGGGGGGAAAGATCATTATGGACACAATGTCAAGCTGTAGCTGATTTGAAATTCTCATACGTGGTATCGTGTCAACAATATGGGATTGACAAGCGATCTGGTGCTGCTCGTGCACAGGACATATTGAGGCTGATGGCAAGGTAAGTGTCCAAGGTTAATTGTACTGCTGGCCTTTATGTTTGTTTGTACCAATTAGTGGGTTCATATGTTTGTATTTTGTAGATACCCTTCGCTTCGAGTTGCCTATATTGATGAGGTAGAGGAACCTAGCAAAGAGAGACCAAAAAAGATCAGCAAGGTTTATTACTCCTGCTTGGTGAAGGCTATGCCAAAATCCAGTAGTCCTTCCGAGACAGAGCCCGAGCAATGTTTGGACCAGGTAAGTTCATTTTGGTAATTGAAGGATGCAAATAATTCTCTCGTTTTTTTGTTGCTATCAGTGATTGATCTTTTAATAAAGAATTTTTTTATCACACATAAAAGAGGGAAAATACAACCTCATGAGGATACTGAATCTTTTGAAAAGTGGAAAGTTTATATACACTATTGGATGTGAAAACTAAAAATACAGCGAAGCTTCCGATCTCTCTGCATAGCTATAAGCTAGCTACTCCCATGAAGCACCAACGTGCAAAACAATAAACTCGACTGCTGCAAAACTGCAAACTGCTTGATTTGTCTGTAGTACAACTGCTATGAGCTAACTCTTTGATTACTTTATTGATTGATTGTAACCACGCTCTTGATAAGAAATGAAGTGTGTAGAATCAGTCTTTCAATTTTTCTTTCATCTGACTTCGATTGAGCCCATTTTTGTCTAACGGTTTTGACACTCTATTATCTTTACGTAGCCACTCTATTTAGTTTATTCATATGTGCATAATCCTGTTTAGGCTTTTATCATAAGTGGCAAACATGATCCCATAATATCGGGATTATATAATAACAGAATTCGCTATCTAAGGAAACTAGGACCCTATCAAATAAATCAAATAGTAAATGCAAACTATTTTTTGCAATCAAGATGAACAATATTTTCCTCTAATTGTGTCTCTATGCATAGTCATTTTGTAATTTCAAACTATAGTTATATTATTTGCATAGGACTAAATATAATTCAGGAGTTTCCAAATGTTGCATAAGTCAACATCATTTTCCCACCATAATAGTTCTTTCATTATTGTCGAACAATACCTTGGCTCATACTCTGCATTTGCTTGCTTTGATCAGGTCATATATAAAATAAAGCTTCCTGGGCCAGCTATTTTGGGTGAGGGTAAACCTGAAAATCAAAATCATGCCATAATGTTTACACGTGGAGAAGGCTTGCAAACAATAGATATGAACCAGGTAATACTTGTATGAGAATCAAACAATTATTAGGTCTGATATCAATCCATGTGATTGAGATTCCTATATTACAGGATAATTACATGGAAGAAGCTTTGAAAATGAGGAATCTGTTGCAAGAGTTCCTTAAGAAGCATGATGGAGTGAGGTACCCAAGTATTCTTGGACTTCGGGAGCATATATTTACTGGAAGGTAAAGGCTTTTTTTCTTCATACTGATTTGTTTTTATACTGCTTAAAAAAATCTTTTGTAACTGAAATTCACAATTTATAACTCCCTGACTATTATTTTGCTCTGAATTTTCAGTGTTTCTTCTCTTGCATGGTTCATGTCAAATCAGGAAACTAGTTTTGTGACAATTGGTCAGAGATTGCTTGCTAATCCACTGAAGTATGTACTCATTCTCGTTCTTGTTTCTATGTTATGTTGGTTGTTAAGTTATATATGACTACAAAAGAGGAATTGAGAAAATAAGGGTCTTCTCAAGGGAGACAAAAAATACATGGCTGGTCATGGTGGCTGAAGGTGAAATGTTAAAAAAAGGGTTTATTGTTACAAAACTTTAAGTCTTGATGATGGGCGTGTAACACCGAATAAAGGTCTTGTTCATCCTCTTTAGATAACTTTTATAAACTCAAGGTTGAGAAACTTAAAAACATTAAAGTATTGCTCTTTGACTCTCTCGGTCAAATTGGATTGTGGATGCTGCTATTCTCCAATCTTAGTAAATATTAGTATAAAGAAAACCATACTTCATGTTCTTGCTGATGGTATATACTGATTACACAGACGGTCTGATTACACGAATAGATAAAACCAAGTACTAATTGATCATTGGGTTTGAAAAATCTTCGATAACGAAATGGGCAATATAAATGTCAGAAAGTTTAGTATTTTTTTCTTGTTAGATATACTGTATTATTTTAGATCAATCTCCATTTGAATTTTCATTATGCTTATGTAAATATTTAATGTGCGTTCCTTTTATATATATGATCATGAAGGGTTCGCTTCCACTATGGGCATCCTGATGTCTTTGATAGGCTTTTTCACCTCACGAGAGGGGGTGTAAGCAAAGCCTCCAAGGTTATCAATTTGAGTGAAGATATCTTTGCTGGTAAAGTGATGCCTATTTTTTATTATCTTCGTTAGATTTTTTTTTGTATAATCCTCACTTGATTTTTACTATGTTATTATCAGGCTTTAATTCTACCCTCCGTGAAGGAAATGTCACTCATCATGAGTACATACAAGTTGGCAAAGGGAGAGATGTGGGTCTCAACCAGATTTCTATGTTTGAAGCAAAGATAGCTAATGGCAATGGAGAGCAAACACTTAGTCGAGATGTATACCGACTTGGCCACCGATTCGACTTCTTCAGAATGTTGTCGTGTTATTTTACTACAATTGGATTTTACTTCAGTACTCTTGTATGTCACCACCGAAATAACTCTTGTTTAGTGTTTCTTTCACAATCTTTTCTGAACTGATTTCTTTTCTTGTTTACACTTTGAGCAGATCACTGTTCTCACAGTGTACGTATTCCTCTATGGTCGCCTTTATCTTGTTCTTAGTGGGCTTGAAGAAGGTTTGAGCACACAAAAAGCCATTCGAGATAATAAGCCTCTTCAAGTTGCTCTTGCATCTCAGTCGTTTGTTCAAATTGGGTTTTTGATGGCTTTGCCCATGTTGATGGAAATTGGCTTGGAAAGGGGATTCCGAACTGCGCTTAGTGAGTTCATATTAATGCAGTTGCAGCTAGCTCCAGTTTTCTTCACGTTTTCGCTTGGGACAAAAACACACTATTATGGAAGGACGTTGCTTCATGGAGGTGCAAAATATAGACCTACTGGTCGAGGGTTTGTGGTTTTCCATGCTAAATTTGCTGACAACTACAGGCTTTACTCCCGTAGTCACTTTGTCAAGGGTATTGAGCTCATGACTTTGCTCATTGTATACCAAATTTTTGGCAATGCTTATAGAAGTGGGCTTTCATATCTATTGATTACCACACCAACGTGGTTTATGGTGGGCACCTGGCTTTATGCTCCCTTCTTGTTCAATCCTTCTGGATTTGAGTGGCAAAAGATTGTTGATGATTGGACTGATTGGAATAAATGGATTAGCATCCGAGGCGGTATAGGTGTACCACCCGAAAAGAGTTGGGAATCTTGGTGGGAGGAGGAACAAGAGCATCTCAAACATTCCGGAATACGTGGAATCATAGCTGAGATATTGTTATCTTTGCGTTTTTTCATCTATCAGTATGGTCTTGTTTATCACTTGAACTTCACAAAATCTACAAAAAGTTTCTTGGTAATTATTTACTTATGTTGTTTCATTTCCCAACTATCTATCTCACTTTAATAATTTGGATTTTGGAATATTAAATGGTTATCTTTTTCTTGCCTGCAGGTCTATGGCATATCATGGTTGGTGATATTTTTTATATTACTTGTGTTGAAGGTTAGAAGCAAGCTAGTTTTTATATTGTTGGGCATGTTAAAATTATTCATGTGATGTGTGATTTATCAATATAGACATTAGAGTCTATTATTAGCTTTGCTCCTCGGTGTGACACATGGTATGGTTATCTCATGTATAAATCATTCATCATAAAGCAAAAAGTGTGTCCCATTTCTTACCCATATAGACCATATTAGATTGCTTATGTTGAAAATATTTCAAAATATTGTTTCAATTGTTATCAAATTACATGCATAAAATTAGGTCTGTGACAACTAAAACTAATTACAATAATTATTTACAACATTTTATTGTGGTTGTGTAAGCTTATTCCACTTACTGTTTTTCTTTTTCCGTGTTTTTTCAGACGGTGTCTGTAGGGAGAAGGAAATTTAGTGCAGATTTTCAACTTGTCTTCCGACTAATGAAGGGATTGGTATTTGTGACTTTTGTCTCAATTCTAGTAACCATGATTGCCCTTGCTCACATGACGTTGCAGGACATTGTTGTTTGCATTCTTGCCTTCATGCCAACTGGGTGGGGAATGCTACAGGTGAATGTTCTTTCCTTTTGCAAAATTATTTATTAGTTTTTTGAGTAATATGCTAAATCCTTATCCATGAAAGGACGACCTAGTATGAGCCAGAGACTGACCTCAAATTTCTGGAGTCAGTTAAAATTATATGCATCAAACTAGCGAAGCACTTGCATGCAATGACTCGTGGAATAGTTATGTTTATTTTACAACTGCTACAGTACACACCTAATTTTCTTTGAACTTGCATGTTTTTGTTTGTAGTTTTTCTAGTCATTTTTATCTCATAATCATGCAGATCGCACAAGCATTAAAGCCTGTAGTACGCCGAGCTGGATTTTGGGAATCAGTAAAAACTCTAGCACGTGGTTATGAGGTTTTCATGGGTTTGCTCTTGTTCACTCCTGTTGCCTTCCTGGCTTGGTTTCCTTTTGTGTCAGAATTTCAAACACGTATGCTTTTCAATCAAGCCTTCAGCCGAGGTTTGCAAATTTCTCGTATTCTTGGGGGGCAAAGGAAAGGCCGCGCCTCTCGCAACAAGGAATAGTTGTTACTCTGCACAATGCGGCTTAAACCATAATATGCACTGCACTGCTTAAGAAGTAATAGTTTGTTGTGCAACTTTTTTTTTTCTATTTCATTGTAACTAGCTGTAGGTTGTAGTCTGTAGTAGTAAGAATGAGATTAGATCATAGGCTTTAATTTTATTACAGAAATATATTTATTCCCAACATCAATGAAAGTTATTTAAGTTAAATTTGGCTACATTTTCTTTTTTAAAATTCTATTCACACCAGTTCTACTTATACATCCCTTCAAAACCCTTATAAATACATCAATACTCCCTAAGGTCATTGCTTATCTAGAGTCATGACCCAACGTAGCACAATGCATTGTAGATAAAGATTCTTATTATTATTGTAGCAAGATTCATCAATGGACCTATAATTAACATTATAAATTTTAAATGATAAATTTTAAAAATAAAGAAAATTGCTTTTAACCCCCCCCCCAATGTGGCTCCAACACCTCTAAATTACCCTTCGCTAGCGTTTGGAAAATATTATCCGAACTGGTTTTTTATAACAACCAGAACAGAACATTTGTGTATTTTGCTACTTTTGGAGCCTAAGTGAACCCAAAACCCTTTCGAAAATCTTTCATAATCACTCAAACCATGCTTATTCCAACATCAAAGGGAATTTATTTTTGAATCACAATTTATTTCAACATTAAAGGTACCATGATTTGGGATGTAGTGGTTGCAACCGGTCTTGAGTATTTGGGAGGTGATGCTGAGATATTTGGGAGTATTGCAACTTAAAATTTGGTTTATGCCTTTTGGTTTATGTATTTGTATTTGAAATTGGTTTTTGATTTATGAATTTGAAACTTTGTTTATGATTTTTGGTTTATGCGTTTATAACTTTTTAACATGAAAAAATATACTCGATCATGAAAAAACAAAGTAAAAAACACAAGAAATGTTTGTCTGGTTCTGATAAGTTCCAGTTCGAAAAATATAATCCGAACACAATTGCGAGTTTACATGGTTCGGATTATATTTTCCGAACTAGGCATATATTTATTTGTTTCAGATTATATTTTCCAAACTGAGCATATACTGTATTTATTTGTTTCGGATTATATTTTCCAACATTTAGTGTAATTTTGTATGGTTCGGAAAATATTTTCCGAACACAAGCGAACGGAAAATATGTTCGGAAAATATTATCCAAACAGGTTTGAACGTTTTTTAAAAATGAAGGGCAATTTTGGTACTTTGGAGGGTCTCGGAGCAACATGGGGTGAGGGGGGTAAAGAGCAATTTTCTAAAATAAATATAGACATTACATTTAGGGCCATTAACTATCCCACCAATTTTTTGATATGCTGTTTCAATGCAACCCACCATACTAAAGTATAATACCCGAAATGATGCGCTGAAGCCATAATCTTATTTAGAACTTTGTACAAATAAATTGAGAGATCATAACAAAAAAAAAAATGATGCTTCTTAACTGCCTCACTTAACACTAAAATAAACATACTAGATCAGTACAACCATTGAGAATCTTTTACGCATCAACTCATGACAACTATAATTATAACAGATCAACAGGTCCAACTGTGACTATACATCATGAAAGAGTCTCCTTATCTGCTCAACTGTTGCAGGCATCATTGTTGCTGGGCAGCGCTTATACTGTAATGAGCAAAAATACACATACAGTAAAAACTAAGAATTAGATGGGAAAGAAAGCAGTAGAGATGATATCAATTGAATATGTTCCCTTTGGAACTCTTTAACCAATCTTTTACTGATAAACCTTCAATCCATATCTAGTTCGTCCCGATTTAATTGTAGCAGTATATATCAATGAAATTTAAAATCCAAATAAATTACTGTCAAAGTTAAAATCTTAATTGTAGCAGTATATCTCAATGAAATTCCCAATGGTTGTACTCTAACTTGTAAAACAGAAACAGTAGTTTGAATTCCAATAACTTCAGTTTAACCATCAAGGCAAATATGGGTTCATGAAGGTAAATTGGCATTATATTTAGGTTACTTCCTTTCAACATCACAGTCAAGGGGTCTAAAGCTCTCACCTGAGTAACAAACTTGAATATACAAGCATAGCAGAAGACGAAGCCTGAAACTGTAACCACGGATGGATTTACGCGTTTCTGCAAGCACAGTGGGCAAATTGTTCTGTCTGGCGGTAATTGTACCCCTTCTTTGGCTACCTGTTCATATTACATATAGAGATCCACACACAGACCCTTTAGGCACTGAACCGGTACAACTTTTTGAATGTGATGTATATGTAGTGAAAAATAAGCTTTTGCAATGAATATTGAAATTCTCAATTCTCTTATCATGACCAATATGGTGAAGTGAGTAGTGATTAGATAAATGCTTAAAATTTGTCTCTTTACCTTTGGTGGAGGAGGAGGAGGGGGAGGGGGATATACAGTTGGAGCTGACATTCTTTCCTCAGCAGATTGGTACCACCACTCCATCATCTATATATGTCAAATTGTTAATTGTTGAAGTTGTGGGAATTTAGATAAAAGGAGGAGAGAAAATAATAATAATAACTTTGAATAATATTGATAAGTTGATACTAAAGACTAAACATTAATCCCTATTTATAGGCATACATAGATAGATCAGTTCAATAATAAATCATAATAGTAATAAGCAATATAAAATCTAATCCTAAGAGATACTCTAAGATTATAAACTTATCCTAGGAAAAAACTAAAGATATTAGATATATTCTAATACTATAACAATAATGTGTTAATGGTTATGCTCCTAGGTAAAGTGTAAATAAAGCTGACATATTTGACAGCGCATAACTGGCAGGCATAATTAGGACCCTTGGACAGAACAAGAAGTCAAGCTTCAGATAAATCAAACCACCAAGGCAGTGGAATTTAAGGCTTTAGCAAACCATGACTCTACTGGTAAGGTAACAATAACTGATACCAAACTGGACACTAATCAATTATAAAATTCAATATTGAGCCAACCAAGCAAACTACAATAAGCTAAGGTTTCAGAATATTTTTTTTATCATTTTTGGCATATTGCAAAAATTCAATGAAGGAAGAATAAATGTTAAAAGGGATGGCTATCTTACTTTAAAGAAGAACACTGCTGCAATCAAACCGGTTTGCGCATAGTCAAGTACAGTGTATGTACAGCTGAGCAATGCTCCCTGCAACGTCTGCATTATAAAATACATTATATAATCACAAGTGATACATGGGCATAAAGTGAAGCATAAACAGACATTGATTCATACGGTCTGCATTGCCACGCATGATGATAACAGGACGCAGATGCTTATATACAAAAGGAAAGTTTCACCATTTTAACCTATAAAGCCTGACATAAAAGGTTTGAACCACACGGAAGATAAGTTCTAACAATGCAGGTGCTATGGTTTAAAAATTTGAACTGTGTTGATGTAGGACTCTCTTTGCCCCAAATGGCAGAAGAAAAAAAACTAAAAACATTACATCAATAGAATGTGAAACTAGCTTCTTTAGTTTCTTCTTAATACAAGGGAAGTAAAGATAAAATCATCATGGTGATAAAAGAAATACAAACCTTTATCCATTGAGGACCACGGAGTCTCTCACGTTCACGGCTACGTATCTTAGAAATTCTAGAAGAGGCATCCATCTATCTTGACATGAAAGGAAAAGTCAATCATATGAAAACTGAATGGTAAAATAGGAAGTTCTAAATCAGCAAAAAAATCCCACAAGTTGGTTCAATTATTTATTTGAGTCTAACATATTGTGTAAGACAAATAATAAATAGTGTCCATTTTGTCAAGCACAACTACCACAAAATGACAAATGCCCCAACACAACGTATTCACTCACATTCACCAATATCACAACAGCACTCAACAACCAATCAAGAGCATTTTTAAACGATAACAACGATGGCACATTTCAAAAGTTATTTAACTACATTTGGACTGGAAGTCTAAAGGTTAACATGCCGCCAATGCATGCCTAGCTTGGGGTTTATGATATTTTCGGTGTCAAAGAACCAAAATTGGAAAGGCAAAACATAGTAAATACTAAATAAAAACAAAATAATAGACAAAATAATGAAGACTTCTCCAAATTCAATAACTAAATGTTTACCAGCTCTTGCCCAGTAGCTCGGCACACATGAATCCCAAGTGCATGCAGCGCTAGTGAGTAGTACCCAGTAGCATCCAATAGATATAACATCTGGTATGCGAATTGGAAGCCTGCGTATAAATATAGACCCTCAGAAATATTAAGACTTCCAAGTATTAATTGAGACAGAATCAGATAAACTGAACAATCATGAAGAAAACAATGAACTCTAGAGAATTTAAGTGGATTTAAATTTATCTGAAAAACAGCTTGCAATCTAAATAAAGAAAAATGTAAACAAATCAGGATACGAATAATCCAAAGTCTCGGAAACCTGAACTTCACACACATACCTTCAGTACCAGCATGTAACAAGGGGTAACACAGTCCGACAATTTTCTGAAATCTCTTTGTAACGCGTGTTGTAATGGAGGCCTGGGAATTCAAGGTTGCTGTGGACATCAAAGAATCTTGTTCAAAATCATATGATTCGTTTTCATCTCCCCAAAGACTGGCCTGAATCCTTGCTTCCCTTTCTTTATTGTAGATTGAATGCAGCTTTGATTTCAAATACGGCAACACAACCTGAAAGCATAAATAAATATATAATGTTCATAAAAAGTGGTTTTGTGTGAGATGAAACGACATTGAGAGAGATGAAGACACTATTTGGATACACAACTTAATTAAAGACGTATAGCATAAGCATTTATCATATCATATAAATACTTATAAGTTATTTCTATAACAAAAGATAAAATAAATAAGCCGAGTTGTTTTACAAACTGCTCCCTCCGATCCTAAATATAAGAGAAATTTAACTTTTTAGATTCATTGAGATCTAATGTATCTAGCCCATCTTATAGAGCTTAAGGAGATAAGCTGAAAACAACTTACATACAAGTCATGAGTTGTTTCCTTTCAAAGAGTTTAAAAAGTGCTTATACCAGTAGATAAAGGTCTGTTTTAATAAACAACTTATTTTGCAGCTTATAGGAGGAGAAGTGTTAATCATATAAGCACTTATGAGTAAGCTATTTCTATAACACAAGATGAAATCAAGTGAAACGGTTTTGTGTAATCTATAAGTTGTTTTCATAACTTCTCCCAAGCAATGTCACATTTGCTTATGTGAATAGATAAGATCAAATAAGGCGGTCCAAAATCAAATAGGAAAATAGAAACAGGTCCAAAAATAAATAAGGTTAGGAATAGATTTGGTACCAAAAAGACAAGAGAAAGAAGCTTTTGGCGCCTCCGTAACTGTGAAGTAGTAGTAGTAGAAGAAGCAGTAGCATCATCGTCATCGTTATTGATTTTGATATTTGCAGGTCTTCTTCGGAGACCGTAGAGGGATTCAGAAAAAGAAGCATCTAATAAATAAGGAAGAAATTAATTACAATTCAGAATTCAGAATTATGATAATAATTCAGAATTATTTAGAAATTACCAGTAGTTCTTAAGCTATGAGCTTCGAGGATGAGCATGAGTAAGGAAAATGATTCATCTTCATAATCTAATAATCTGTGAAGGAAGGGTCTTCGTAATGCTAAAACGCCGATTGAGTATGTCAGAGCGCCACGAAGACTTCGCGGAAGCTGTTCAGCCGCCGCCATCTCGAAGAACGTCGGCCGACTTCCTTGCCCGCCCACCTGAAACAACATATCTCTCCTCCGTCTGCTTCCTTCCTTTCAACACTCCCCACCCACGAAACAACTATGCACTCAATTGATTATGTAAAGTGTACTACTACATGAGATGTTTGATTGGGAAAAATTATATTGATTATGTAAAATTCATTCCAATAAGAATGGGTGTCCGAGCGAGCCTCAATTGATAAGGACTAAGGAGTAATTCGAATCTAATTATTCCGGAACTCCGTTCGTCCCAAATTATAAATACATTTCAAAAATAATTTAGTCTCAAAATATAAGTTTTTTTTAAAATTATTAGGTGTATTTATTATTTTTTACCTACACATACCCTTAATTATTACTACTAACTTGCATTAGAGTACAAAAATCTTAATTTATACACATACAAACAAAAGACAATTTAATAAAATTTACATACAAACTAAACATAATAATTATGCTGCAAACTTTTCTTGATATGCGTAAAATAAATCAAATAAGCTTATATATTGGGACGGAGAAAGTATATTACTAAAATTTGATGATAATACGAATTGCCCTTTTCTAAACATAAGATTTTAAAAATCTTCATCTTCATTCGATTTCTACACATATTCTTTTTACTTATAAAAAATATTAATCTATATAAAAGTTTGAACATTAATTTTGAAGGTTTTCAATTAAGATTTTATTACGTACGTTAGTGATAATTCATGTTTATGCACTAATAAGTATATACGACTCTTCTTTATTTTTTATACAATCTTTAATTTAGTGAGTTCTCTCTAATACTTGTCTTAATTCAATTCACGTGTATCGTTCAAACCTCTAATTTAAAAGTATACATGCACTGAAAACACGTACCTTCAAATTAGATTTATGTGAGCATACAAATTGAGTTTATGTACATTGTCTAAGGTCGATGTGAACTGAAATCACGTACATTAATTTAAATTGATGTAAACTTAAATCACGTACGTTTACATAATTTAAGTTTACGTGCATCATACAAAGTTTACGTAAATTGAAAATGTGCACACAAACTTAATTCAAACATAACCCAAGAGGTGTGGTTGAACGGTTGAGACTCATCCTCCCTTAACTAAAGGAGGGTTCGATCCTCACCTTAGGTATGGAGCAGCTTTAAATCCTTAGGCCAACTATCCCACTCATTGAGGTGCCTCCAATCTAGCGAGAGATTAGTCACTGCGTTCGGCGGTGGATACCCCGGTCTCGACAAAAAAAAAAACTTAATTCAAACATAGCTAAACTAAATTTAGGTAACACGTGTAAATTGAATCTACACGACATATGCAAACTTAGTTTATAGAAGTTACATAAACTTGATTTTACGCAATTTACTAATGCAGTATATGAAATTTTATTTATTTTTAGGTTAGTTTGGTTGTTTTGGGATGAATTTCTAGCCACTAAGCTATCTGACAAAAAAAAAAATGTAGTATTAAGCTGTCCTAAATTAAAGTATCAATTTATGGTAGATTGGTATCTCCTAAATTTCAATACCCAAAAAACATTTGAAAAATAAGATGTTCAGAGAGTTTTTCCAGTTTAAATAAAAGTCATTAAGTTTAAATCAAATCTTATAAATACAATTATTTTTATCTCCCTTTTGCAGCTCTATATATGCAACTCACTTCACAAAAGTGATACTTCAAATTCAAATTGATGCAATTTCCAAAAAATAAATATTGATGAGTTATTCTTCAATCCATATTAGTTCATCAGTAAAACATCTCGTGTTAGTGTTATTATATAAATGTTTATATTGGTACAATATAATTCTTCAAATGTCATTTGCCTAATGCATAACTTTTTTTTTGGTACATGTATAATTTTAATCTATGAATAAAGAGAAATAAAACTCCGTAGAAGGGACAAATGTTTTGTTATTTTTTTTGTTGATAGAATGACAATTCTTTGTCATTAAGAATACAAAAAGTCATTATAACTACGTGTACATAAAGAAAAAGAGAACTTACTAAAAGTAACAATCCTTCGATATTAAAACTACCAATTTGTTTGATTGGAGAGAAATAGGGAGAAAATAAAGTGAAATATGGAAACCAATGTATGTATTTAGACTCGTTGATCAAATAAAATATAAGAGAAAGTTGATCAAATAAAATTAATGTATCTGAACAAATTCTTAACCAGATACATTAACTTTTGTTGACCGTTTTTCTCTTATATTTTAAGATGTAGGGAGTAGTTGGTATAAAGAACAAAAAAAAAAAGGTTATATAGTGGAGCGGACACTCTTGCTTGCTCACCCTTCCTTTCTCTTTGTTTATATAGTCACTTACCCCGCCAGAGATACCTTAACAAAGTTAAGTTTCCTGTGAGAAATTCATTCAATTCCCATGCTTAACATATACTAATACCATTTATTTTTCATTCAACTTGATGTTTTCTCATTTTGTCTTTTAAAACATTTGTTGGTACTTGGTATTGTAGTGATTAATTCAATGCATGTTAGAAGATGTCCAGAGTTGAAGAGCTTTGGGAGCGGTTAGTTCAGGCAGCTCTAAGAAGGGAAGCTGGTGTTGATGGTGGAATTGTTAGAAATGTACCGTCCGCACTTGCTAAAAAAAATAAAGATATTGAAGAAATTATAACAATTGTAGAAGATGATGAAATTCAAGACGATGATCCCACATTCTCTCAAATATGTATGGATGTTGGTGTTATTGTTAATTATGAGAATCATCCTCTAGAGTCTATATATATATACATACACTGCATACTCTTTGTTCTAATATTAACAATTGTTACTTTTATTTGCAGTATGTGAGCATGCATATTCATTATCTCAAAATTTGGATCCTAATAGTGATGGCGGAGGTGTTTTACAATTCGAGATAGAGCTGGGTATATGGGTTGAGGTCCGCGGACCAACTCGTTTAACCCGCAGCCTGCGCGGACTTAAGTCCTTTTTTTCTTGACTCGTTTATATTTTGGCCCGTGTGGGTTGGACCGTTAAAACCGTGGGTTATACGGGTTAAATCCGCGGGTTTGCGGGTTGACCCGTATAACCCGCATTTATTATTTCTTTTTAAAAAAAATTAGTAAATCGTATACAATATTTTAATACAATGTTATTTTATTTTTAAATCTGTTGATATAAAAAATTTTGTTGTACTTTTAATATTGGTTTGAACTATTAAAATTATTTTCGTTAATAATTTTAACAAGACTATTGAAGTTCTTATTAAATATAATTTGTGTTTATCTTATGGATTTGAGAACTGTGGTGTGAAGAGAAAGAATGATAATGTGAATCAGTTGAATTTGATTTCGGCTTCATTACTTGCAAAAAGAAGATAGATAAATTTAAAAATGTCTCAAAGAATTTTTATAATATCAAATATTTAAGTTTTATTTTAATTTTTTTTATAAATGTAATAGTCCGTGGGTTAACCGTTTAACCCGCGGATTTATGCGGACCGTACTCGGGCCAACAATTATAACCCGTTTATATTTAATGACGGGCTTGTTCGCCCCGTTTAATGTGCGGGCTTATGCGGAGCGGGTTAAACGGGGCGGGCTAGTCCGTACACCCAGCTCTAATTCGAGACCGGTTTGATGTCCGTCGTTAAGGTATATATGCTCTACTAGTACCGTAAAAACAAAGGTATATATGTATATGCTAGTGTGTCACAAATTTGCTAATATTATAAGGACAAATAATTTGTTAATTATGTAAAGACGAAAAACACATTCTTAAATTATAATTATTTTTAAATCTGTAAAAAACAGGTGCAACATTCTTAAAAGTAATTATTTTTTTTTTAAAAAGTTGAAATAAACAACCTCTAAATCTCTTAATTTTAACCTTCTTTCAATTTTAAAGATAACTCAATAAAAGTATTTTTTTTTCAGTATTATTTTAAACTCTCGACCACATAACTTTATTTTCTAAGGCTTTAATGTTTCTTTTTTTTTTTGATAAAATAAGGATATTTTTTTGACTAAGATAAAATAAGGATATTAATGTTTTAAGAAAATATTATAATTTTGTTGTCGATAAAGTAAGAATATTAATGTCCATGTAGGATAGCTCGAGTAAAAATATTAAAGGCATATGAATTACATAAAAAGAGATTTAGAGATAAATTTCTAATTGAAATAATTTATATTTTTGATGTATAAAAGAAAATAAAAAATATTAAAACAAGATATATGGAGTTGGATAGTAGAGAGTATATTTTTCTCTTCCCACATTTTTTATTCAATCAAACAAGATAAGAGAAAAATTTACCTTTCTTTGATTTCACTTTCACTCCAACCAAAACAAAAATAAAAAAAGCATCTTCTTTGCGATTCACTTTCATTCCTTTTTGCTTAGTTTCCGTTCACTTTCTTTCTTCTACCTCACTTTAGACGTCACCGTAATTAAAACCCTAACAACAAAGCTCCATAAACAAAAACCGCGTTTAGCATTATACCATAAACGAGTTTGAATCGCACTGAACTCAACTGGCCGGAAATCGCTGCGGAGTTGGTCTTCGGCCGCTACAACCACTGACAAACTCCAGGTTTTTATTTTTTCCATTTCTAGAATTTTCGTTCTCTACCGTGCGCGACGATCCCGATCTACGGTCGCGATAACCGCCACCGCATAAGGCAACTCAACGAAAATTGCTTCGCAGCAGAGTAGAGTTCCACTCTGAACCGCGATTGACAGCATAGCTCTAATCCACTTATTTAAGTATAGAACAATAATGGCTGATGATGGATGATGAACCAATGCTGAGTTAATCGATTTATTGAAAAAGTTAATTTCCTGTTAGAAATTCAATTCCCTTACATTTTTAACAAAAATTTAAGTTGTTATTTTTTGTTGTTGAATGAGAGGGTTTAGGTTTCTCATTTTGTTTTGTAAGCCATTAATTTGTGCTGTACTCAATGCATGTTAGCAGATGTCTCGAGTTGAAGAACTCTGGGAGCGGCTTGTTCGGGCTGCTCTCAGAAGGGAGAGAACCGGTGAGGATGCATATGGGCGACCTGCTGGTGGAATTGCTGGAAATGTGCCATCTGCGCTTGCTAAAAATAGAGATATTGATGAAATTTTAAGAGTTGCTGATGAAATTCAAGACGACGATCCCACCATCTCTCGAATATGTAAGTTCGTCTTCATGCTGTTTTTATCTCATGCTCTATCTGTGCCCATTCTATATGATAATTATTCCATTATATTGTATTTGTTACTTTCCGTGCTGCATTGTAGTTTTATAAGTTATATGAAATATTTTGGTTGTATATTGTCACTTGGCTTTCTCTTGCAGTGGTGGTGGATTATAGGAAAAATGTAGAAATCCTTTTGATGAAAACCCTTATGTTTGAGAATGTCTTTATACATTTCAATTTGACCACTGAGATCCTCTAGAGTCTAGTTAGCCACCCTTTGTTCTAAATAATTCTTGCTTTTTGCAGTATGTGAACATGCCTATTCATTATCTCAAAATTTGGACCCTAATAGCGAAGGCCGAGGTGTTTTACAATTCAAGACCGGTTTGATGTCTGTCATTAAGGTATATATTGAATGTCTAGCTTTGTGTAGCTCAATATTTTTTATTTGAATGCTTGGACTGCGAGTACTATTATGTTTTTTTTTGGCTGTGACTCTGTATTGCTGCTCCTGCTTGGTTGGTTTGTTAGAATTTTGCTGCAAGATCTTTCAAAGCCCTACTATGAAAAATTTACATAATTTAGCTTCCTTTCTTATTATCGTATTGCAGGGATTGTCTTTTTATTTAGCCCGTGAGAGTTTTTCCTTATAGCCATTTTAATAACTCGTTCGTACTGTCTTCTGTATAATGTTATGTTATCAGGATCTTTAGATAAGTTTTAAGGGTCTTGCTAAAAATAAAGTGGAAAATTTATATTGAAAAAAGTGATATTTTGACTTTTATAAAGTAGAGTGCACAACTTTAAAGTGAATATTACTTTATTAAGTTCCTTAA
Organism: Trifolium dubium; assembly: GCA_951804385.1. Taxonomy (NCBI): domain Eukaryota; kingdom Viridiplantae; phylum Streptophyta; class Magnoliopsida; order Fabales; family Fabaceae; genus Trifolium; species Trifolium dubium. The sequence continues at coordinate 59,113,006 of OX638064.1, forward strand.
CTAAGGCAAATGATAGCTTTCTCCAAATTTAAAATATCTATTTTTTAATTTTTAAATATTTCAAATTAAGTTCTTGCTTCACACTTCATATTTTGGGGCACAAGCTCTACAACAGTATCTATAGTGTAATTGTTTTATAAAAATATCTAAGCTATAAAATCATCATGCGTGTTTTTAAAACTTCAAAGGATTTAGTGTCCTCATTTTTATCTCTGTTTTTTGTTTATATTTTCAGCAAAAGCTGGCTAAAAGGGAAGTTGGAACCATAGATAGAAGTCAGGACATAGCCCGATTACAAGAGTTCTACAAGAGTTATAGAAAAAAGAATAACGTGGATAAATTACGCGAGGATGAAATGCAGTTGAGGGAATCTGGTGCTTTCAGCCGAAATCTTGGCGAGTATGTTTTTGACTGATATATGTGTAGTGCATATTTAGATGATATTATTTTGCCTCTTCGCCACCCCGTTAGGCTTCGTGTAATTATTTTCCCCTAAAATTAATGAATTCTAGAATGCGAGTGACTGATATTTTTTTTGTTTTTGTGTAATAATAATAAATGACAATACTGTCGCAAAAAATTACAATTGATATATATTAAACATGTATACATATATTATTTGTTTAGTAGAAAGGCTCAGTTGCGTAATTTGATTTTCAATCCCGGGGCTCTCCCTAAAACTTTTATACCTTTATACAATATTTTATTGTGGATTTAAATTAATAACTTCATTAACCTCATCCTCCGATTTCTTAAATTATCTGTGACGTAGATATTGATAACACTATAGTGGCAATTTAGTTTAGAGCGGCTTCTGCCTGTTATTCTTCTCATGGGAAAAACACATTTACCCAGTCTGTTACTGAACCTATTTTTTGTTTTTTCCCCCTCTAAAAAAAGTAGTTTTAGCCTGAGGTGCGGTTTGAGAAAAAACTAACAAGGACAGTTCTATTACGATGAAGATGTATTGTGACGTCTTTTCTTTAGAGTATTAGCACACATTATAGTAGGAGCTGTATGCATTATGGATAGGCGGTTGCATTTTGTGATAGTTTGCTAGCTGTACACTAGAGCTAGATCTGTTTTCTATATGAATCACTCATTTAATCTCTTGAATGTAATATATCGGCTTACTTGCATATCCAATCTTTTTTGTCTTAAATTCCTTTCAACTCTTGAAACCCATCACTTGCATATCCAAATGCCTGCCAGCATCTTTTTAAGTTATTCCTGTAAGCTAACTTTTCTTTAGCTAACATTACTTGGTCTCCGCTTTCTGCACTTCATATCTGTTCACAATTTTTGTTCCTCTATTTTGTTCTCTGTTAGCAGGTCCATAATTTTTTAGTATTTGTTTTTGGTGAAATAATTTTTTAGTATTAACTACGATAGAAGTAGATGTCTATAACATTTGGTAATAATTTTATTTGGAATATTTATATATTATAGTATAAATTATACACTACATTCAATATTGATTTATAGTTTATTCTTGCTATTTGTTTTTATTATTCTTATTCCTTTTTACATTAAGTCTTCAATGCTGAATACAGGCTGGAGCGTAAGACTGTGAAGAGGAAAAGGGTTTTTGCTACTTTAAAGGTTTTAGGAACAGTGCTTGAGCAATTGACTGAAGAAATTCCTGATGAGGTTGGGTTCTTCCTTCTTTGAACAAATGTGATCTATTTTCTATATCTATTAATGTTATTTTTAATTAGCTTATTGTTATGGATTATGGAATAAGGTGTTCCAAGTATTATAAAAAGTGAAACAATCAGGATTTGAGAGAAAATTAACTCCAATATTTTCTGAAATGTGTAATCTAATTCATTATGGGTTCTGTTAAACCCCTATTTGTAGAGTACACGAATCTATAGGGACTCTAATCTAAGATATATCACAGTGCAGGCAGTTTTACATAAGCCCTATTAGTAATTATGCAGGACAACATAAACTACTCAACAGAAACTATGAAAGTACTTATACCCTATAATTATATACTCTTAACACCATTTTATGATTTTGAGTGGACACTGATTTTCCAGTTTTATTTTCTCTTTTTATTTTTTAAAATTTGAATAATAACAGAAGAGGATGGGATAAATTTTGCAAGGGAACTGCTAATAAATAGTAACTTTTTAAAAGAGGCGGTGATTTTTTGGTAGACCTTTTACTAATTACTCCCTTCGGTTAGAGTATATAGTGTAAGCTAGTAACACCTTCGTCCCATCATAACAAGCGGCCCATTTGCTTTACTTGGAAACACCATGTTTTGCTGTGTTACAGAAATATATCGGATTTCAAAAAACCATACACAATTAAGAAGATAGAGGCTAACTAACAAATAGCAGTAAGACAGACAGACAGAATCAATGAATGAGTAGTAGAATCAAACGAAAGTAGTAGGATTACAGTAGTGTGAAGATCATCAATCCTATTACAGATTAAGGGAAAGTACTCCCTTTGTCCTATAATGATTGTCAAATAACCGATTATCTCAAAAGCTTAAGCTGTTAGGATAGGGCCACATTAATGATTTTATTTATATTATTTCTAACACGCCGCCTCACGCAAGAGCCAACTTGCGCTTGAAGCGTGGATAATGCATAGGCCCACCTACCATATGTTAAAAAAAGGTGTGTATGTAAGCTGGACTTTTGCAACATTTTTATATCACATATTTCTGTACTCGGAACATCTCTTAAACTGTTTTATCATTGTTGCAGCTTAAACGGGTCATGGAATCAGATTCTGCATCGACAGAGGATCTGATTGCTTACAACATCATTCCTATAGATGCCGCTTCTTCAACAAATGCTATTGTTTTTTTCCCTGAGGTTCTTAAGTTTCTTTATTTAAGATCCCTTTTTTTTTTGACGTTTTCTTACCTGGAAATTTATTGTTAGGTGCAAGCGGCAGTTTCAGCTTTGAAGTATTTCAATGGCTTACCTGAACTGCCCAGGGCCTATTTCATTTCTCCTACAAGGAATGCCAACATGTTAGATTTTCTGCAGTATACTTTTGGATTTCAGGTCTGTATAAATCGGTTTTTATTTGGTGTCAATTGTCAAGTAAAGATTGATCTTGTTCTTTTAGTTATTCTTATTGATTTCAGGTTCTTATCACTAATATGTAGTGCAATCAAATTGTCGCATTTGTTAAAATATATTAGTCTTGATACGCTAATATTAGTATTGTCTAGGCGTCAACACTTTGGTACACTTTTAGATTCCTTTTGTATACATATATATTTTGGGAGGCCAACATGAGTTATTGCCTTTGTGCGTACCATTGTGTCTCAAAATAAGGGGTAGAAGGTTGCAACTTGCGCCATGAGTTCCTCTTCATTCCAAAATGATTGCTCTCAAAAATGAAATCGCTACTTTAAATTATCAATACCAACATTCTTTCAGAGGAGCAGTATGAGCTCTATGAAGCTACAGCAAGTCTGTATTTGTCCATTTATGCACTCTTATGTATACAAATGGTTGACTTGCCAATGGCATTCAGGCATTGTCAGGAAGGAGCCTTTGATGGTTGAGAGTTGAGACTTCCGTAGAGATTTTAATTTAAAATCTGATTGAATTGGCAGTAAATGATGAAGAGACTGGTTCTCTGGATCTCCCAAGTCTCTCTAATAACAGGAAAGTCTCAATTAAAAAACTTACACTTGATAAATTAGAACTTGAAAAAGGCCATATCATGGTAGAGAGATTATTTAAACCATTAAAAGTGTTCTAGAAAGTAGAAATGGAGTTCCTAGCGTAAAAATCACGTTACATGTATAAAAACGAATTTTTTTGTTTGTTTTGTTGTATTGGATTTTCTGCCATTTTGATATTGTTATATTTTGAATTATTTAGTGGCACTGCTCTATTGGATTCTAAAGCAATGACTTAATTCAGTTTGAAAATTAAAAGTAATTTGATTGGAACTCTTCACAATTGTGATTATCGGTGCCCTTCTTTTTATTCTTTTATTTCTTTGAAGCAACTAATTTTGAGTATCTCTGATTTATTTGACCTTTTATAAGTATAAATCATTTCGACATCGGCGTTCGTGCAAACCCATTTTTCTAACGCATATGATGATTTGTTTGCTTCCAGAAAGACAATGTAGCTAATCAGCGTGAACACATAGTTCATCTGCTTGCGAATGAGCAATCTCGGCTTGGAGTTCCTGACAAAACCGAACCCGTAAGTATTTTAGTCTCTTTGCTTTGAGGATCAGTTGCCATCGTAAGGAGTAGTCCACTAGTCCTGCATGATAATTTCATATTTTGTCATTATTTTGTGCTATATTTGCTCTTATTCTCATCATGAATATCTTGTTTCCAGAAATTGGATGAAGCAGCCTTGCAAAAAGTATTCCTCAAGTCCCTCGAGAATTACATAAATTGGTGTAACTACCTATGCATTACGCCTGTTTGGAGCAGGTACTATGACTAATTATATTTTGTATGAAAACCAATTGAATTTTTGGATCCATTTACATGATTACTGACATTGAAGGTGCTATTGTGGTTTTAGTTTGGAAGCTGTTAGTAAAGAGAAGAAATTGCTGTATGTTTCTTTATACCTCCTAATATGGGGTGAAGCATCAAATGTTAGGTTTCTACCAGAATGCCTGTGCTACATATTCCATCATGTAAGTTGATTGAACACCATCTTAGTCATATTTCTCTTTTATCATTTCTGTAAATTTTTTGGCATTTAAGTTACTGGGCCTTTGTTGTCGTGATATTTCCTTCTAAAGTATTCGTTGCTGTTACAGTTTAGTTGCAGTAATTTGATTGATTCACTATTTGAATGCAATATTGGTCTGAACTTGTTGAATTGTGGTACTAATGCAAACAGTGATAAAACTTTTTCAGTATGAATTACTATTGTATTCTTTTAAAATTGTAGGGTTTGGTTAGGAAAGACAATAGGAGAGGATTGACACCCAATAGTATGATCTTAAACTGAGGCAGTGCAATACAAATTAAAAAGTACTGACCTGATACTCCGATAGTTTATCCACTTTAATATAATAATATAATACTGCCCTCACACTTGAATGTGAGGTAATCTCTATTGTTAATAATCTTATCCACAATTATGTTTTGAAACAGAGTCCTCATTCAGTCATTATTTAGGGTAAGTAGTCTGATTGACGATCAGAATTTTTCATGATAATCTGGAAGGCAATAACTTTTTGATGCCAGGTAGGTTAGAACAATCTGTAAAACACATGTTCCATATTTTATAGCATTCCACGTTGGATCACACCTATGGTACTGAACTTGTAAGGAAGGAGAGAGAGAAGAGACTCAGAATGTTAAAATGATATGGTGTATTATGTTTGATGAAAATTACCAACACAACTGTACTATACACATACTGAAATTAAAATAGCAATCCTAATTAGATATGGGAGTTAGTACTTTAAGCATAAGATAACATACCTGAAAATAATGTAAGATTCCTATTTAGATAAGATAACTAATTAAGGCAACTGAATTTTTTCTAAAATATTATAAATATCCCAATAAAGTCCCATGGTTTTGTTACTCATTAGTTATTTGTTGTAATTTATTTAGGAAATTTCTACTTCTTGTTCTTCTGCTTTGTATAAAAATTTAGTTTCTATTTTGCTTTTGTACACCCTCCTTGTATATCATTTATTTATGATTAAGTCTTGAAATATCTGCAGATGGCTAGAGAGATGGATGAGATCTTAAGGCAGCAGATTGCACAGACAGCTAATAGTTGCACTTCTGAGAATGGTGTCTCATTTCTTGATCATGTTATCCTTCCTCTCTATGACGTTATTTCTGCAGTAAGTCTCAGTGTTCAATTAATATTTTATTAAATTTTACAATGTTAAAACTTGAAAAGAGTTCTGGACATCAGTAGTAGATGATGCACATAATTTTATGCTGTGGATATGGATAAAATCATTTAACTATCTTACTTTATGAATATGCATGGCCATTCATTTCTGTAATTTGTATAGAAGATAGTGAATATATTCACACAGGAGAACTGACTGGACCTCTTACATTGTCTTCAGTCTTCACACTGATTTAGTGGTACCAAACATTTTTAAACAAATTTGCAAAACGAAAACAAATCCTATGATCAGTTGCCATGCAACTTTGATTTGACGAACCTTGTTCATGATGTCACTAAGGAGTGGCTAAGAGGAGAGTTGTGAAAGGTATTAGAGTAGTTGAAAGAAAACATGATTTTGGAGTGCTGCTTGAGGTGGGAAGGGTTTGTGCGATGGTGTAGATGGAGGCCAGATTCAGTGGTGTAAAAATAGTTGAGCTGTTGGTGGTGGAAGGATCTGTGTAGTGGTGGCGGAAGCGTTGTTTCTTGCAGTGGGAGCATAGCACACTTGGCGGCGACTATATTTTCGCACGGTAGTAAGTACACACAGTTGTGTTCGAGGCGCTTCTGTGGCGCACATGAATGATGGTGAGTTGAATTACCAAGCGGTAGGGAGTGCTACTCAGTGGCCAATTGGTGTTGGGAAAACCCTAAGGTAACAAAAAGTGGATGTGGTTTGGGACATAAAGATAGAGGAGGTTCTTGTCGTAATTTAAATTTTGCAATGGATCTGTATATAAACGAAATAGTGTACTACATTACTCACCTTAAGTTGATTATAGTTGTACATTATGATAATCTTTTTTTGGTACATAGGAAAGATAAATTGCTCCCGCCAGAAATTGATCCTCTGACCTCCCCCAACCCAACCCATTTGTCCCCAGCTCTTAACACTTGAGCTATCCTACGGGGACATACATTAGGGTACTCTATTCAAACAAAGAAATTTACTTACTATATTCAAATAAAAAAAATTAATAATGAAGGAAATTCAGTTGATACAATTGATTTTATAGAATTTTAAATTATTATGTCTTTTAATGTCTTCATTGAGAAACACTCATTCGAGTTCTGTTCTCTGTAAAACTTAATTAATCCTTGTGGTACAGTAGGAATTTATCATATATTTACATGGTCTTTCAGGAAGCTACAAACAATGATAATGGGAAGGCACCTCATTCATCCTGGAGAAATTATGATGATTTTAATGAGTATTTCTGGTAAAATTTCTTCAGCAGTCATCACTTTTATTTGAATTGTTTCTTATCTGTAGATAACTGAAATTGTTGAATATAAATAGGAATATGGGGTTGAGAGGAAGTGGAGTCATTTGATGCAAATTAGAATCGGGACTAGGAAGATAATCGGAAGATAATCGGCTAATAATTGATAATCTATACCATTATATAAAGGGAACTCTAAGTTGATTATCACTAAACTAAGTACTAATTTGGTGGACATTTTTCAGGACTAATTTACCCTAAACAATTTAGTCATTTTCCAAATTTAAATCTGCACCACATTGAAGGTAAAAATCTAACTACCAAATTTAGTGGATTATTTTTCTGGATAAATTTACCCTTAAACAACACAATTTTTGAAAACTCGGTATCCGGCCTAATGACCGACTAATCCGAGGGGTCCAATCCCGCCGTTCACTTGCGGGGCCCCATTTAAAGCCAGAGTTTTTGCTCTATACGGTAAACAACACAATTTTTGCCAAATTGAAATAAAAATTTGAAAGCCTACAACATGAATATTGAAACTGATTTTTGTTTTTGTAATAAATATCGAAACTAAAATTTATCAGTGTAGGTTAAAAAAAATATATACATTAAAATATATATGCAACAAAGCTCAATAACATGGTCGTATTTCCGCTAGTTAGGGATAAATACGATAAATATTCTATCATAAATTAATGCCAATTTACATTTTCTATCACTTATTCGATGTTAGAAAATGGCCTTTGAGACCGAAACTCTGCCGGCTCACTTCTTTCATTTTCCACTGCTTCAACGTTTTTCTCAAAGCACAATAAAATATCGAAACTAAAATTTATGAGTGTAGGTAATATAGATATTATAAAATTGAAACAAGCATGTTAAGTTAAAACAATATACAATAGAATATATATGCAACGAAGCACAATAACATGGTCGTATTTCCGCTAGTTAGGGATAAATATGATAAATACTCTATCATAAATTAATGCCAATTTACATTTTCTATCACTTATTCAATGTTAGAAAATGGCCTTTGAGACCGAACTCTGCCGGCTCACTTATTTCGTTTCCCATTGCTTCAACGTTTTTCTCAATGTTGAATGTATCCTCCTTGTTACCCAGAAAAATGACCTTTCAAACTCCTACTAGAGTTATGTCTAGCTTTTGTTGGTTGCCTTCCATTAGTTCGTCATATTTGCATCTTCATCTTTGGTTTTGATTTCTTACTCTACCTCTAAATCCAAGTTTCTTGTGGTCCTAACTCTCGTTCTCTTTATTTAGTAGTTTTGGTCCTCAACTCCTTTTGTTCTTAGCTAGCTTAAATTTGATCTGCCTTTATGATGTTTTGCTCCCCAAATTCAAAATCTTGAACTCAAAGCCAAACCGCCGGTTGAAATTGTGCCCGACCATTGCCTTCTCAAATGTTGCATTTTGATTGCTCTTCTTCTAGGACACCTGCCACTTGAGAGCTTTTCCACTTGATGCAAAAACAATAACCTACAGCAGTTTATTACATTATCAGTGGTTAGTGTCTAAGCCCTCAATCCATTATCACCAACAGTACTGCTAAACTCGAGTTAACACAATTTTGTTACGGTGGTGATTAATAGGCCTAGTCCAATTTAATAAAGAAAATAGGGGACCTCATAGAAAATAGATGTAACTGATCTTGGGAAATATTAGATTTATATACATTGAGGCTGAAGGTTATCGCGACTTTGTTGCCTTGTTTAGTTCTCCCATAGCAGATTTAGCTAACTTTGCTACCATATTTAGAATATTATAAACCACTAACTGACTGTACAGCGGTGTGAATATATGCCAGCTAGGCTTTGCTAGTTCATTACACAGTTATTGGAAACTAGGCACTAACTCGATACATAATACTTATTTAGTAGCTTGACCTCAGAAATTGTTTTCAGGTCACTACATTGCTTTGAGCTTAGCTGGCCATGGCGCAAAAGTTCTTCATTTTTCCAAAAGCCACATCCCAGATCAAAGGTTTGTCTTTTTTTATTTTTTTTATATTTTGTTAAGCACCTTTCTTATTACACCTCACAGTTCATTTTATTGCAATTCTGTGTTGGATACTGTTAAAGGATGGTGATACTGATGCTAAGATTGATGAACAACAGGAATGATTTGTTGATTTAGAGTTTTAGATGTATGATGATGTGTGGTTGGGTAAACGGATATCATAAAACTGTTGAAGTAGGTTATAATAGATTGGCCCCTAAGGTAGCTTAACCTATTGCAGAATCCATATAAGATGGAGCTGAATATCCTATTGGGTTTTGACTAACTGTTGACATCTAAATTCAATAGGTTTTTGGCTGATGTGGTTATTTATTTATCTTTTATGTACAATGCAGAAAATATCATCTGGCAGAGGTCAACGTCAGGGGAAAACATCTTTTGTGGAGCATCGGACTTTTTTTCATCTTTATCATAGTTTCCACCGATTGTGGATATTTCTTTTCATGATGTTCCAGGTTTATACATGCTTTTAGTCCTAACTAGTCATGATATATATATATATATATATATTCTCAAATGCTGCCATTCTCATCTGCAGTTATTGACATTGAATTGTTTTCTCCATTATTATTTTATTTATCTACTTTTAATCTGAATTTAGTTTCATGGTTGTTGCAATATTTGATTTTCACATCATAATGTTTTTCACACTATTCCAACTTTTCAGGGTCTAGCAATTATTGCTTTCAATGATGGAAAATTTAATGCCAAGACCTTGCGAGAGGTTCTTAGTCTTGGACCTACATTTGTTGTGATGAAATTTTTTGAGAGTAAGTATATTTCTGTTGTGAACTTAAAGGTCTTTCATCTTAGTTTCGTACTCTGTTTTGTTTAGTGAATGTCTTCCATGAATGCAATAATTTTTTTTGTTGCTAGTGTTTTATTCTTGTCCTTGTCCAGCATAAGTTTTCACCTTTCTGTTTCATTTTTCAGGTGTCCTGGACATTTTCATGATGTACGGTGCATATAGAACTACTAGGCGCTCAGCCCTATCACGAATTTTTCTGAGATTTCTTTGGTTTAGCCTTACTTCAATTTTTGTAACTTTCCTTTATGTGTATGTATGCCCAAAATAATGATTTTTATCTTATATCTTCAGCTTTTTGTTATTTTTTCTGTTTGTTTTATATTGCTATGTTGATGATTTATATTTACAGCTTTTTGTGTATGATTGCAGAAAAGCACTCCAGGAAGAGAGTAGAGGAAATTCAAATTCAATTATTTTCAGGTTTTATGTGATTGTTGTCGGGATTTATGCCGGTGTCCAGTTTTTCATTAGTTTCCTCATGCGGATTCCTGCTTGTCATCTTTTGACGAACCAATGTGATCGTTGGCCTCTCATTCGTTTTGTGAAGTGGCTGCGCCAGGTTTGTGTCTTCATTTGCTCTTGTTTTTGTAATTGTATTATTAATTAATTCATCTTATTTTGTATGTTCAATATCATTTGTGGTTATGCTGAATGCTGATTCGGTTTTTATATTGACTAGGAACGGCATTATGTTGGACGGGGAATGTACGAAAGGAGTATGGATTTCATAAAGTATGCACTGAATATCATCTTTTGCATATTTTTTTACTTATAATACATTTAGAAGTACTATGATTTTTGCTTCCACTTCCAATACATTTTTGTGAGATGTATAGGGGCATTAGTTGTTTTAATTAGAAATGAGTACTAAGAGAGGCTCCTCTAACATACACCTTGTTGCTTTTCTTAGGTATATGCTGTTTTGGCTTGTCGTTTTGAGTGCAAAATTTTCATTTGCTTACTTTCTTCAGGTACGTACCATACTCGTACTTGAGAGCCTGTCCTCTCCCTCACCAACCGGTTTATAATTCCACACTTAAGAAAAACAACAAACTATTATTTATAGAGTTACACTCATACACTGACATATTTAATTAAAATAACTGCTCCTAATAATATAAAAAACTACTAACACATGCATCTGTTCTTGCATGCCTATGTGTGGGTGGGTGAGTGGATAGTGGCGTTTGTACCTAATGTATGTATGCTTATATGCTTGTACTCTTGAATGTTTTATTTTGAGGTTTGCAGATCAAGCCACTTGTGGACCCAACAAGGGACATAATAAAAGAGAAAAATCTGGTTTACTCTTGGCATGATTTTGTCTCTCAAAGTAAGCAGTGGTCTGTATATGTTTGTGGTTATGTCTTTTTGTTTCCTGTTGATGCTATCGGCCACTAAAGTGCCTTTATTTTTGCAGATAATCACAATGCTTTGACAGTTGTTAGCATATGGGCTCCAGTGTTTTTTGTAAGTGCATTACGGTTGTTTTACCTTTCTTACTTCCTTTTATGCTTTAGTTTTATTTACAACAATCAAGTCTTCTTCTACTAACTAGAGTTGGCTACATGGATTAATTGAATACTATAAATCCTTTTATTTTGCATAAGTTTGTATTTTTGAGGATATCTTATGCCCTGCTCAGCTGCTTCTATTTTTCTCGTTACTGAGAGCTTTTTTCCTTCACGGGAATGAAATTGTCTTTCAAGAGGTTCTTGAAGTTTAGTGTGAAGTAGCACGGATATTAATGATATTTCTGCACGGTATTGATTACCTTGTATAGCTGGAACTTGGTTCCTGCTATGATTTATGAAGCCTTCTAGCATGTTATGCGTAGGCTCATTCGCACTGAAAACAAGCTTTTCTGCTGAAAGCTATATCTTGAAAAACATGTTTAGCTCTTGTAACTCAAATAAATATATTATTGTAAGAGGTGTTGAACTAATATTGAGTTGGAACCTTTTCAGCATTGATGGTTGTTTTTTCTGGTTTAGTAGTTAGTATATAGTGTAGACTGTAGAAGCTTGTGCTTGAGAAAACCTTTATAAGTTTGTATTTCTGGTTATACACTGATTTCTAATCGTTTTTTCGTCTTCCATAATTTTATTACTATTACCTTTAACTGTCACAATATTATATATATTTTTTCGTTTTGTTTTTTATGGGTTTTGCATACTGTTTCCAATTTTCTAGTTATCTCAATTTCAGATTTATCTTTTGGACATATATGTGTTTTACACGCTTGTATCGGCTGTCTGGGGATTCTTGCTTGGGGCAAGAGCTCGTCTGGGAGAGGTATGTAATGATTGACCAACCTTTAAATCCTTTTAATAATATATGTTTTTTTTTATTAATATCTTTTACCTGCTGATGGTCCCTTCCTTCTCTATATGTTAATATTAAATTTTTTCTCATTATTATTTTATTGGTTTCATATGATAATCAGATAAGGTCACTGGAAGCGCTGCAAAAACTTTTTGAGCAGTTTCCTGGAGCTTTCATGGACAGTCTTCATGTTGCTCTACCCAACAGGTGTTGCTTTTGATATGTGACTTTTTCCTGTTTTAGTTGTTGATTTTTTCATTCTGTAGTTGGTAGCATAACTGTCTATTAAAGCACGTGCAAAATTTGAATGTGTGAAAATTCTAATTGACTTCCTGAAATATAAAATTGCACTGCCCACTCTCTATGTATACAAAAATAGAGGAGCTGAGTGGATCGTTGTAACTAACTGTTACATCAGCAAAAACAATAAAAACTTGAAGGGAACAAAAAGCTTACAAGGTCCATGTGCATATAAGCTGCAAAAATAAATTAAATAATAAAACTATATTGTTTTCCTATCTTTATTCGGTGTTGTTAAATGGCAGCTATAATAGCGCTATAACACTGTTATGTAGCGGCATTTGAACAAACCTCTATTTTACGTGATCCACAATTGGCACAACTTTTTCTTCTATAGCTGTCTGGGAATATATCCTTTCTTTTCTGTTTTGTCCACAAATTGTGTTGCATTTTTTATTATATAAGCTTACATACTTTCTCTCTCTTTTTTTCAGGAGTGCCCATCTGTCATCTGTTCAGGTCTGCCTTTAGCTACCGAGACTGGAAAAATTAGATTGGTTTAAATTTATATGATTGTTTCAGGATACTTGTTCACTAACTTCCGAATGATATATTTATTCGTATTAATCGCAAGGTTATAGTGCATTATTCTCATGTGGGCTGAATCTTTTTTGGAGTTGAGGAATAATACTTATCCTTTTACTGTTCCTTTGAAGGTTGTTGAAAAGAACAAGGTTGATGCTGCCCGGTTCTCCCCATTTTGGAATGAGATTATAAGAAATTTAAGGGAGGAAGATTATATAACCAACTTGTTAGTCATGGGACCTGCTATATCTTTTTTAGTATTTTTATTTGTTTCCACTTATCGAATACTGGCTTTATTTGTTTAGATTCTATTTACTTTTTATTTGATTCTCTTCCCTAGTCTTAGGGATCGAGTAGGTTATGCCTTATGTACATATATTGTGTACTCCTTTCTCTTTTATACAACAAATATATTATTATTTAACTTTATGTTGGTATCAGAGCCTGTTTAATCCACAAACCCGTGTGTTATTGATGCCATTTTTCCTTGCTTGTAGTGAACTGGAGTTGCTTTTAATGCCTAGAAATTCTGGAGATATTCCTTTAGTTCAGTGGCCACTCTTTCTACTTGCAAGCAAGGTATTTAAGATATTCCAACCTCGGCTGTATTCCAAGCTCATTTTCTGTCTTGAATTGAATCAGTAATTTATTTATTTTGAAATTTTGTTTGATTTGCTAGAATACGGAGTGTGTGGATATATATATGTCACAGAATGACAACTACATAATAATAGGTTTTTTATCAGCTAGATGAGCATATGGTGAAAACCGTGGGCCTCTTGTATTCTATTATCTTTTTTCCTTTCAATATGGTATCAGAGCCTCTCCAAGATCCGTTAGGCCGCCTGCTATCAGGTTTGTGCTATTGGGCCATCTACCATTTATATCCGCACACCAAGCCTAATACTGTTGGGCGTGAGGGGGTGTGTTAAGAAGTCCCACATTGGATGTGAGATGGCATGGACATGAGTTTATAAGTAAGAGGCAATCCTCACCTTACAAACCGGGTTTGTAGGGTTGATGGCACAACACTACAGTGTCATATTTACTAACACTAACTAACACTACAATACTCAATTTCTAACACTAACTATTATGGGTGATGGCACAACACTTTTTGTTGTGTACACAAGTTTCACAGTTAAGGATTAACCTACAATGTCATATTTACTATACTCTATAATATGCTCATTGTTTTATGTTTTGTTATGATTCACTTATTAGTTATTGTGCACAATTATGTAGATATTTTTGGCTAGGGATATTGCTGTTGAGAGTAAAGATTCTCAAGATGAGCTTTGGGATAGGATTTCACGCGATGACTATATGATGTATGCAGTTCAGGAGTGTTACTATGGGATAAAACTCATTTTAACAGAAGTACTAGATGATGCAGGAAGGATGTGGTATGTAACTGCTTTAATGTTGAAGTGCATGGTAGCATGTTTCCATTCTATGACGAGCTTTGTATTTGATATTTTGACCTATGTGTTTTTTTTATATGCAATTGTTGCTGTTGTACCAGGGTTGAAAGGATATATGATGATATTAATGCTAGCATCACAAAAAGGAGTATCCCTAGGGATTTTCGACTAAATAAGTTGGCTGTTGTGATATCTAGAATAACTGCATTGATGGGGATTCTGGTTTGTATTTAATCTTTTGAGTTCTTCAATTATTGTGTTTATCAACACTTTTTTTATTGTTTGTATGTATTTATTTTAAATTTGGTTCCTTTTAGTTGGAGTTTAACATTTGAAGTTTACTAATCTTTGTTTTGACATCTTATAGAAAGAGACTGAAACACCTGAGCTTGAAAAAGGTGCAGTTAGGGCTGTTCAGGATCTCTATGATGTTGTACGATATGATGTCCTTTCTTTAAATATGAGGTTTGTTGCAGTTTTTCTTATACAATTATATATTGTTTTCAGACTTTCGCCTTGGATGTGTCAAAAGTTCCATCCTTCTCCCTTCATTTCATTATTTATCAGATTAATGTAGATTTTCTATTTTATCTAGGGATCATTATGACACATGGAGTTTACTGACCAAAGCTAGAGATGAAGGGCATTTGTTTCAAAAGTTGAAATGGCCAAATGCAGACTTAGTATGCTCTAATCATTTTTTCTTTATTCATGTGCTCTAATCATATTTTGCTACGAGTTTTTACCAACTTTGAGTATATGCAGAGAATGCAAGTTAAAAGATTATATTCATTGCTGACTATCAAAGACTCTGCATCAAGCGTTCCTAGAAATCTTGAGGCTAGGCGAAGGCTGGAGTTTTTTGCAAACTCACTCTTTATGAAGATGCCTCATGCAAAGCCAGTTCGACAAATGTTATCTTTTAGGTAAACTTTTTTTTCTTGAAGAAGTTTTTCTATTTGTTGTTTCTGTGCTTATCTTATCTTCTGGTTGTGCAGTGTTTTCACCCCTTACTATTCTGAGATTGTGCTTTATAGCATGGCTGAACTCCAAAAGAAAAATGAAGATGGAATTTCAATTTTGTTCTATCTTCAGAAGATATTTCCAGGTAGGTTTACTTCATTTGGTTGCAATCACAATATCAGATCATACTGTATGGCATACTGGATTTAATGCAGATCAATTGAAATTTATCTGGCTGGCTCTATTTTTGCTTTATGTATGTTGATTGTTTTCGGGTGAAAATTAAGCTTGAAAACTATTATTTAGTGATAGTTAGGCTGGTTGAAATACTTTCTTGGTGGTTAGATCCAATTATTTTATTCTCTCATTCTCATTTAAAAACTCAATGAGTGTGACTCTATTGGTCAAGCAGCGCCGAGCTTGTAGTGGAGGATCCTGGTTTGATCCTTTGAAAGCACATTCTTGGCAAGGGGTGAAGAGCTTTATGCTTCGTCCTTAGCACTTCAGCGGATATTTCTTCTATTTAAGCTTGTGGGGATACTTTGTGGAGTCATCAGGGTACCACAGACCTTAATTACATAGTTTGCTACCAAAAAAGTGCACAGCAGCCCAATTATTTACTTTAACAGCTGTATGATGTGATGGTTTACCATTTGGATTACATGGTGCCAACCTAATTACTTACAGTCTAGCTGGGTATAATTAATTATTTTACTGGGGTAACCTGATTATCTTAAATGCATTTTCTACATTTGCTTTTTGGCTTTTTGCTGATATAGGGGAAGCTCTATTATGTTCTGGGTTGTGGGTTAAAACAAAATTTAAATATTTTATTCCTGAAACGACCCTGGTTCCTTCCAGACGCTGGCACAAATTATTTTTGGGTGGGCACGATCTTATTAATTTGTTTATTTATTATCTGTTTTGAGATGGTCGGTGGGTTACTTTTGGCTGTTGAAATTAATTTTCATTTCTTTTGGAGCTCAAATAAGGCCTGTCGAATTTCACCTGGAATTGAACTGGTTTGGTTGATCTGTGTAATAGGATTGCTTTCTGCTGCTAGCAATTAATAAAATAATTTTTGTTTCCTCCTAAACTCTGAACTATTGTATACACATGCTTGTGCACTTCTTTCTTTTTCTACTGTGATTTATTTATTTGTGATTAATTTAATTCACTACAGATGAGTGGAAAAACTTTCTTGCCAGAATTGGCCGTGATGAAAATGCAAGTGACACAGATCTTTTCGATAGTCCTAGTGATATTCTTGAACTGCGTTTTTGGGCTTCTTACCGGGGTCAAACATTGGCCAGAACTGGTAATGTTTTAATATATTTGCTTCCATACATGATTTACTTCTTTTTCTTTTCCATGTTTTTTTTTGGCAACTTTTATTTGTTTTCTTCGATTTACATTCTATTCCTGTTCATATAGTTTTCCTGTCTTGTTTCATAGTTTCAGATTTTCAAGACTCCTTTTATATCATTGTTTTTAATACTGATACGGTCATTTAGCAGTGAAAGTATTGATTGACGCAATCAGTTTGCTTGTCAAACAATTGATTAAATTGGCAATAATTAACTATGTTTTCAATTTTCTATATAACATTTATTGATTAACTATAAAATCGTGTAGTCAGAATCTATAACTGAATTACATTACATATATTGGATTTCTGATTCTGTATTCAAGAGAACTCGGTATTCATAGGATACAACAATTACATACAGTTTGTCACTGCCTTGAACAAAAAGAAAGACAGTTGTAATGAACTACTGAGGTGGCAGCAATATAATGCTAAATACTATTGAGAGTACAAGTACTCTATATACATTATCAATAAATAAATAAATAAATAATACTAACTATGTTGCTAAATATAAGACTCATTTAGAAGAAGAAAAGTTGTCTCTAAATACAAACATCATTTCAAATTTGAAATTACTACATACATTTATTTGTTTTTTCTCTAAATATAGCCATAGTTAATATTGTTGGAATTAGAACCACATTAATATTAGCGTTGAGTGAGAGTGTAGTATAATGTACTTTTTCAGTGGCTAATTAGAACCACATTAATATTAGTTAATATCTCAGTGGCTAAATTTGAATGCTGTTTAGTTTACTACTTATCAAGTGGTCCACCTTAGACAACACCATCTTTTGATTCTTCCATTTCAATTTCTTCAGTTTATAACAACATACACACTATAAAACCATTGTAATAATTCTTCTTAAAGTTTATCATGAAAAATCGAATTAGCTTATTATATATTCTTTACAATTTGAAACGCAGTTCGGGGGATGATGTATTATAGGAAGGCTCTTATGCTTCAGACCTATTTGGAGAGACCAGCAGCTGGTGGAGGTAAGGGGAGATATAAACCCATTTTTTTTCTCCTGCTGTTATATGCTTGTAATATTTTTCTTTTGTGATGGTTTAGATTTGGAGGCTGGAGTTGGTTTTGATGAAGTATCTGATACACGTGGCTTTGATTTATCCCCTGAAGCACGTGCTCAGGCGGATCTGAAGTTCACTTATGTTGTGACATGCCAAATTTATGGTAAGCAGAAAGAGGAGCAAAAGCCTGAGGCTGTTGATATTGCTTTACTTATGCAAAGGTCAGTTCAGCAATGTTATTGTGAAATTTTTATGCCTTCGTTATTTTTTATTTTATTTTCTTCATCATTCAAATGCTAAAGTCTATAGATTCATCTAATTTTTCAATTGTTTGTGCTTTTAGAAATGAAGCTCTTCGTGTCGCTTTCATTGACGTTGTTGAAACTTTAAGAGATGGAAAAGTGAACACGGAATATTACTCAAAGCTTGTGAAAGCTGATATTAATGGGAAAGACCAGGTGCCTTTCTTCTGTACTTCTTACACACTTCAGTGTTTTTCACATTCTGTTGTCTTACCCGGGTTTTCATGTTTCACTTTTCACTTTCTAGCCACAATTTTATATCTACCTCTTAATCTAGTTTCTTATCTTTTTGAAAATGGGTTTATAGTCAATGAATTTGTGTTAAATTCTAATAATTTTTCTCAGCGTAATTGTGCAACTTTTGTATCGTTAATTAGTTTGGTATCCCTGTCCATTTGCAAATTTTCACTCCTTTAATCAAACCCTTTTTACGTTGTAGGAAATATACTCGGTGAAATTACCTGGAAATCCCAAACTTGGTGAAGGGAAGCCCGAGAATCAAAATCATGCAATTATATTTACCCGTGGGAATGCAGTTCAAACAATTGACATGAATCAGGTGATGGCTGGTTTTACAGTTAACATGAATAAGTACTGTATTGTATTCCCTACTATGTATATATCCCCCCTTATTGTATTGATCTTGTAGAAAATATACTTGAATATATTTCAAAGTTATGAATAAAGTACAGGCACTAATGTTTTTAAGTAGACTATTCTAAACCTAATGGGCCAACTACAATTACTACTAATAATTACAAATATACATTATTTACAACACTCCCCTCAAAGTTGTTGTTCAACCCCTTAGGTAGAAGATCTGAAGGTTACCTTGGGAGGTGATTATGGAGTGTAGATTAGGCAACTGTTTAACTTTTCTTTGATGAAGTGCTTGTCAGCTTCAATATGTTTGGGTTCTATCATGTTGCACTAGATCATGGGCTATGCTAATAGCAGATTTATTATCACCATAAAGTCTCATTGGTTCATGGTCTAACAGTTGTTACTCCTCTTCATCATCATCTGTCACTAACTCACTATAATGTTATCCATAAACCAATAACACGGTGACTCCCTTGACTCAGAGTGTTTAATAAATAGAGTATGGTCTCCTTAATATTTTTTGAATCCCAAACCTACCTTAACCTTAGTAAACCTTCCAAACCACCCTCATGGTGATTGTTTTAGCCCTTATAATGATGTTTCTAGCTTATAAACAGTGTTGGCAGCAGTTTGTTCGCCATATCCTGGGGGCAATTCCATGTAAATCTCTTCTTCAAGTTGTCCATGTAGGAAGAGTGGAAGACATTTTTACATCAAATTGTTGCTAGTTCAAACCACAATTAACTGCTAGTGGTGGGCATGGTTATTTTGTTAGAGTCAAGTCTGAGCTAACTTTAAACATCTCAATTGTATTGTGATTCAGATCAATAGAAATAATAAGTACAGATTGAGATTTTTCTCTCTTCTCTATACAACCTATCATTGAATTTTTTCTGTTCAAAACTTGAAAGTTACTATTTTATGCTTAATAGTATTTTATTATAGGATAACTACTTTGAGGAGGCTTTGAAGATGAGGAATCTTCTTGAGGAATTTCATTCTGATCATGGTCTTCGTGCTCCTACCATACTTGGTGTTAGAGAGCATGTCTTTACTGGAAGGTATGTGTAGCTTAAGTTTTGTGGTTTTTTACCACTTTTGATTAATTTTGCTATATATATATTTGAGCAAACTTTCATGTTACTGTACAGTGTGTCATCTTTGGCTTCGTTCATGTCCAATCAAGAAACAAGTTTTGTGACTTTGGGTCAGCGGGTTTTGGCAAACCCTTTGAAGTAAGCTCATTTTTTATGTTAAATAATAATTTCATTTGTCCATATGCAAATTAAGGGAAGCTATAACATGTTAATTATGAACTGTTCAGGGTTCGTATGCATTATGGTCATCCTGATGTTTTTGATAGAGTGTTCCACATAACCCGCGGTGGTATCAGCAAGGCTTCCCGTGTTATCAATATTAGTGAAGATATCTACTCAGGTATAGTAGTTGATTTTGCTTCATAAAATTTATCTTGTTCTGGTGAAGCTGCAAAATGTTGCATTGTTGTACTATAGCCATGTTCTACTCTTAAAAAAGTTGATCCGTTTTTGGAAATCTAATGGCGACAAAATTATTTTGTGAACAATTCATTGAATAATAGTTGTAATTCAAGGTGGACCTATTTTAAAAGATTACCATATTTCATGATTAATGGCATATATATGGAGTATGCTTAAAAAAATTGGTGGGAGTTATGGCATTTATAAATTAGGTCAAGTATAATGTCTTAGATTAATTCTTTGTTGCCTTTTTAGAAGAGTCCACCTTCCTACTTTGTTGTTTGGATATCTATAGCATCTTGTATTTCTAGTCATGGGAATATCAAAGGTTTTCTTATCTTGCATGAGAGTCACACATTGGATGTGATATTACCTAAAAAAGTGTATATAAGTGGGAGGTTTCCCTTACGTTGCAAGTCGGTTTTGAAGGTTGAGTTAGGCCAGACTCAAATTTTCAGAAAAACAAATACGAGATGAGAAGTTCGAGTCACATTTGATTGCCATTCAAGATTTAAGGGAAAAGTGACCAAAAAGTCAAAAGAGGAGGGGATGGCTATAAATTGAGATCATAACCGGGTTTTCACATAGGACTCGACTGGAGCAGGCTGCTCTTCAAAACTACTATACCAAAGCATCTCTTATAGTGCATTACGGTCACTGTTTGTTTCATGCGACACTTGATATTGGCCTCTATTGCTGACATTGACAATATAGAATCATAGATTATAATTATGTTTCTTACCTCATTTCATGATTCAATGAATTTTAAATAACCTAAACTGAATGTCTGCATTTTTTCATTGCCATTTTACTCATTATTTTTATCTTTGGATTCTTGTTAATACACAGGATTCAACTCAACCTTGCGTCAAGGAAACATTACTCATCATGAATATATTCAGGTGAGGCTTGTTATTTAAAGATGTACATTCTACAGATCCAGCTCTAATGTTAAAATGTACAGGTTGGTAAGGGAAGAGATGTTGGCCTTAATCAGATTGCACTATTTGAAGGGAAAGTTTCAAGTGGCAATGGTGAACAAGTTCTGAGTCGGGATATATACAGACTTGGGCAACTTTTTGATTTCTTCCGGATGATGTCTTTTTACTTCACAACAGTTGGATACTACTTTTGTACCATGGTATGGCATTTATGCGTCATTATTGTTTTGATATTTGATTGAAAAATGCTTTGGGATCAAATTAAAAATATGTGGGATAAAGAATAAAGAAACAAGACATTCATAAAAATAGTTTTGACTTGGAATCACATAAAATACCGTTCCAAGTTTATGTACAAGTATAAGAGTCAACATGCCCTGCAATGTAAGAAGAAAAGATTTAAAGGATACAGTTACAAGCCATAATGAATAATACCTTTGAGGTATCTGATAATCCTCTTAACTACAACCAAATGTACTGACTTTATTGAGAAAGGTGCTGATTTCAGACGTATTATACCGGTGTAATTTGATTCCTGATGTGATGATTTGTTTTTCCTTTATCATCATGCAGCTAACGGTGCTGACAGTTTATGCCTTTCTTTATGGAAAAACATATTTGGTAAGTTGGTATTCTTCATACTTTGATGTTTGCACATTTTTAGCTTTATGTTACTTAATTATTGTCATACTTATTGTTGAATGTGTTTTTTTTTTCATGCGTTCAACATTTATTCAATTTGCTGCTATGTTATTATGACAATTATGTGGTAAAACCAGATTTAGGCCTTTCGTTAGGCTTAAATCTGAGATGCTTATCACATTTTTCTTTTACATAATTGTCGTTAGTTGTATTGTCATATGCTTAATCCATAGCTGGATTTTTAAGGTTTGATACCATATTACAATTCTAGGTTGAAGAAAATTTGAGTGAAAACATAAAGGGCCGAAAGAAAATATAGTTCTGGAAAGAGACAATGATGTTGACTGTGTTTGTGTGTGTGTCTGTGTGAATAGATCACAGGAAGGAGTCAGTTAAAAAGATTGTAAATTTGTTACAAGTTCTAACAGAAATCTGACTTAATGCCAGCTGCATTATAACTATATAGAAGTCTATATTTAAAGCAGAAACTAAAGGAAGAAAGAGTAAAATTGGCGAGAACGAATAATTTATTAGTCATTTTATTTTCATCATTCTCCTAGATTTACTTTTTCATAGCAATTTATGTTAGGGTGCTATTAGCAATTTTTGGTGTATAAAGAATCATTTTTGTTCTAGGCACTTTCTGGTGTTGGTGAAACAATTGAAGAAAGGGCTAAGATAACCAAGAACACTGCTCTGAGTGCTGCTTTGAATACACAGTTTCTTTTCCAAATTGGTATCTTCACTGCTGTGCCAATGGTCTTGGGCTTCATTCTTGAACAAGGCTTCTTGAGGGTAAGTCTGTGTGTGTGTGTGTGTGTGTTTGTATGTCTTTATCTTAATAATTATGACCAAAGTAAACACGGAAAACAAGGTGCACCAAGCTGGTGTTTCATCTCAAAATTTGTTATGTCTAAAGAACCAGGTGCTCTGGTTTTCTTCCATTCTTTTATGAAAAACGAATTTGTTGTGAAAATCAATCCTTCGAGAAAAGTCCAACTTTTTCTTATTATCTTTTATTGCTACAGGCTGTTGTCAATTTTGTCACGATGCAGTTTCAGCTCTGCACTGTTTTTTTCACTTTTTCTCTGGGTACAAGAACCCATTATTTTGGAAGGACAATTCTTCATGGCGGTGCAAGGGTTTGTGTGCCAACTTTATTCTCCCTTTTACTCCATTTCCTTTATAATTGTTAATATGTTTATGTATCAACAGTATCAAGCGACTGGCCGAGGGTTTGTCGTCCGCCATATCAAATTTTCCGAAAATTACAGACTCTACTCTCGTAGCCATTTTGTTAAAGGGTGAGGCTTATTGTTTCTCTAAGTTGATTCTACATATGTGCAATATCTTTTGTCCTTATCGGTCTACAATTAAGTTTCTCAAATTTCTAATCATAATAGCTCAAAATTGAGAGAAAATCTAGTTGTGAATTTCTGTGATTTTCTTCTTGTATGATCGAATGTACAATACTGTATCTATAAGTGATGAGTTACAATTTCTTGAAAGAAGGGATAGCCAACAGTCACTGCATTTACTAATGCAACTCAAGCTAACTAAACTGAACTAGTGCTAAAAGAAGACGGTATAGACAAAAAAAGCTTCATCACTGAACAGAATAACAGTATTCACTCTACATTATGAGTACACCTACATCACCGCCTCCTCTCCTCTTCTTCCTCAAGCTCATGTTGGCTCAGCTAGTGCAGAAGTCTGACATGGATATATGTTTCTGATTTCTTTGCCTCATAACAAGTTAATTGTCATTTATGAGAGAGAAGATCCTTTTGCGCGTCATTAAAATCTCTTCGATCAGCTCCATAATCAGTTGGTCAATATCTTCACCAAAATCTCTATGGGAACCCCAAATCGATTTTATTTTTTAACATGATATGGATATATGCTCTAGCATGATATGGATATTGATTATAGCCATAATTAGGATTATTCTCTATTTATTTTTTAGTATTGTTTCTTAATTTTCCTTTTTTGAGATTTCTATATATATATATATATATATATATATATATGAGCAATCTCATTATGTAATGCAAGTCATTCATTCTAAATTATTCAACTTGGTTTTAGAGCATATCCTACTTTGTTATTGGGACAAGATGTATGTTATTCCACCTACATTTGTCCATTGCTTTGTATATTGAGTCCTTGTGTGAGTGGGTGTGTTGAGGTCCTTGTTATTTTCATATGTCTAGTTCTCAGCGCAAGTTTGTGTCTTCAGAGTCTCATATCAACTAGAGGTATGGCCTAATGATTGCTTATAAGGTTTTGACTAGCCATGCATTACAGGTTTTTTTTTGGATTTGAGTTCCCCAAAAACCCATATTCTAAGAGTCAACAATGGATCTGAGCACTGGATACCATATTATAGTGGAAGAGAATTTAGAGAAAATAGATCTAACTGAGAGAGTTCAGAAAAACAATAGCTTATGTCATTCCATGTTTTCTTTTACATGTGGCTTGTATTTCTACTGATACAGTGACCATTAGAAATAACTACCTGAGTACTTACTCCCATGCATGAGAAGGGAAGCTGATCTTGCTGCTTCAAATTTGGTATGCTTCATTGAGTTGCACTGCTGCAGTCCCCCTTTAGGAAATCACTAGAGAAACCCTAAATTCTGATGAAGATAACCTAAATGGTGGCCTTGACCTGTTGCTTCCCCATTCAACCATATGTTTAGTATGGAAAACAATCCAAGCAGTAATTATTACTTTGGATTGGAAAGTAAATTTGATGTGATCATAAAGTTCTTTGTTGTAAGATAGAATAGTAGAAAGCTTGGGAAAGTAAATATTGATATCTAAAGAAGAATAGAAGTTTTGAATTTGATAATTTTTTTGTGATTATTTGATAACAAGTTCTAAGTGTACGTATACCTAGCTAATTAGCTTAGGTGAACAGAAAACCGATCTAACTGAGGTTCCTTGACAAAAGTTATTCACCTATTTTAACTGAATTACAGAACACTTGGTAGTTGGTACTCTAAAATCTCGAGCTGAAAATTGTAGTTTTTTTTACTGTAATCCATGCCAATTTAGTGACACTTGGAATAGTTTTAATCTTCCATAGGTTTGTCCCACATAAATTCCGGAACAGGAACATTATGATCTATTATTTATGTAATAATTCTTGTGTAGATTGCATTCTCTTAAAAGTTTACAGTTCCTTATTGGCCTTTCCCTTGAATGGAATAATTATGGCCTATTTCTTCTTGTTTTCAGGTTGGAAGTTGTGCTTCTGTTGATAGTATATCTTGCTTATGGTTACAATGATGGTGGTGCACTGTCATACATTCTTTTGAGTATAAGCAGTTGGTTCATGGCTCTATCCTGGTTGTTTGCTCCATATTTATTCAACCCGTCTGGATTTGAGTGGCAAAAGTAAGTATTATCTAAGTGGCCTTTGTTATGCCTATTTTGTAATAGTAGTTTATGATATACACCTGCAGAGCTGCCTTGTTTGTTTGGCATGCTTAATTCTACTCGATAAATAAGACCTCAGATCCCTCTGAAGCTAGTAAACAAGAATATAATTTATTTATTTCGTTTCTAGGATCTCTCACATTTTATTAACTTTCGTATCCTTTCAGGTATACCTCTCATATCTATTGAATTTCTCTCTTGTGTATTTTAGGGTAGTGGTAGACTTCCGAGACTGGACAAATTGGCTACTTTACAGAGGTGGAATTGGTGTTAAGGGAGAAGAAAGCTGGGAAGCTTGGTGGGAAGAAGAACTGGTATTCAATATTCTTCGTACATTGTTTGAAATGTATTTCGTGCTGTTATATTTTTTTATCCTGGTCATCCATAACTTGGGCACTTGGTAATTAAACTCCCAAAAAAATTGAATATTTTTCATACATTACTCATGTCAAATGACCGATTATCCCAAAAGCTTAAGCTGTTAGGAAAGGCCAGATCAATGGTTTTATATTATTTCTAACACGCCCCCTCACGCAAGAGCCCATTGGGCTTGAAGCGTGGATAATGCATAGGCCCACCTACCATATGCTTAAAATTCCACTTTTTTTAATTATAAAGTGAGGGGAGCAGGAATCAAACTCTAGACCACTTAGTCATAGAGGCTCTGATACCATGTCAAATGACCGATTATCCTAACAGCTTAGGAAAGGCCAGATCAATGATTTTATATTATTTCTAACACTCCATATACTCTACTTGATTGTGTTAATTTGCAATTCTAGTTCTAAACAATTGGCCAATTTTATTTACATTGTTGGGCTGCTACTTTCTTTGGGAATAATGATTGTTGTGCTAAGTGAATGTGTATTTTATAGGTAGTTCTAGTTCTAAAGTAGCAAATTCATGTTTACATTTGACGGTCTGCTACATTTACAATAGACCTGTGTGCATCCACCCCACCCTTGCCTTGATCCCTTCAATGTGGATGTTTTATTTCACTAGGTTGCTCTGTTTTTTGTTTTCTAAATTCATGGTTTCCATTTGGACAATTAGTTAATTGGCTTAAAAATAATTGTAGTCCTTCTGATTTACTCCCTATAAACCATGTTGGTTTCAATTAATGAAACATAAGAAATATGTTTTATGTTCTTATTGTTTTTGTTTGATCCTGTAAAGTTAGTTCATGTTCAAATTAGTCTTTAACTCAATTTGGGCTTTGGCCATAACTCCACAAACTTTTCCTATTTTTAAGTATTCAATGAGAACTTTTTGAAGGAGACTAAAGCCAAAATCAGTAGAAATTTTCAAGGAGTAAAAAGTTATTTAGTCATTTTAATTTTGTCTTTCAAGTTGAATTGTTTTTGGTATTTAGGAGAAGGTAACTTTACCCGCTGGTCATGGTTTCTATTTTGTGGGGGACTAATGCCAAAATCGGTATAAATTACAAAGACCAAAAAGTTATTTAAGTCATTTCAATTTTATCTTTCACATTCAGTTTTTTTGGAGTCTAGAAAAAGGTGATGTTTATAAACCGCTGGTCTTATTTTCTTCAGCTAAACTGAAGTGGACTCGAACCTATTGGATACGCAATTTGTTGATTGAGTTTGATTAAGGATTCAATTAATGGATGACTTGAATATAATATGCTGACGGATTAATTTACAAAATATACCTTATTTAATTTGAAACAATAAGACTACATTAATCTTTTCTCTCTCTAATTGATGAAGACCACTCTAATTTTGGAAGTAGACGTTCCTCTTTCTTCAAGATAACGGGTTTGGTAGTGTGCAAGTGAAAGGAGCTGTAGCTTATCTTTTTTCATGTTCATGACACGGACTATTATGATGCATTTTGGGGTTAACTAACTCATCACAATGGACTAAGTTATTATGATTTCCCTGTCAGAAAAAAAAGACCAAATATAACAAGATAAATTATTTGCAATTATTCAATCTGCAGGCTCATATCAGGAGCTTCGGTTCAAGGGTAGCAGAGACCATCTTGAGTCTGAGATTTTTCATTTTTCAATATGGTATTGTGTACAAGCTTAACGTGCAAGGAACGGATACTTCATTGACGGTATGTTAATATTTTATCTGTTTGTCCTTTTGAATTGCTAATAATTTTAAATATATTATTTTTCTTGATTCCAACTGCTAAATAAAGGAAATTATATAAAATCACGAAGTTATGTTAGAAGAGTTGGTATCATTTCCTTCTCCGTAAAGAACCATACCCTACTCTTGAAAGTAACCCCAAAATGCTATTTAACACACGTGAGTTGCGATGGCAAAAGGAGCGACAAAAATTTGGGTTTCATTAGTAGTAATGCTTGCTGGAAGCACATAAGGTAATTATTTAACCTTAGCCTTAGCCTTAACCAGACAGCTTGCTGAACAAAAGTTTTGGCTGTTTTATTAATGTATGGAATATTACACGAGATGACTTTGCATTTAACAACATGTGTACGACCTAGATGAGACACAACTCATGCTTTGTTTCTAGATGAGACAAACCGAAATCAGAAAACTGTATATACTTTCAGATCCAAGAAAACCCTCTAGTAAATCCGTATTATTTGCCTGGGATTTTAACAAAATCGTGAAATGGATGAAACTCGATATATAGTTGTCTGACACTACCATGATGATGTGATGTGGAAACTGGAAACCATTTCAAAAATTTTAGTGCCTGTGATTCGTCTGGGTGTTGATAAATTGGATTATCCAGGTACGATTGCCTGTTGATTTGCAGAGGTTGACAGCGGCAGATGGTGGTTACCTTATTGCTGACCATGATCTTTGCTTCTGAAGAAGTTCTAAGCACAATGAATGTGCTGGAGGTGCAGTTGGCCAAAAGTCGATGTGGCTGCAATGGTGGTAGCCTGATTGGCTGAAATGAAGCCAGTTAGGGTTCTAACATGGAAATAGTCTCCCAAATTGGGAACTCTGATGCCTACTTGGAAGAAAATGGAATCTTTATTTTTGATGATTCTCATTACGACAATGATATTGCATTACATAGACTAATACATGGACATTCTAATAAATGCTGGCCTGCCATAAAATCTGAAATCTGTACTAGTAACAACAATCAACAAAAACTAAATCTGTAAAAAAGAAAAACAAGAAACAATAGACACGAATTGAGAGTTATGCGCAGTACAACAAAGTAGTTGCTTTATTTGTTTTATATTTGACCACTATTGCAGAATTTGTGCAGGTTAATTAGTCATCTAATTGCTTATGTTTGCCATTTTGCACAGGTGTATGGATTCTCATGGGTAGTGCTGGCAGTGTTAATTATTCTTTTTAAGGTGCAAAATTGAATTATGTGGTCTTAAATTACATGTGTATGTTGCCAATTTTGACTCGAGGCTATCTTGTACTCTTGCACAATAGGTATTCACCTTTAGCCAGAAGATATCGGTAAATTTCCAGCTTGTGCTGCGCTTTGTACAAGGACTATCCCTCTTGTTGGCACTGGCTGGTTTGATTGTAGCAGTTATATTAACCGACCTATCGGTACCAGACATATTTGCTTCTATTTTAGCATTCATTCCTACTGGGTGGGGAATTTTATCGGTGTGTTCTCTTATCCTTTGATGCAATGTGTTTATTAGTTATTTTATCTTTCCGCTGTTGGATCACATATATCAGTGTGTTCTCGTTTACTCTGATGCAATGTGTTTATTAGTTATCTTATCTTTCCTCTGTTGGTTGAACAAGTATTGAAGTGTGGTTGGTTTAATCGTTTTTATATAAATAAAAAATTTCTTTTTTATTTATTATTTATCACATTCAATCGTGGTCAAACCAACTGAATTATGATCAATAATTCTCATCAGTTTGATCTCTCCGATTCACTAGCAACATTGATAAAAACTTCCTTCCATCTCACTTAAAAATTTCTATCTTATCTTTACCATCAAATGGATTCTGTTATATTTAGATTATTTTGCTATTTGACATCTCAATTGTATGCAGCATCATTATGATTTTTATATGTTGATTATCCTTTATATAGATTGCTGCTGCTTGGAAGCCTGTGATGAAAAGGCTAGGACTATGGAAGTTCGTTCGGTCGATTGCACGCCTATATGATGCTGGCATGGGAATGCTCATCTTTGTGCCCATTGCATTCTTTTCGTGGTTTCCATTTGTATCAACATTCCAAACTCGCCTCATGTTTAACCAAGCTTTTAGCCGAGGGTTAGAAATTTCTTTGATCCTTGCTGGGAACAATCCCAATACTGGGATATAGTTGTAACTTGTACTTGGTTTGTGCGATATATAGCAAATCAAAAGATATGGTAAGTTTTGTAGGTAGATTATTTTGTAAGGTGATTTTAGCATTGTGAATAGTGATGTATAATCATTCTTTCAGTTTATGCCATTTAATCTGTTTGTGTACATTTTGGTGTAATATTTGGAATTTCACGTTTGAACTTCCCTTTACATTTTGTGAAACCAATTTCTTTCCGGCAGTGAAAGACAAATGTTGGGACAGCTTAATTATAGACAACACCTTTTCATATATTATTTTTTTTGGAGAAACCTTTTCATTTCTTTCTATTATAAGGGTCAGTGAGGTTGGAAATATTTAGCTTCATTCTTATAGACTCATTGGATATAAGGCAAGAGGGCACAATTATCCAATTAAGCCAAAAATTATACTGAGATCAAATCGAAAACATTTTGTAATTACAACCGCAAAGATTAATCCCTTAAGGCATATAAGACCAGATCCACATTCACCTGCACCCGTCTCAAATTTAGCGGAGAAAAGCCATTTCGGCTGGGTGTGGGGCGGGTGCAAGGGTGGTAAGACATCCTACATGCTCCCACCCCCTGCCCCGTCATGTCCAATTTAAATTATCACATTTCTCTTATATTTAACAATATTATTACATATTTATCCTTCCATAAAAAAACATGATAACAATGATAAATTTTAAGTTATTCATTTGATGTGAATATCTTTGACATAAGTAATAATTTTGAATATTTAAAAGACACATGTTAGGGATACTATGTTGCATCTCTAGAATTCTATCGTACAAAATTGAATCTCGAGTGTGTTGCATAACTCTTGTTTTCTTTTACCTTGAACTAGTTTTATTTATTTATTTATCTTCTATAAACATCAGTTTTGAAATTGAATATTTTGTATTTGTCAAAATATAAAATAAAAAACAATGATTTTTTTTTTTTATAATTATAGTCTATGCGGATGGGAGGTGGGGCGGGGAAACCTGTACTTTGTTGGGTATGAGTGTTCAAATATTATCTCTATTTGGGTTTTGGGGCGGGGGTGGCAGAGGGAGGTGGGAACATGGGTGATATTGCTTAAACATTGCTTCCACCCTGTCTCATTGTCATGCTTAAGAATCGCTGCATTTTAGTGACTAATTTCGATCTTATGACTCTTGATTAATTTGGAAGAGATTTATTACCATATTACCATATCCTTTTGGGTATTACAAAGTAAAATTGGAAAGATAATAAGAAAAAAGAAAAGAAAAATTTAAAGGATAATTTTCCCTCAAAGTGACAGTGACAGGCCCACAGTGAGCTAGCACGGCATCATTGCGTTGCGCAGTCATCAAACCCATTGTGTCAGAATATTCACTCAACTCAACTCAACTCAACTCAACCCAAACCAAACCAAACCACACTTCTTCTTCTTCTTCTTCTCCGTTTGCTTCTCTGCCTTGCTGGCTGGCTGGCTGGCTTGCTAGGGTTTGTATTCCATTTCCATGGCCGCCTCAATTCGAACTCCCATCTTCTTCTCTCCCACTTCCACATACTTTCCCTCTTCCCACAACAAATCACTCCTCCGCCTCCATTTCACTCATTCCTCCTCTACATCATGCAACTCATTCTCCATTTCATGCTCCTCCCAATCTCAACCTCGCCATCGTCCTCCTTACATCCCCAACCACATCCCTGACTCCTCCTATGTTCGCATCTTCGACACCACCCTCCGCGACGGCGAACAGTCCCCCGGCGCCTCCATGACTTCCAAAGAGAAACTCGACATTGCTCGTCA
The DNA here is from genome assembly GCA_951804385.1 of Trifolium dubium. Taxonomy (NCBI): domain Eukaryota; kingdom Viridiplantae; phylum Streptophyta; class Magnoliopsida; order Fabales; family Fabaceae; genus Trifolium; species Trifolium dubium. The sequence continues at coordinate 59,144,373 of OX638064.1, forward strand.
GCTTGCCAAGCTCGGCGTTGACATCATTGAGGCTGGATTCCCCGCCGCCTCTAAAGACGATTTCGAGGCCGTCAAAATGATTGCCACTGAGGTCGGAAACGCCATCGATGAAAATGGCTATGTTCCAGTTATCTGTGGTCTCTCCAGATGTAATGAGAAGGACATTCGAACTGCTTGGGAGGCTGTTAAACATGCAAAGAGACCAAGGATTCACACTTTCATTGCTACCAGCGCTATTCACATGGAGTACAAACTCAGAATGTCCAAAGAACAGGTCATCGAAAAAGCCCGCGGTATGGTCGCATTCGCACGTAGTTTAGGCTGCGAAGATGTCGAGTTCAGTCCTGAAGATGCTGGAAGGTATCTCAGTGTTTTAATTTGAACTCACTATTTTTGTAACTACTGTTCTGTCTTTGTTGTTGGTTGTTTATGATATATGATGATAATGATGATGATTCCAGGTCCGATAGGGATTTTCTTTATCAAATTCTTGGGGAAGTTATTAAGGCAGGGGCTACTACACTTAACATACCTGACACTGTTGGTATAAAGATGCCGGCCGAATTTGGGGAACTGATTGCTGATATAAAAGCTAATACACCTGGAGTTGAGAATGTTATTATTTCCACCCACTGTCAGAATGATCTTGGACTGGCTACTGCTAACACCATTGAGGTGGGGATATTCCACTCTCATTTAGTCTTCACCGATACATTGCATTTGTAACTGTTTTCTGAATTTGTATGTTCTTGCTCTTGGTTGCTTTCAGGGAGCACGTGCCGGTGCTAGGCAGTTGGAAGTCACAATTAATGGGATCGGTGAAAGGGCTGGAAATGCCTCCTTGGAAGAGGTGAGGGTTAATCTTCTGTTTTTTCATTGATGTAATGACATTATTGTTTGTCGCTGTTTGGAAGCTCACTTTTTTTTCTTTTTTTTCTTTCAAGGTTGTGATGTCCCTGAAATGCAGAGGAGATAACTTTAACAATCTCTACACTGGAATTAATACAAGGCATATTTATATCACAAGCAAAATGGTTTTGTATCTGCAGTTATCTTTCTGTTGTTTCTTTTCCCATTTTAACGACATATGTTGATTGTTTGCGTCATTGTTATATTTTTCTATTTCTGTAGGTTGAGGAGTCTTCGGGCTTGCAGTTACAGCCACACAAGGCTATTGTTGGAGCTAATGCATTTGCTCATGAAAGTGGCATACATCAGGTTAGTTATTATGATAACTATATATATAGAAAGATAACTTCTTATTATGATAACTTCTTTTAGTAACATAGAAAGATACACTTGATAAAAGAAAAACAAACTTTTTAAGTTTCATTCAAACGGTTCGGTCTGTGTGAGATTTAACCCAAAACTACATCAGAATTTTTTAATTCCTTCTACATTTATAAATTGATTTGATTTCCTTGTTATAAAATACGGCAAAGCATCATTTATATATATATATATATATATATTAGAAGCTAGTGCATTATACTTTTGAGAGAATTAAATCAAATTCTTGATGCTATGAAAGAAGAATAAATTTTTACACTGTTTGGTAAGAAGAAAGGGGGAAGACAGAGAGAGGTGTAGATTTTGTTTTGTTTGGTATGAGAAAGAGGAAATATAAAGAAGAGAAAAAGTGTTGTCTGATCTTTGTACATATAGAAAATAAGTACAGAGAAATAATATAGTTTTTTGCAGAACAGAAACCTAATTAAAAATACTTTTTTTTTATGTTCAGAGGTAAACTGACTGACCAGCTCTTACACTGAACATGCTAATAGAAAGCAACTTATTTTTTTATAGTACCTTGTAACAAATTTATGACAAGATTTTAGCTTTGGGCTTGATTGCTCTTTTGGTCCCTCTATTTTATCAAACTTATGGCAAAGTACATGGATTGGGACCAAAATTGCTACAAATGCAAAAATAGAGGGACCAAAGAGTAGAATTTGAAAAAGGGGGGCTATTTTTGTAAGTTTAATAAAATAGTGGGGAATCAAAAGTGTCATGAAGCCTTAGCTTGGCTTTTGTAAAGAGTCTAAACATAATAAAAGGGATCTCTGGCAAAGCAAATATATTCCCATGAGTGCCAAGACTCAAATAGACATGAGCCCCACAATGATTATGTTCTCTCTCTTACTCTCTTTATTTTATCTGTTTAACCTAACAGAGAGTTTTTTTTTTTCTCTCATTAATTTCGTTCTTTTATTTTTCAAATTTCATCTTTAACAAATGTACTGTTTGTGTGGTTATTAAAACCAGAATTTACTAATATGTTCACCACTGTGTTGTAGGATGGAATGCTTAAACACAAAGGTACATACGAAATCATATCTCCTGAGGACATTGGGCTTGAAAGATCCAATGAAGCTGGTATTGTATTGGGGAAGCTTAGGTATGTTATTTATTTCCAGAACACTTTTATCTGCGTAGATCTTGTTCATGCTGCCAATTCCTGCATCTCCTAAATTATGTATTAGTATTATATTTATATGTTGTGTTAATGCTTGCTATCACCATGAACTATATAACCAACATCGAACATCGTCTTTACATTGGCTGGTAGTTTAGCTTTTCTGACACATAGCGCAATTGATTTGACTGGTCTTCTGTTTTGTCCTCCAAACAAATACTTTTGCTTCAAATGATGTAGTGGACGCCATGCTCTGAGAAAGCGGCTTGAAGAGGTAACCATACATTTTTGTTGTAGCTAAAGTTCTTTTAAATGTGTTCTTCTGTTTTTATGAGTTACTCTCTGTTGTTTCAGCTTGGTTATGAACTTAAAGACGACCAAGTTGAGAGTTTATTTTGGCGTTTTAAATCCGTGGCTGAGCAAAAGAAGGTATACAAGAACTGGTGATTTTTTCTTCCTTTGTTTCCATTTTATTGTCTCTGTTAATGAATTAGGACTAATTGTTTTATGATAAGTGGAATTTTATACCAAGCCATTAATATGACCTTTCATAAAAGAAACCAGTAGTGATTAGTCCCTAGTTTTCTGTATAGAATCAAGGATTGAGGGTGAAATATTGTGTTCCACATATGTTGGATATGTTCTGGTAACTTGCTTTTGTTTTGTATATCAGAGGATTACTGACGCTGATCTCAGAGCATTAGTATCAGATGAAGTTTTTCAGGCAGAGCCTATCTGGAAGCTTGATGGTTTGCAGGTAATTTGAAATGTTCTTTGAAATTCGATACAATGAATGGAAGCTAATGCACGGCAGTGGGATGGTCGTGGGTTTAAGTCATGGAACTAGTCTCTTAATTAAGACTGTTTACAATAGACCCACATTGGGTCTGCCTCTTCCCTGAAGTAGCTCAAAGTTTTCTTCTTTTGAAATTTGATATAAATGTCATGACAGTAATAAAACAAACATAAGCTAATTGTTAGTTGTCTCTCAAGACTGTTGGTGAGACTCGAGACACTTAGTGTAGTTTGGTTGAGATAGTTTGAATAAATAAATCATGCTGCGTATAAATAAGCAGGGGGATGAGAGGGAGAGGAGATCTAGTCATTCTGAGAGGATAAACCCTCAAAGTTGTGCTGTGTCGTTTTCAAAGGGATTTTTCCTCTATTTTGTATTAAGAGACCAGGTTCATATCACTAATCAATATTTATCCAGTTCAGGTGACTTGTGGAACTTTTGGTTCTTCAACAGCTACTGTCAAACTTATTGGTGATGATGGTAGCACACATGTTGCTTGTTCTGTTGGTACAGGGCCTGTGGATTCAGCATACAAAGCTATTGATCAGATTGTGAAGGTTTGATGCCTTTGATATTCCTAGTTGCTATTAACTTATGGTTTCCCTTTGGTTTTGAAAGCATATCAGCATGCATAAGTCTTTTTCTTGCCTATTTCCTTTGGTTCAATTTCAATTTGAGGTATCTTGTGCCGTTAAAAAAAAATATGAGGTATCTTGTTGCAAACTATTGGAATCTAAAGACTCGCATTTTAACGTTCAAGATTGTGTTAGGCCTCTTATTAGGCTGCAGTTATTGTTATTAGGCAACAACCAACAGTTACTATGTTTTAGGCAGCAGTTATATTATTAGATAGTTTTGAATCAATAGGAAAACTGAAGGAAATATCACGAGGCAGTTATTTGGGCAGTGGATATTGATTAGAAGAAGCCAAGTTCTCTAATTCTTGGTAGAGAGAGACCACGACTCTCGAATTTCTTGGATAGGAATCCTTTGCTTTTATTCTATTTCTGTCAAGACTCAAGATTGTGAGTGTTGTGTGTCTGTATATTGCACAACAACATCCTCTGTTTTGAGAATCATCATCCAGAGGGCAAAGTAATAAATTATGCCCTTATTCATTTATTTTCTTAAGCATATATGCCAGTTTCTTTCAGATTGTTATGATCTTTTACCTTGTCTTGAATCTCTTGATAGTGATTTCGACCAAAAAAATGAACATCATTTAAGATCATTTTTAAACTTTAGGTTGAAAAACATAGTCAATCTAGCTTTTCTTTAGCATTGCCTAAAGTCATTGCCTGAACTTTGAAAATTGAAATTCTCTGGGTGCTACAGTTTGCCCTACTTGAAACTTTAGTTTATTGGACCGAGTAGTCACTATTCACAATTCAGGATATCTCAATATTATTTGGAGTTGTATAATTGAAGAAGAAACCTTATAAGTTGCTTTCTAATTTTGGTTGTATTTCCATATTTAGGCTCTTTATGGCATGACAAAATTGAGCTTATAGTGGATAGCTTATACTTTATAAGCTCATATATGGCCTAAATGTATTTCCAGCTTTTTTATGTCATTTCATATATATAAGCTAGTTCAACTTTTAATTTTACCAAAGACTAGAAATTCAATCTGCTATTAGTTATCCGCTGTAAGCTAATTTATCAGCTATCCACTATTTTTTAACAAACAGAGCCTTAATGAGATTGTTAGTAATAATTTCATTTTATTACCATTAATCATCTCTCTTTTCCTTTCTTCCCTAACCCAGACTGTAAATCTCATATGTTTCATGATGGCTTTGATTTGCACATTTAATTGAATTATGCTGGAATTGTTGGCACTATTGATATGATGGAGGAATGTTCTGCTTTTGATTTATGTGCAGGAACCAGCAACTCTTCTTGAGTACTCCATGAATGCGGTGACTGAAGGCATTGATGCAATTGCCAGTACTCGAGTTGTAATTCGTGGGGACACAAATCAAACTTCCACTCATGCTTTAACTGGAGAAAGTGTCCAGCGAACTTTTAGGTACGGTGAATTCTAAAGTGGATTACTACAATGTACCATCTTGTTTCTAATTAACAATCCATGGGCACGATGTATTTTCTTTGTTTTTAGTGGGACTGGAGCAGGAATGGATGTGGTTGTTTCCAGTGTCAAGGCTTATATTGCTGCGATAAACAAGTTGCTTAGCTTCAAGGAAACATAGCAATATTTGATAGTTTGTGTTAAATGTGCCGAAGGAAGAGAGTGTTACAGCAGTATCATTACCTTTCTCAAGTTTTATTTTTGAAAGGCCCCCTTTCTCAAGTTTTAAGGGAGCGTAGCTGCATCGCAAAGTGACCATAGCAATGAATGTAATTTAAGTCTATTTTAAATATCCAGACCATCAGGAATTTTTGTCTTTTAATTTTTCAGGTGTTCTTCATTGGAATTTATTGATGTTTTCCATCTCTTTAAATAGCAAAATCACTCTTCCGTGTTAGGGCGGAGTCTACAAGGTGTAATGACTTCAAATTTCAAAAGATGATGTTCAAGTCACAAAACATGTTGGCAGTTGGCAAATTACGTATCTTTTTTGGATATACTGTATAATGCTCTTCCTGTCTCATGTATAAGCAAAATTGAATTTTTAAATTTATTGAAAAGTTAATGTATTTAGTCCATATTATAGTCTAAATACATTACTTTTTGAATGAATTTAAAAAGTTATTTGTTGCTTATACATAAGACTAGAGGCATTAATTTTAATATTATAGAATGTTCAAAGAAAAGAGTCACTTTTTATATCCGTAAAATTTACGATAAAGACAATAATAACCAACAATTAATTTTTTTTGTTGCCAAATTGTGTGATGATCAACATTCACACTTTAGAGAGAGAATAAGTGAAAAATCCCATTTCATTTCCTGATTCTTTCGTATTGCAATGTCTTTACCTTATGTTTACGGGGACTAATTTTATCTTTATAAATGTGTAAAGGAAAATCTGTTTATACTATATAAATAAATTAAATAAAAAAGAAAGCTAGTATAATACTACCTCCGGTCTTAAATATAAGAGAATTTTTGCTTTTTAGATTCATGGAATGATTGATGTATTTAGTTTATAATATAGGCCAAATACATCAATCATATCATTTTATGAATCTAAAAAATAAAGTGTTTCTTATATTTAGGACCAGAGGGAGTATAAAGTTACCGGGTGAGCTACGCTTACTTATTGGACAAGTGTTCTCGGATACATGATCCTGACCCTACATTCTATATTCATGGATCGAACCTAAAAGTAAAATATATGAGGGCCAAATTGTTTGTTTATAAGAAGAAAAAAAAGTAAAATAAGATGATGAACTATTTATTTAAATCTGGAGTTTAATTAATTAATTAATGAATTAAGGGTTGAGTTGAGTTGAGGTAGGGAATAAGAAAAGACGACGAGTCGTGATTCATCGTATGAGTGTGTGAGTATTGGTGGTGAGTGAGTGAGGGTCGAAAATGGAAGAATCATCATCATCATCATCAAAGATTGAAGAATCAGTGATTAGCGTATTGGAAGAAGCGAAGGAGCTTCAAGATTCAATCTCAGGTCACATCTCAAAGACATTAAGCGATGAACATCCACTTCGCCAAACTGCCCTTCGTCTCGACACTAAAATCCATTCACTTCGTTCTTCTCTCGATTCTCTTCTCTCTAATAAACTCATCAACCCTTCCCTAGCCGATAAGGTTCTTTTTCAATCTCTCTCTCTCTCTCTCTCTCTCTCTCTCTCTTCATTTATGTTGTTCTTTCAATCATCATGGAGATTCGTCGTTCGACCCTCTTGCTTGGTTGCAGTTGGATGAAGATTTGCAAAGAGCTCGATGCATCCTTGTTGATGGAGATGCTTCTTCTCTCCTCCCAGGACATGCTCAAGGTAAGTTTCTCAGGATGTTTTTGGGTCCAATTAATGTTCGTGCCTCTCGCAAGGATATCCAGCTTAAAGTCAAAGAGGAATACAACAGTTACAGGGTATTCTTCTTTCTTCACTTCACTTCACATCCCTTTGCTTGCATGTTCCTTTTTTTTATTCATTTTCTCTCTCAATTTTAATATCACTCTTGTGTTGTTAGGAATATAGTATTTACAAACTCTCTGTAACAAAATAAAACAGAAGAAATGTTTTCCATGTCCTTTGTGAAAGTTGTTGTAGGTCATCCTAGATAGTGCCGTGCCATTAAAACCTTTTAGGAGGGGGGTAGCAGATTGCTGTCGTTATACCAACAACATGTTACTCAACCGTAATTAAACACATTCATTCATTGTTATTGTTAGTCAAAGTTTAAGGTTACATAGTCTAGTAGACAGACAGACAGACAGTAGATCTAATAACTAGATGGGTATGCATGCCATGAAACGAATCAAGGGAACATGGCCAAATTCTTGAATCTACCACCAGCAATTGTGATGCTCAATAATATGCTGATGGCCCCTTTGTCAAAGGTCAAAACATGGCATCATGGTCTCACGATAGCACCGCGAAATTCCACAATTGACTACCTTGTTCCACACGCACACACAATGTTTGTGATTTTTTTATGAAAATGACACGTCTTTTGTTCAGGATAGAACTGCTCTGCTATTCCTGATTTTTCCGGCAGCACTTCTCATTCTAAGATCTTGGGTTTGGGACGGATGCTTGCCAGCATTTCCAGTACAGATTTACCAGGTACTTTCTTTTAAATCCCACTTGCTTGATGTGATGTTTTATGTGAAATATTTGTCTGCAACCTGTCACTGAGTATGACCATATGTCAGGCCTGGCTGCTATTTCTTTACACTGGTTTGGCATTGCGAGAGAACATCTTGAGAGTAAATGGAAGTGATATTCGTCCATGGTACAGTTTTCAAACCCTTTTAAAGCTGGGCTTTCTTATAGTTTATATGTTAGTGATATTTATGTAACAATAATGAATCACAGTTAATTAATGGGTAATAGATCCTTGATTCTGTGATCCATCTTCGTTGCTCTTTAATAACGCATGTTAAAATCGTATAACTTAATCTGTTCTATATTCAACCATTCAAATTCCACATCTTAATTTCTTCTTTGGAGGATATAACAGACATTATTGAATTATATGGAATGGATGTTACAGTTTCTTCCCAAATTTCCTGATGTTACATTTTCATTGGCATGGCTGAAGTTGTGACAAAGTTGATGCCTTTGTTTGAAACTGTTTCTGTTTTTGAGAAATGTTGTGTTTCATAACTTGTTTCCTGGTTGGTCATTGGTGTTTGGTTAGGATAGGCTTGGTTCTTAACTTCTGTGTTTTTTTTTGGGGATTCCTTTGACTATTTTTCAAAGCAATTCTCACTTTTTTGAGCTCATTTCTTCCTTTGATGTTTTCTTAAAGAGGACATCTTTCCTTTCTAATATTATAAGAGAATTATAATTGACACCCCTCGGTCCCATATTAGTTCGACTACAAATAAGAGGAGGGGATTTTTTTATTTGGCCTGCTAAAATTGTCATCCTTTTAAAGCGTGATGGGATGGGGTGAGAGCTAAGATTGTGATTCCTTGGTTTACATGGGATAAAGTTGTTCAGCAAATTAACTTACTATGCGGTTACAGGTGGATATATCATCATTATTGTGCCATGATAATGGCCCTTGTGAGTCTCACTTGGGAAATAAAAGGACAACCAGACTGTGCAAAAAAGCAGGTTTGTATTCTTTCCTTGAGCATTAGCTTTTTTCTTTTTGATGATAATATGCATCTATCATATATGTCTCAATAATGGGTGCAGAGAGGTGTACAACTTTTCCTTCAGTGGGCTATGATGCAAGGAGTTGCGATGCTTTTGCAAAATAGATATCAACGGCAAAGACTTTATACTCGTATTGCGTTGGGAAAGGTGCCAATAATAAATATTACTACTTGCTTTCTTTTTCTTTTATAGTTATATCATACCTTGATATATCACATGCTATATTTCCATTATCATGCCTTGTTTGTTTAACACCCAAGTCTTTGACTTGTTATTTGGTGTTATTTTAGTGTAAGTCATAACTTTGCAATTTTTTTTATGTAAACTTGATTAAAATTTTCTTTTTCTTTATGCCATTAATATTATGGTTAACTCTCTCCAAGCATATTGATTGGAAATAGATGTATAGTTTTGATTCTCGTTTTTCTCTCTCTGAATTATAGGCCAAGAGGATGGATGTTGTATGGGGGGAAACAGCTGGTGTTGATGGCCAACTATGGTTGCTGTGTCCCATACTTTTCATATTGCAGGTAACTACACTGCATAGCTACTTACAATATGTTACTAGTTACTTAAGTTATTGGCATAATTACACTTTTGGTTCCAATAGTTTGAGCAATGTGCGATTTTGGTTCATCTAGTTATTTTTAGCAATTTTAATCCCTCTCTATTTTAAAATTAATCAAGTATGGTTCTACCATTGATTGTTGTTTTCACTAAATCCCTTAAAGTCTCATTTTTTATTAACATATTTGGAGGTCTATAGTGGATTTAAGAGATATAAAGTGTGGTAAAATTGAAATAAACTTGGAGAATTTTGTATAATGTGAACTTGGTGTTTAAAGAGAAGAAAACGTGGGATTTTATATTTTAATTGACAATTTTAATGTGAAATGATGTTAAAAACAGTTGAATCAATTCAAATTGTAATTTTTCAAATAGACTTTTATAATTTGAGGAGGGGTGGAAGGATTTAATTGTAACAATTAAAAATTTGAGGGACTAAACTATTTGTAAAAAACTAGAGTGAGCAAAGTGGTACTCGTACAAAGCTCAAACTAGAGGTTTCAACATTGTTATTAAGCCTATGTTTTTTGGTGTTAGTATGAGGCATTTTTGTGTGCAATATTCATGTTCCTTCAATATTTGTGATTTGTCTTTCACAACTTCAACCGTTTTGCATCTTTTATTGTGAGTGATGGTTAATTAGAAGAGAATCATGTATCATGTGTGTGACCCTTGTAAAATTTATGAATTACATTCCATAAGATCACTTGGTTTCCTGGGAAAAGTGTGTCCCTTTCATACATATACATGCTTTCAAATTTATTGTTCTGATATTGTATATTATTTAGTGTTAATTTGCTAAAAGTGAATTATTTGATTTTTTCGTGATTTGGAAATCACCTGAACATGGAAAAGGTTGGACAATCATGATCTGCATTTGTGTCCTCTCTTGATTCAGGGGTTTGAGGCATATGTCGGACTATTGTTGCTCAGAACTGCATTTGTTGGGGTGGCTTCTGAATGGCAGGTACAAGTTTGCTCCTGCTTGCTTTTTTACTTCATTTTAGAGTATATCAAAATTTGACTCGGAACACATGAAAATGAATCCAATTCCGGTGACATTGTTTGTTGCATAGACTACTAGCCTTATAATGATAGTAACTCCTCTGGCAGGTAATATTTTGTGGTCTCTTGTTGGTGATAATGGCCATTGGGAACTTTCAAAATACTGTACAGACACTGATGGTAAAGTCAAGATTCAAGGCAAAGATGAAAAGATCCAAGAGCAAACAGAGTCTGGATTAGCAAGTTGTGGCTTCTTGAGCTTTTGATAGGATCAGGATTTTTTTTGCATTCTTTTAAGTTTTGACCACTGTGCATGATGTCTAGTGATAATTGTTGTAGCATCAAAAATTTAATGCGTCTAAACGTAAATTTGGATTGGATATTTACAAGTATATTGTTTTGCTGCAAGTTTTATTGTCCGTCCACTCTTTCTTTTGACGGAATTGTCCATTCTCATGGTCTCCTCTCCTCTCCTCTCCATGATCATTCTTCTGCCACTGAAGCCCGTAAAAGAGTATCTTATTGTCCTGAAAGTCTCTTTCTCCTTGATAATATTATTAGAAAATTATTTAAGATATTTTGCACACACACACATATATATATTTTAACAAGGATCGGAAATTCTTCATTTCTCCAACTTTAAAATATACTATTTGACAAAAAGTAAATAAATTCATATAATCTCAATGACCCTCGTGTAGATATTGAAATGTAGTATGTATGTATTATAGAGTGTTAAGTGTATTGTCAATATTTAATTTTATTAACTATATAGTAGTTTCTACTATTTTTCAACATAAAATAAGGTGGTTTGTTTTCCTCCTATTATGAGACCATATCCAACAACAAGTGATCACGGAAGCTCTAAAATTCTCAAACTTCTTCTAGTAGTACTACACTAAAATGGAAGTAGTCTAGTCTCCTGAAAATAATAGAAACGGCCAACATAGCCAGCAGCCAACGCATAAGGAAAGGGTCCCACCCAAATCCCCATCAAACCAAAGAAAGACCAATTCCATTTCCAAATACTACTAGCGAATAACAGTTGTCCACAAAGATACCTTTTCTCCCATTATAATCATCATCACACCGCCCCCCTTCCTTTCCTACCAAGCCAAGTAAACACATCAAAAGTATCCAAACTAGTACACATTTATTTCATTCATTATTTTAGTTCACTTATTTCATCCACAAATCTTAGCTTGACTAATAAAAAATATTGAAATTCTTAGGCTAGATATTTATGATTAAAGTTTAAATTCCAATTCAACAATTTTGTGTATGTGAAATTTGAATGGTTTATCATTTCTTCTTTGTACAAAAAAATATTATTTCACTTTAATATTATTTAGTTTTTTGGAGATTTCAAAATCGTTGGTCAAACTATCTTAATATCATCAGAGGATTTTACTTTCGCGTATCTCATATTTTTCGAGAAAGAAATAGTTGTGCAGATAAATTGGTTAATCATGGATTTCAAGTCACAGGCGTGTTGTGGTGGGACTCCGTTCTAAATTTCATCAATGACGACTTTTCTCGCAATAAGATTGATCTTCCTTTTTTTCATTTTTGCTACTACCATTTTTGGTGTTGTTTTCTTTATGTCAGTTGACATTGGTGTTCTTTTTTCTTGTTATTTTGCTCTACACTCTTTTTTTTATTACCGAGTTTTATTCCTTTAGGATTTTTTTTGTAAAATTTTTAATGAGGCAAATGTTGTATCTTTGCATTGTTTCCTTGGGTTTTGGCCTAGTCTCCCCAAGTATCTTTTTCTTTATCTTTTTAATGTTAATTATAGGGGTGCTGCAAATGATAGGCGATGGATGTGGGGTGTTAACATTAGGGATGGTAACGGGTAGGATCGGGCGCGGGTTTGACACTACCCAAACTCAAACCCGAAATATCAGGTGAACCCGAACTCGAACCCAAACTTACATTAACAAAAGAAAAAAAATACGGAAAATTCAACGAAATTACGGTCTACAACATGCTAACATTGTTTTCAACATTAAAATAAGGATGAGAAATAGTCTACAACGTTAAAATAATCTAAATATGCTAATATAAGAGAGATAATTATATAATTTAATATATAACGGGTGTGAGTTTCGGGTTTCAGGTGTGGGTTTGACACTATTCAAACCCGTACCCGAAATATCAGATGTCAACCGAACCAGACCCCAAACCCAGTCAACTCTGGTTTTACCCGTTGACTCGGGTTCGGGTTCGAAGGGCCCCGCGAGTTTAGATGCTTTTGCCATCACGCCTAATATAGTTGGGATGCCATATCTTTCATGTAATGTATTTGCACTCTGATTTTGTTTAAAAAAAAATGATTAAAATACTAATATTAATAATTAATTCTTGATTTTAATTGTTTATAAAAACATGATATTTTTAGCCAAAATTTAATTTGTTTTGCAGATGCAACGTGATAAGAAAAATGAAATAAATAAGAAGTAATAGTAATGATAATTAAAATGTCAACACAAAAATAACATATTTTTTTGGTCCTGTTGAATGCAATGATTAATCTTTCGGTAGATTAGAGGTACTTCAATAAATAGGATAGCTGATCAAATTTTTTTAAAGCTATTCATACTTAAAATGAAGATAGAATCTTCACTATTGATTAAGGAAGGACGAGCTCAACCGCTCAACCACACCTTAGTTAGCTAAAATCACATATGTGGATTAAACTCATATATTTTTTATTATTATTACTAAATTAACTAATTGCGGTAATAATAGTAGTATCCGTAATGAAAGGGTGTGGAGCGCGTAGGTTGTTGTCTTGTCTTGTGTTGTCCGGATGAAATCAAAAAAGCACAACGCATAACACACCTGGCGCTTCTGCTTTATAATCCGTTCATTTTCATTCTCGCTTGCGTCTCTCTCTCTCTCTCTCGAACACAATATAAAGTATCAACAAACGAAACCCTAGTGAGTCTTTTGTGCGTGTGTTTGCAATTGCAATTGCAAGGTAATTTCTTCTTCTCTATTCCCTTTTATTTCGCTTCTAATTTTGGTTACTCTTTTTCTCTATTATTTCATTCATCCCCCTTTTCTCCATTTCATTCCTTTTCTCCATTTCATTTTTTGGGTTTTTTTGGGTGTTCTCTTCTTCTCCATTAAACCGAATCCGATTTTGCTTTCTATTATTTCGCTGCTCTTCTTTTTTTGGATTGGATTCGTGTTTAATTCATTCATTCATTTTTCTCTCCTCTTTCATGGACCTTCATCATCATCATCATCATCATCATCATCCTGATCATTTGGTCTGTCTCTATTCTCTGCAATTCTTTTCTCCATCGATGGTTGGATGGATTCCTATTTCATTTCTTTACTTTACTTGTTGTACCTCTAATTCATTCATTCATTCATTCATTGTTCAATCAATTCATCGCTTATTTATTTATTTATTTATTAATTTCTGTTGAATGATCCTTTGGGGAAATTAGTAATGTAAATCTGTCTGGGATGATGTATTATTATTACTATATTACATGCGGAATTGGATAACATTGATTGTATGACCTTTTAAACAATACTATAATCATTCATTATATTATTATGTTTATGCTGTCAAGATCATAAGCCATATATAGGCTGTCAATTTTGGCGCCACTAATTCTTCAAAGGATTTTGCACCAGTTTCTCCGTCCCAGCTTTTATTAAATTTATGATTTTACCATTTGTAGGGATTTATTCATCATAAATTATTGACTTTAATAGATATAGTTATGATCGAATAACGGCCAATCGCTACATAATTGTTACTTTTGTTATTTCGGAAATGGACATTTATTATAGAGATATGTTAATCATACCAGTTTGAGGACTTTCTATATCAGTTTGTTGTTTCTCGAATGACGTCATAATTTGGATATTTACGTGTCTTGTGACGTTATGTAGGCACGTGCTACTCCTGATTACTTTGTCTCGACTTACAAAGACGATTTATATTTAAGGAAGAGAACAAGGATGCGTCGTTGGTTATGCTGCACTTGTCAGGCGGAGGAGTCTTATCCATCAAATGAAAATGAACACCTGAAAAGCCCAAGGAGTTTTGGAGACGGTGAGTTCTTTAATTTAATCCATAGCTGTAGTCTATTTACTTGACAAAGAAGCAAAAATAAACCATTTAAAGCATCTACAGAACTGTTAATTCCGAGGCATTTACTTTTAAAACACCAGCATGTCTTCTGTTTATTTCTTCTAGCTGGTCAATTCAACATTTAGATTTCATTTTTTTATCTCATTCGTATAAAACGTTTTTTCCTTATAAATGCTTCTATTACCTGGAGTTCAAAATGTCACTGCCCTCATATTTCATATTTTAAATGCTTTAGGCAACCAAAAAGGCCCAAGAGCGTCAGCTCCTGTCAAACCTGAAACTCAAAAAACACCACCACCGATCGAAGTTCCCGCATTATCCTTAGATGAGCTGAAGGAAAAAACTGACAACTTTGGGTCAAAGGCATTGATTGGTGAAGGGTCGTATGGGAGAGTGTATTATGCAACATTAAACAATGGAAAAGCTGTAGCTGTGAAAAAGCTGGATGTTTCTTCTGAACCCGAATCAAATAACGAGTTTCTTACCCAGGCATTTTTCCTCTATCAGCTAAACAAACTATTTTAATATATATATACACACACGCACGGGAAGTCTGTCGGTCCCTGCATGGTTATTTTCAGTTTATTAGCTTTCTTATTCAATGTTTCCTATTTCAGGTTTCCATGGTCTCAAGATTGAAGAATGAAAATTTTGTTGAGTTGCATGGATACTGTGTTGAAGGAAATCTTCGTGTACTTGCATATGAGTTTGCTACTATGGGCTCTCTTCATGACATTTTGCACGGTATGTAGATTCATATCCTTTCTTTACTTATATTTCATTTCATATAAGAAGTTCCATTGATGATTTTGGTCGTCTTCTATTACAGGTAGAAAGGGAGTTCAAGGGGCACAACCAGGGCCAACTCTTAACTGGATGCAGCGAGTTAGAATTGCAGTTGATGCAGCAAGGGGATTAGAATATTTACATGAGAAAGTTCAACCATCAGTTATACACAGGGATATTAGGTCAAGCAACGTGCTTATCTTTGAAGATTACAGAGCTAAGATAGCTGATTTTAACCTCTCTAATCAGGCTCCTGACATGGCTGCACGCCTTCATTCTACCCGTGTGTTGGGAACCTTTGGGTATCATGCTCCAGAGTAAGCTTCCCTAAGCTTATAGCTTTGAGTTTATATATCTATACGCATATTTTTTCCCCTTAGAATTCATTAACGTGACCGTCCTGTATTCTTTTTTCAAAAAGTTTTCTTTCCCTTATTTCTTTCCGAAATGCTTTAGACTGTTCAGTGATGCCTGCGAGTGCTATCTTCTTACACAGCTGCAATTCATGCTTTATTTATTTATTATTCCTTACAT
The DNA here is from genome assembly GCA_951804385.1 of Trifolium dubium. Lineage (NCBI taxonomy): Eukaryota > Viridiplantae > Streptophyta > Magnoliopsida > Fabales > Fabaceae > Trifolium > Trifolium dubium. Next base: position 59,160,351 of record OX638064.1, read on the forward strand.
CTATTAAATAACATTTCACCTTAATCATTTATATTATTTATCATTGTCATCTAATAAGTGATGTTTCCCTTCGCAACTTCTCTTGGATTCAATACATATTAATATTAATTCAATTCAAATGTGTAATATTTGTTATTGTTATAATTGACGATGTAGTAGTGACTGCTGACTGGTATGTTTATGCCACGAAGAGCAAATGAGGATTTGGACTTATAGTAGTAGTACCATTAGCCATTAGTTCTTAGCTTATGTTTTGTTGTGAAGTTCTTAGCTTATGTTTTGTTGCCAAACTTTGCAGATATGCCATGACTGGGCAGTTGACTCAAAAAAGTGATGTCTATAGTTTTGGCGTTGTTCTTCTTGAACTCCTTACAGGTAGGAAACCCGTTGATCATACCATGCCTCGAGGACAGCAAAGTCTTGTTACATGGGTCAGTTTACCTTCTTAATCTCATGCCTTGTCTCTGCCCCATTTCAATTATTACCAATGATTGCCTGCCATAGATATGTCATTGACAGGTATTTACTTTTTGTAGGCTACCCCAAGATTAAGTGAAGATAAAGTGAAACAATGCGTGGACCCAAAATTGAAAGGAGAATATCCCCCAAAAGGAGTTGCTAAGGTAACTCCCCCCCCCCCCCCCCCCTCTCTCTCTCTCTCTCTCTCTCTCTCTCTCTCTCCCCCCTTCCCTTTACATGCAATGACTCATGGACCTTGGATCTTCTATTCTGAGCTCTGTTGTAATAATGAATATCGTTGACCATGCAGCTTGCGGCTGTGGCGGCACTGTGTGTGCAGTATGAAGCTGAGTTTAGGCCTAATATGAGCATTGTTGTTAAAGCTCTCCAACCACTTCTGAAAGCTCCAGCACCTGCACCTGCACCGGAAACTTGAAGCAGATGAATTCAAGTTAAAAAACTTTCTTGAGTTTCTGCATCTTCTGCACAGTTTGAGTCAGATATTATCAAATACTGCAAATAATAATATATATAATATATATATTTTTATTTTTGTTTTGAGATTGAGATTGGATGTGTAGGATTGGATTTCCTGGTTTAATGTCATTGTTAAATTCCATCTATTTCTGTTATTGCACTTTAGTGCAGACAATTATAGAGCAATACTGCAACATTGGGTTTGGGTTGCGTGGTGGATATTTGTTTGGTAAATGTTGTTTGTCACTCAACGCTAATCCCCCCATATTCTTTATTTGTTTCTTGACTGAGCTGGGATTGAAAGACCTATATTTGTTGGACCTATTTGTTTGTTTGTTTGTTTGTTTGTCTGTTCTTTTCTATTATTTGTTACTGGGTTATAGTTCACTATTGTGATTTTTTGTTATGGCAATATACTTGTGAATTCGAGGAATTCACGTTGGATCACTCTATAAAAGAAAGGTGAAAGATAATGTTATCAACCTCTCGGGGTTAGAATAGTTTTGGCATGTTTCAGGATTCACACACAGGATGTGGATTTGATTTTTTAAAGTCATCAGATTGGTGGCATGCTTTATGACTCTTACTTGAGTCCGAAGTTTAAGCATTTTATAGAGGCGACTTCTAATTCGGTGTTGTGCAGGTTTTTCACTTTTGAGCACTCTTGTTTGTTAAGATAATAGGTTATGCCCACAATATTTGCCTATCTATATAACTCTTGTTTTTCACTTATGAGTCACTTATTTTAGCACGCCCATATATTCTGTTGTCTGCTGATTGTATTGGTCTTTCACTTGATCAATAAAAACTTTACGTTGAAAAAATTAAAACCATTTCTAAGATATTTCAAATTGTCAAAATAAATTTGAGACGGGAACACAAGTTACAGTTAGCAAGAAAATTTACCACAATTGTCAATCAATTTTTAGCAGGAAAAAAATTACTAACTCCCCACAATATTTGCCTATCTATAAAGAGGAGTGGGGAGTTGAATGTCATTTTGTTCATTTACTACTTTGGAAGGAATGGGTTATGCCCACAATATTTGTCAATGACATTTAACTCTCCACTCCTCTTTATCAATCAACACATGCACACAAACTCTAAATCTTTTAACTAAATAAATATAGGCATTTTTTTTTAACAAACCTCCATATAACTTAATTTTTTTTTCTTCCAAACTTAACAAGTGGTATTTTTAAAATTGGCTAGTGTCTCTATCACAAAAACATTCACTCACCCAATGTCTACTCTATTCCAACAGCCTCTATTATCACCAATTTAATTACTAACCTTGGTAAAGTTCCTAGTAGTGTTGATGGGAGTGATAATGAACGGATTGTTTAAGTTTTCATTCCTTAATCACAAATTAGTATAGTATTAAAGAAAGAATAGGGGTCAAATTAGTCAAAAAGAAAAAAAAATACGGGGTAAAATAGTCCGTCCATAGGAAAAGAGCGTTCCATGGGCCAATGGAGTTAGTTGGATCATGGCCCATTAGGGGAGAATCTAGAACTATAAAAACGGAACAAAAGCTCATTTTAGAACTCCAAGATTTTTACATAGAAAGAAAGAAAGAAAGAGAGAAAAGCATACAAACAAATAAACAAACCGAATTCGAAGCAAGAAGTCATGGCTCAAGTTACCGTTTCAAATTCTGTTATTGACGCCGCCGCCGCCGCCACCACCACCACCACCGGAAACGAAAAGATTGCATTTGCTGCTCAGCAAGAAGACCCTAACTCTGTTAAGGAACTCGAAGGCAAGAAGAAACGCCTCTTGGAAGAACTCGAATCTGCTTTGGCTCTTCCCAAAGATTTCGTCGCTACCCCTCCGATTCCCAAACCTAACTGCTTTGGAATTGAGGTGATCGACGAAACTGCTCTGCTCGATTGTATTCCAAAGAATGGGAAACAGCAATCAAGAAGAAGACCTTCCAAGAAGATTCACCACAAGAAGACTGTCACTCAGCCCCTCCCGGAGACTCAGCCGGAGATTGAGAAGATGATGATGATGATGAAGAAGAAGTACTCTCGAGAGAAGATGGAGACTCTGAGGTTTGTGAATGTCTCTAAACAGCGCAAATTATGGAAAAGGGTTTACGATGCACTTCACTCCAATTTCTCCGACGAGTATGATACTTTGCTTGCTGCTGCCGCTCCCAACAACCGTCACCCTCTTCCATTCATTCCTAACAAGAAACCCATTCTCACTGGTCAGTACTACTCTATTCCCATTCCATTCTTTTCTTTATTAATTCTTTGTCAAATCTTGTTCTTATGGTAGGTTAGGTTAGATTAGATTAGATTAGAATTAGATTGTGAACTCTGTGTTTTTGTTTCTTGCATAATCGTTTAGCATTTGCATTTTTCTCTGCTTTTCTTTGAGTTGTGTAACACTAACGAGACAACAAATATTTCAGTACATTTGGGGTGGTATTGCTAACAACTTAACAAGTGATTCTTGCTCCGTGATTAAATCACGGGTTTTGTTCCATGCGCTAAATAAATTTAAGGATTTTTTTGAAATGTGATCATGTCTATTCTATGTGCTGTTCATTGTGGTGAATGTGACTTTTATGTTTATGAAATTGACACAGAATGCATTTCTTGATTGATATTCTTACTCCTTATTATGTTGGTATTCAGCCTATCTATATCATTCTTTGCAAATGCTAGTTTCAGCCTTCTCTTGCAGTTTGCTCAAGTACTTGGGTATCTTTTTTGTAGTCTGAATTGATTGTATTATTTTTGGCTAACATGCAAGATTTTTGAAAAATATTGTCTTTAATTTCATAACCCCACCGGTTCGTATAAATACTTGGTAATGCTGTGCTTTTTTCTGTTTATATACGAGCTTCTGTTTTTTTTTTTGGGAGGGGGAGTGGTTGGAGGTGTTATGGTTGATCTAACATGTTTTTTTTCTTTTCCGCAAAGATAGCAATTGATATTTTCTTATTAAACTGTGTAAAACTCTAATGGACTGATTTTTGTGTGTCCAACTGTCTCCTGGTTGTTAGCTCATATTGTGTCAATTTGATGTTTTCTGGTGGACAGGTGTGGGTGCTGCCAATGGAAGATGCAGATATATGAATGTCTTTGTCCATTGAACTTTGAAGAATGAGCAAAGGGAACCTCAAAAAGATCTAACTGCCACATTAGTTCACTATATTCTAAATTTTTTGTACTTAGGCACTGGTTTCAGTTGCATAGTTACTTGTATAAAGTCACTGTACATGAAAAGTCATGTGTTGTAGGCTTCATTGTAATTTTGAAAGACTACATACTTAGGTCATACAGTAATAAGAAGTCTTTGTTGTTCACATTTGTATATTGAGATATATTGTGAATTTTTCAATAAAAAGTTCAATTTTCTGTCTACATTGTGTTTGAATGAGGAAACTTTTTGCCTTGATTATTTATTTTACTTGTGCTAAATTATAATTTTATTCCTTCTTCAACCCGTCTACAAATGCTGAAGGTTTTGTTATTTGCTTTCAGGTGCAGTGTATTGTGGAAATATGGACAGTGGAAGTGTGAGTCCTGTTCACCCTTCTTATACTAATAGTATTATTGGTAAGGATGGGTACTCAGTTTCAGAAGAGTGCATTGAAGATGATGATAGTGAGGATGATTATGCTAGCATCCAGAGACCTGCGTTTCATGTAGATGGAGAACCTAATTTTGATTCTGGTCCACCGGAAGACGGATGGGAATATCTTAGGCGTGTCAGGTATTGTTGTAACTCTCATCTACTAATTACTGGTCATTTGGCTGATTATGCTTTGGATTTAACTTCTTCCTGATAATTTCTTTTTGTTGTTCTGCGCTCCCTATAATAGTGATTCTCAATTATTATTGTGGATCACTGCAGCTCCTTGGTTTTGGGTAGGGGTGCGTCACAACTGACTCTAGCCGCATAATTATGGCGAACATACAGTAGGGTATAATTCTAGTCAGTCTTGAAATTCAAAATGCAGACAAGTATTACAATTTTTGGGGACATATATATTCTTGATAGTTGTAAATAAAACGTCAGGGACAGAGAGTGGGGGCTAATCTGCAATAGGAATTACATTATGCATGCAAGTATTTAAATTTTGGGAATTGGAGATTGGTATTTCATGCAATGGTTGCCAATAACACGATTAAAATACTGGTACTAGAGCAATAAGTTACGCAACTATGGTATAGATCTAGGTTTCTGGTTTGTTAAATAATGGTGAGTAGAAGAAATTCTACTGTTAGGAATAACAAGTTTCTTAAACTCTTTTCTTGCTTAGGTGGGAGGCACATCAAATTCCTAAAGTGAAGGTATCCAAACTTGATAGAAGTAAACTTATAAAGGAACAAAGTCCTTATATGCCCCAGATTCCTGATATTGCCAAGTGTCCTGAGCATCTGTTGCCATTGAAACAGTGGGAGGATGTATTTCTTGAAGAATTTTCAGCCCTAAGAGCGGTGCGTTGTTTTAGAACTTATCTCTTTTTTCATTTTCATTTTCCTTCATTTTCATTTGGAAAGGTCAATGCTTCTATCATAGAGTCTTATGAGCATATTAGAACAAAATGTTTGTTTGGGAGTAGAGTGTACTGATTTTGTTTTAATACTATATGCTAAACACTGCCCTTTGTTTCCCAATTTGTTATTCCAGAATCTTTCATGTCTTGAAGGTTCAAGTGCCATGCATTCCGGTAGTCTACAATCTCTTCATTTGCCAAAGCTACCTGACTATAATTTTGGAGTTATGAACAGGGATGTGCTATTTTTTAATAACATGACTGTTGGTAAGGCTGATCAACCTTCTAACTTGACTGCTATAGATGAAGTTAGTACCGTGTCTCTGGAGCATCCTGGATTGAAAACTTGTACAGATCAAAGTAGCAGCAGCTGTCTCACTCCTCCCATGCTTTCTGCAATCCTAGGAATGGACTCTGTATCCCGAGTATCAATGCTGCTGAAACGAATTCGCCTGCTAGAGCCTGAAAGCACAATCACAAGAATTGAATGCATGTGGCTTTTTGCTCTCTGTGCAGCAGTAGATGCTCCACTAGATGCAGACACCTGCGCTGCTCTGAGGAGTCTGCTGCGGAAGTGTGCCAGCATCCGTTCTGGAAAGTCTGAACTGGATGACGAGGTTGTAATGTTGAATATATTGGCCACAATTTCAGGGAGATATTTTGGACAATCTGAAAATTGAATTCCCAGTATTCAACTGAATGAGGTCTTATATTTTGTAATTGGGATGGGAATGAGCCAAGAACATGTATGTGTGGTTATAATATTTCAGATGGTGCAAAAAATATAATGCATGGTTCTAAGAATTTATAAATACTTTGTTATATTGTAATTTAATATTTTAACAAAGTCGTTTTAGCTTTACAATTACTTTCCCTCGGTGTAGAAAACCTATAACTATAGGGGGGGAAAATACTTGACAATGAATTATCATAAAATTTGAGCATTGTAAAATAGTTAAAAAGAAAATGAATTACAGTATTACTACATATAAGTAAAATGAGATGAATAATAATAATAATTTGAGTGTGAATTGAAGTTTGAGTTATAATAAAGTTAAAGTAAGAGAAATGAATGGATGAGATTGAGTTAGTGGGAGATGATAAAAAAAGACAAAATTGTGGCCGGTATTATACAACATTTTAATTTACATTGACCTTGCTTCGCTTGCTTATGCTACTTGCTAGTACAGTTGATGATAGTTGCAATGCTATGCTATGCTTTGAGGATACATACATTTCACAACACATTATTTGATTGATTGATTGATTGATATATCTTTTTCAATCCAATCCAATCCAATCCATGTTGTTTTCTTCTTATTCGACTCTTCCTTCTCATTTTCCAATTCCACAACCATGCTTATCCCGACTCCTCGTATCCTCTTCCTTTGTACGCCGCAGTCGCCGCCGCACCAAACGCCGCCAAAACAAACTCAAACCCTCCTCCTCCTCGGATCCTCCTATTTCCTCCTTCAGAACCATCTCTTTAGAACCCAAGCTTGAAACCGTCATAGACCTCACTCCAATCTTCCATTCTAATATTCGTCAATTCGTTTCCTCCGGCAGAGAGGCATACCGAGATTTACAGACCCTATTCACTCTCGACGATAACCGTAGACTCGTCGTTTCTTGTCGCCCTTCCACTTTACACTTCGTTGGAACTTCAGCGGCTTTGACCCTCGTCGCTTTTACTGTTTTAAGGGTATTGGTAGAATTAGTTTCTAGGTTTGCGTGGTGGAGGAGGAGTCATAACAATAACAGTAATAGAACTATGGTGCGGAGGGACCGTAGTCTTGGGGGGAAAGAGGTGGTTGTTGGATTAGGTCCCACGAGCAGGTCGTCTACCACTTCTTCTGCCCTAGAAGAGATTAAGCGCTCTTTGAAGAAGAATAAGGCTGTAGTCCAAAGGAAATTACCCAAATGGTGGCCAACTATTATTAGCAGCAACAGTGCTTTTGATTTGAATGTTGTTGATGAGCAGCAAGAGGAGGAATACAAGAGGGATTCTTACAGACTTGTTCGAGGTCTTTCTTACTCTCAATCTCTCATCATCATTTCTCACTCTTTCTTATTTTTATTAACAAGGAACAAGGTATCCTGTTAGTTAATTCAAATGCACTACTTATGTTAGCTTTAATGTTCAATATACTACTTAATTGGTGAGACTGAGAGGTTGATACTGTAGGTAAATAGATAGATTTCTCTGTCTCATAATTTATATACTGTTTTCCCATCCTTTAATTCAAGTTGCAACTTACTCACTTCATTTCCAGCAATTATTGACAGTAGAATGGCTGGACAAGACATCTCCGAGAACGATATCATTCAAGTTAGTTTTTTCCCTCATTATGTGTGCAATTTGTTTTTGTAGCTATCAGATAAATAAGTTGTAAGTTGTAAAAGTATATTGTTTTTCTTTTACTGCCTTAGTAAGAAAACATTGTAGGCCTTTGGTACACTCTACAACAACTATAAGATACTACAAGTCAAATGTGTTACCTGTCCGAGTTAGTGCAACTGTATAGTTACTAAGCCCAAAAACCTATTCCTTTTAGTAAGTTATTAACTGGCATAACGAAATGTGATACCTAGGTTTTGTGTAGTTTATAAATTCACACTGAGAATTTGTCTAGTTGATGAGCATTGAATAATTCAAATACCATACTCATGGCTCCTTGTTCTTTTATTGAACTGTGCATATAATAAATCATTTCTATAATAAAAGGACATTTGTTCTTTTACTGACGTCAAAGTTTTTTGCCTGTACACATGAACAGTTACGTCAACTATGCAGAAATTCTGGTGTGCAAGTGTCTGTTGAACCAACAAATATTCGGGACTCCTTGTATCGAGCATCTGTTAATTTTGTTTTAGATGCTTGCAGCAGGTGTGATCTTCATAGGCCTGCATTTGTGTCTGTCGCTTTGTTTACTACTAGCCAGTAGCTGTTAATCATGCTGTATACTTCTGTTTTAATGATTATTTTGTTTATATTCAGTGCACCGACTTACTCTACTTCAGTTCATATTAATGGTGAGGATTCTCAACAATTCCTTGCTGGATTTGCTGAAAACATTGGCCTTGTAAATCTTCGTGCCGCAACAATTGTGTCTGCAGCTGTGGCTGCGCGCACACGCTCTTGTCTTTTGCAGGCTTGGGTAATATTCTTGCTCTTTTTCTACAAGATTACATTATTGTAACTACTAGCATAATAAACAGTTATATTTTCAGTTAGAATACTGTTGGCTATCTATATTCGTTTTTGTTACTAGAAATATGCCCTAAATCCCTAAACCTTAAATGTTGTATTGCATCATGCCATTAACTACGAATATTTTCTAATTTTTTTTATGGTCACACAAATTAGATGGATCCTAGTGATCCCCTTAAAGTGTGTAACTTAATGCTTGAAGTATAGGCCTCTTAAATGCTCCATTAAAATTCATGATTTTTTTTTTTTGCGTTTTATTCTATAGGCTTTGGAAATGCAAGGCAAACATGTTGAGGCTTTGGGAGAACTGTCAAAGATATGCCTTATTCTACGAATATTTCCTCCCGAGGAATCTTCGGTTTGTACCTTAAACAATAATTTGCAAAAAATTTCCACTTCTCTTGGATGAATAAATTACTTACTGTTCTCTTTATTCCTCAATCAGTATGATACAATTTGGTTGTAATTGTCTCTTCGTAGATATCCACAGTTATCCTTTATTAACATTGACATTACCACTTACAATGTCTTGGCTGTTAGATATTTGGATTGTCTTATTTATCAGTTTTGTATATTCTAATGCTGTCTTTGACTCCAGTAAATGTAAATTCACCCGTAATTGATAATTCTTATTGTATCCATGAATGAGGAGTGAATACTTTGTATTTGTGGAGAGAGTTTAAGATAAAGACACAAGTATCATATATATAACAACTCGTTAAAGTTGTTCAATATAATTTTTTATGGTGTTATAGAAAAGTATTGTTTATAGAAAGACAACATATGAAAGTTCTGGGAAGTGTTGATAAGAAATCCTCTGTAGTATAGAGAACAAAACACATTGTGTTAAAAAAAGTAAAAGGTGCGACAAATCTGCTCAATTGCTATACATGTCTGAAATGATTAGATAGAGCATGTTATTTTTGATGAGTAGATAGAGGGACTTTCGTGCTTACCTAGGCTGCTGCAGCCTATGATATATGAAATGACTTGTTGCTTTCTAACAGCGCTTATTTTTTGTCTCCTTACAGCCTGAAATGGAGATGGTTAGTCGGGGACTAGAGAAACATTTGAAACTAGAACAAAGACAACACCTTATGTTTCTCTTTGGTCAAGTTTGCAGTGAGGATAGTCACGGGATTGCAAGAGAAGCCCTTGGTTTGGTATGAATCTGCTAACCCTATTTTCTAGATCTTGCACCAATCAATGTTTGCTTGCTTCTTACAGTTTAATTGTAATATAATTGTAGCTCAATAGCCGAAACTAGCATGAGTTGTTTAAATCATTGATAAAGAAGCAGTCATAACTCATAACGAACCAAATTAAACTGGTGGTGACAACTAAAAAAAAAATCTTTTGACATTCATGGTCAAGTTCAATGATCTAGCTTTTATTCATCCCACTCTAACATAAAAATGCTCGAGTACAACAATGGTAAAGAACAATTCATGTGGGTATAGAACGCTGTCCTCAACTGCAGTGTTGAATTTTTTATTTACTTCCTCAGTTATCATGTGAGTTGTGTGGTATTTCTTGGTTTAGCCTCCTCTTTTGATGTTGAATTTTTCAAACCCTCCTTTATTTGTGTAGATGCATTCTCAAGATTATGGCGCTGGTCAACTTGAAGACAACATAGCACCATGAAAGATAATATCTGCCTACACAGGCTGTAGAATGCATTCTTTTAGAATATTTATGATTAATCGTTTAGTTATATCTGTTTATGCAATAATCTTTAGATGGTTTATTTTAGTGATGTATAATAATAATAAGGTGAACATTCTGGTACCTCGTAATTTTAGTAGGATACCGTACCTTATGATGTGGATATATTTGATAGGTCCACGTGTAATGATAAATTAACATGTCACAAAAAGATTTATTTGCAATTATATCCTTCCCACCATTAATATATTTCCTTTTTAATATTATATCATTACTTTTATAGAATGGATATGCAAAAATGTCTTACCAAAAAAAAAAGCAAAAACGTACTATTCTATTAAAAAAATCAACAATTTTTTTTTTGAATCAAATTTTTTTTTTGTAAATCAACAAAAAAAAAATCATAAAAATCATATGCAAGAGGTTTCTCTTCTTTTGACCAAAATAAAAATAAAAAAAATTAAAATTTTCTTCTCTAAAAAGTTATTCAATTATTAATTTTTGTCTCATAAAAAATATCATGTTTTTGTCCCTAAAAAATATTTTTGTGATATTAAGTCCATTTGTATTTTCTAATTATTATTTTGTCTATATATTTAGAACATTATAAAAATCTCTTTTAAATATAAAGAGTTCAAAATTCGATTTATAGGTTGAATTAGATTTTCGTTACTTTAATCTTAATTTTTTCAATTTTTTTTTTTTTTTAAGTATTCTAAATAAACCTTTTTACATTATTTTAAAAATGTTTGGAAAAATTTATTCTAAAATTTAAAAGTCTAAGAGTAATTAAACAATTTTGAAAATCAACGAGAACTAAAATTTTGCGTAATTAAAAATTTATAGGCTAAAAAAATGCAACATTTTTTTATGACGATGGAAAATGATATTTAAATTCCTTAGTCATAAAGTTAGTTGAATATTTTTTTTATAAAAAATAGGTTTCTTAAGCCATAGTTAAGAAAAATTGAATTTTATAATCAAAATATAAATAGTTAGATTTTCATACGAACAATGTTTTAAGTTGAACGCTCTGATTGAGATATATAACATAATTTCCTTTGTCACAATTAACTTAATTAGTTGAGATATAACAACATTTAATTTTGTATAAACTAAGTTTCTAGAGATATAATTAATGTGTTGAGATTGAACTGTCATAATTTTGGAAGGTTTATACTTAATATTAATCAAAATTCTTCAAAAAGAAAGGTCACGATGAAAATGATAATATGGATGCTAATGATGATGTGTGATAGGTGATAAACTTTAATCTTAGTTACTTTTTGTTATGTATTATTGTTAAATAACGTATATTTAAAATATCATAACTTAATAGAGATGAAAAAAATGTCGTATGTGTCTTTGGAGAAGAAATTTTACGCTTAAAGATGGAATATCTAAGACGAAATTATTTGAATTTAGAGACAGTCCATTATGTCTCTAAGAGAGAGACAAATTTATTGTTTTTTTGAATCTAAAGTTGAGTGGCTAATTAAAATTTGTTAGTGGCGAATTCATTTTGTCTTCGATCAGAGACGAAATATAAAATTCGTCTGTAATAGCTTAGAGTCTAAGAAAATAACGACAAAATCTTATATGTCTCTAAATTTTTCTCTAAAATGCTTAGTACAAAAAAAAATTGATGGTTATATTTGTGGGAAGGATATAATTGTAAATATTAAAATATTGTGTTTAAAATAGAAAAGTTAAAAATATATAATCTAGCTTTTAATGTTTTGCCACCTCGTATCCACATCAACAAGGTACCGGTACCCATCCAACTAAGCTGGGTACCTAAGAATTCACCTAATAATAATCATAATCATTAAAAGGTGTATTTAAACTTTAGATTGTCAAAAGTTGGATTTGGATCCAATTTGAAGTTGAACAAATATTACAATTGTTGAAAAGTAAGGAGAAAATCGTCATACTCATACCAACTTTGCCATAAGTTCACCGTTTGCGTACTTTACACAGGATTAATAGGACGGTCAGATCCGGTAGAACTATAATAATAATAATAATAAAATAAGAGGAAGATTCATTTTAGAATATTTGAAAAATGTGAGACATTCCTTCTAATCTGGTCTAAGGACCTCTCTTTCATCAAAAAGAAAAGTGGGACTTAGCATGTTTGGATAAATAATTTTTTGCACATAAGTGTTTACATATAAACTATTTTTTAAGTAATTTTCATACGCTATTTTAGGGAAATTGTAAAAATAAGTGGGAAAAAGCTTTTAAAAAAGTCATAAGTTGTTTTTATAAAAAATTTCAAATAGTTTCACAAAATATAGAGATTCGAATATTGATTAATACATTAATAGTATATGTTTTTGGATATTTATCGACCGAAGAACCATATTTATGAGGCTCTTTACAAACATAAACCATGAGATGTCAAAATAACAACTAATAATAACCGTAAAGAGTCTCATAAATATGAGTTTGGATTGTCTCTCATGGAAGTGTCAATGGAGACAATCCATTGCAAATATCCATCATCCAATTTTTTTTTTTAATAATTTGAAATATTGCACACAAAAATATTGATGGTCATGATTAGATAGACCGTAGAAAAATTTAACTGAAGAGGATCTCCTCCCCATAAATATAGCTCTTTTGTAAACAAATGTTATAAATATATATTAGATGTCAATTTGCATTTAACAATGAATTTATATGCAGAAATTATCTGTACGGGAAAATGAAGTGGTAGATTTTTTTAGCCTGTAGGGATTGGAATGGAGGGAGAAATTCTCCCTTGAATGACTCAGGTCGGGGAATGTACCTTCGTCACTGCAGATTTCTGACTCCGACCATATTATTTAAACTAAAAAAAGAAATAAATAGTAAAATTGATTAAAAAGAAAGTAAACAGTAAAGATAATGAAATAATGAATAATGAAAAGTGTGGGCATTTATTTAGAAGAAGAAGAATATTCTTTCTGATATAGTAAATCAAAAGGTTTTGCTATAAAAATCACTGTCATTCAATCCATTACCTCCCCCCATCTGATGTCTAGTATTGGTAAATTTTGGTGCACGCACCCTCACAGCAACACTGCAAACTGAAGCGAAAGAAACGTCTAACCTGAAAATTAAAATAAAAAATAAAAAATAAAAGTACACTAATTATTCCATCATCATGTATGTGTATAAAATAGTAAAAGATTATAATAAGAAAGATGAGTGATAATTCCATTTCACCATGCATGATCACCGAACTGAACGAAGCGTGTTATGTTAATTAAGACAGACAGACAGACAGACAGACAGAAAGCGAGTCACCAAACAATGAAACTTTGACTCTATAGTAGTAGTATTTCCTTTCCTTTCATCTCATTGGTCCGTCACGTGTCATTCCTCACAGCGAGCGAGCGAGCGAGCGAGCGGGCACACTATTCTTTCTTTCGTTTTCTTTTTCTTTTTCTTTCCTTTCATTTCATCCCAAACACAACACAACACAACACCGCATAAGTTTTTATTTTGTGTGAGTTCAAAGCTAGCTAGCTAGCGCGAGCGACCATATTATTACATTTTTTTTTTTAACAACACAAAGCTATTTTCAATTCACAAATCTCTCTCTTCTTCATTTCCTTTTCCGTTCATAGATTTATTCATTCATACATACAAATACGAATCACTCACTCACCAATTTCAAATCGAATCTCATCTCAATTCACTCCCTCCCTCCAAATCAGATCACAATCCATTTTCCGTCAATGCTCGCTTTGGACTCGATCTAGGTTTCTCTTTTGCATCTCTATCAATCAATTTTTATACTTTACGTTTTGTCGGTGATTTTCTCTTCTCTGCAAGATAGATCTCACCTCTCTCTCTCTCTATTTATTGGATTATTTTGTTCTATTTTCGCTTATCCTTCAGGATCTCTATTTTCTTTCCGGATTCCTATTTAATTTTGATTTCAAATCACTGTTTCTGAACAATTATTTTTAAATTTTAATTTTATTATTAGCGATTAATTTTGTTTAATTATTATGGATTGATGATCAATGATGATGTATATTTGTTGCAGATCGAGTTCATCAATCAATCAATCAATCGATCATATACTCTATCTTCTTCTGTATCTGAGATAGATAGATAGATAGATAGATAGTGTGTGGGGCCAGCTAGCTAGCCAGCCGGGCGGGGATGCAGCAAACGAATACCAACAACAACAACAACAACAACAACAACAAGAACAACGGGATGATAGAATGCAGTGTTTGCCATTCGAAATTGGTATCGCCCGCAACCAAAACAGTATCAAGGGCTTATGATCGGCACAAAAGTAGGATAACATCCAAACAACGTGTTCTCAACATCTTGTTGGTTGGTGGCGACTGTATGTTAGTTGGTTTCCAGGTCTTTCTCTTCTCATTTTCTTTATATCTGCTTGCTTGCTTGCTTTCCATGTCATTCTTTGTGTATCTATCTATCTATCTATGTATGTATGTAGAGTTTTGCACTTTAATGCCAAATATACTTTGGGGAAATTTAATATTCTGCCATTCATTCAATGCTTAATTAATTTCACTCTTTTTTAAATTTGCCATTCTACAAATCCCCAATGATAGTAACAGAATACAAAGTCTGGACTATTCATTGAATAACAGAACCAAAAATGACGGAATACAATTCACTGACCACAGCAACTCAACTTGTCACTTCACACTACTACTACTACTACTAAATAACTACCTGACATAACCAAAATTGCAGCCCTTTCTTTGTTGCTGTCCTAATATAACTCTCTCCATCTCACACTTTGAATTGTGGGTCGTATCGCTATATTTTTTCTGCACTTAAACAAGGGTGGTTTTTTGTATTCAAAGGATTATCTTACATGTCAATCTATTGAGATTTCACTTCTTCCATAATGTCTAGTTCACAAAGGGATTATTATGGGGAATTTATAGGCTGCACTGCAGGACTCCAAGTCTTTAAGGAAAATGATTGAGTTCACAAACTTTGCTCCTGCAGCTTTGGCAATATATATATATATATTTTCTTACTATCTTAAAAATTTACTTCATTCTCATATTTCATTTCTTTGACTTGCAGATCCAAACTTTTGCTTCTGGAAATTAGATAATCCAATACTCTATTGTAGACTAGAAACTCTTTTGTTGTTGATGTGATATTTTCATGCCAATCCTTTATGCTTGTTGTTTAGTGGCTGACATATCCTATTTCTTTCTTTTGCCAGCCTATTCTAGTGTATATGTCCAAGGTGGATGGGAAATTCAATTTTAGCCCAATTAGTGTTAATTTTTTGACAGAGATCACAAAGGTTTTCTTTGCTATTGTTATGCTTCTTATCCAGGTAAATATCACTTTCTCTTTCTGCATATTCAAATATCTACTGTCTTTTCAATCACATAAAGAATGTGTCAAGTAAAAGTAGATTATGATGGAAACACCTCAACATCACATTGGTCAAGATCCATTCTAATGCCGAATTCACATTGGATTCACATCAGTATATGCCCTTACATTCCATGGTTAAGGGTAATCAAATATTAGAATTTATAACCCCAAAAAAGAGTTTTGTACTTTGGTTGGTTTTTAATTATCCTTTTCCAAGTTACTTACTTTAATAGATGTTTCACAATAGGTTAGAGTTGCTCTATAGTGGATGTCAGGATATGGATCTGTCATTTATCTTTGCAAGTAAACAGAAACAGAACTAAAATTTGAATGTATAGGGTTTGGGTTTTGTTTGATCATTTATACTTCCATATCCATACTATTAATAAAACACAGTTCTGTTATCCACGTGGCGGTGTCTCCAACTATCTTTTATATAAGAAAATAAACCCCAATATTTGTCTATTTTCTTGCACCCGTTGCATTGGAAGAAAGTAGGTGTACTGAATGATAATTTAGGGCATGCTAGGGTTGAGTGTTTTTTTGGTGATGAAATGGTGTTTAAGGGCACAATAGGGTATGTTTAGTTTCTTTTGAAACTATATTTTAGGCTTCTTGGGTTATATGTCAGATTTAAGCAAACAGTAATCCTAGTTTTGGAAAGATAGTTATAAATTATAATGCATGGTGCAGATGAAAACAGCTCTGGACGGCTGGTAAATTGTAGGGAAACATATTATAAGTTGTAGAACTAAATTGGCCAAAGGGTTTTTACTCAGGGCTCCTTAGGAACCCCATTCTAGGTTGATAAGCTTTTCACAATGGAATAGAGGCCCATCGTCCCTTACGAAATCATATTGTTCTTATCAGCAGCTTTACATCCATAAGAAGGGGGCGTTGCCCAAACTTATAAGCATTAGAAAAAATGGAATCCTAAATCAGTAAGACATGGGTAGCACAAATCTCAAGCACACACCCAGGTGTTGACCATGGACTGCAAAAACTGAAAACCCCTCGAGATTGGAAGTATAAACTTAACCTTAGCAGCATATTATAGCTGATAATATAATGCTCAAGAATTTAGATCTAGAAAACTTTATGAAGTGATATATCTTGCCATTTATCTAAGATTTGATTGCTTGTGCAGGCTAGGAATCAAAAAGTTGGGGAGAAACCTCTACTCTCAATTTCTACATTCATGCAGGTACTATGATTTATTTATAATATTTTAATTTTGTATGAATTGACAGTTATGTGAAGACCATATATCACTTAGTTTTGTTGATATATAGGATAATTCTTCACTGTTTTTTATTTGCTTGGTCTAGGTTTCCTGCTTCTTGGTACTGGTTAGATTATATATACAATTGTTTATTTTCACTCTTCATCTTAGTTACCTGATATTGATTACTGACTTGATAAGCTGTGCTCCATATGAATCATATATATAATGAATATCGAATATGGAAGAGCATCTTGTTTTTATTGTTCTGAGTCTTTTCTTTACTTATATATTTGAAATTTGAAATTAAACAATTCCAAAGCGCTAGATGCAAGATTTTCCCAATACTTTCTTGATATTCATCCTTTATGTGGTAACTTTGTCTCTTGTAGGCAGCTCGCAACAATGTCCTTCTTGCCGTTCCAGCATTTCTCTATGCTATAAACAACTATCTGAAGTTTGTCATGCAGGTATATAGAATTGTCCCATAAATATTGCATATGCCAATCCATATATAAGGTTTTAGGTTAGAATAAGAATGCTAGTCTTTAGAGATCTTTCTTTTATGTTTGATATGCACCTGTAAAGTCAAGAGTCGGTAACTTCTTGTTTTTGACAGTTATTGTCCTAAGTCGATAGATGTGACCCACATATAGGTAGTACATATTTTTATCCAGTGCCTGTGCCGTGTATTATTTTTCCATATTAGTAATTCAACGCGGTTCTAAAAGCAAGATTAATTTCTCATTGCTTGTTAGAGTATTAGGATTATTTAGTTGTTAGGACCTATGAGTCTAATTTTATTGATAATCTTATAGTGCTAGAGTTTTATTACTGGTACTAAACTAGGACTTGACGTTGATTGTCATAATACATTTATCTTCACTCTTTCCTAGCTTTCAATCTAAACCCTCTAATTTCAATATTTTACTTATATTATAATCAGCTGATAAATTCTTGTGTTACTTGTGCATCTGTATAATACCTGATATATTTACTTGGCTTTGTCTTAATGAAGTAACTTATGGGTTGATTTCACATTTCCTGCAGCTTTATTTTAATCCTGCTACTGTGAAGATGTTAAGTAATTTGAAGGTAATTTCTCGTTCACTGTGCTGTATGATTGATATCAGTATTTTTGCTAGCCAAATAATGGCTTGCTTAGGTATTGCACGATATATCTTGTGACAGCTGATTTGAAAATATTCTTCTCTTGATAATTTGCTGAAGTTGAACCTGTTTTTAATGATTGGCTGTTGACTGTGCATGTTGCAGGTTTTAGTAATAGCACTTTTGTTAAAGGTGGTTATGAAGCGTCGGTTTTCCATCATTCAGGTCAGTCCATAGGATAAGGGATTTAAGAGGTACCCTGAGTTTAACAAGTTGAAATCCTCACATAAATCTCAATTACTTCTATTCCTTTTATCTATCTGGAAAATTGATTTATTCTTTGCTACAGTGGGAAGCTCTTGCTCTATTGCTCATTGGCATAAGTGTTAATCAGCTACGATCATTACCAGAGGGAACTACAGCTTTGGGTCTTCCTGTTACAATGGGTGCATATCTCTATACCTTTATTTTTGTAAGTGATGTTTGTTATTTGTGTTTTTTTTAATACGGATGTTTGTTGTTTGATCATTCGGTATATTGATTATTATTATTAATCAGTGCATTTTCATCTATAAAGATTATTTTTTTCTCTGTTGAACTTTAACTTGGGAGTTATTTTGCAGGTCACTGTTCCATCAATGGCATCTGTTTATAACGAGTATGCTTTGAAGAGCCAATATGATACAAGCATATATCTGCAGGTGAAGTATGCATAATTGGGGAAAAAATAATCATAGATGAACCACATTTTTGAGAAGTCCTGAAAATTGAGTTTCTGCAAGGATATTTAATTATCATGTCCTTATAACGTTCGACAGTCACTGTGTCAATTTGTTCTTTTTTTTTTTTTTTTGACCAAACTATGTTAAGTTGTTCTAAGTTATGCCTTTTCATGTAGTATTTTGGTCAACAATTTAATTAATGTCCAGTCTGTGCCACGCACAAGCCCAGGTGTGGAAACGCACTCTCTTGCATTGTACTCCCGCCAGTCCTTAATAAAAGAGAAATATGTTTTTTAGGTTCATTGAATGATCGATGTATCTAGTCTATAATGTAGGTCTGATACATCAATTATTCAATGAATCTAAAAAGTAAATTTCCCCTTAGATTAAGGACTAGAGGGAGTATAAGAAATAAATTTTATTGCAGTTTATATTGGAAATATAACCTTGGTCAACTATGTCTTTGTAAAGCAACTAACATGATTTAATTGTAATGGAAGGCAAAATAAAATAAGATAAATGGGTAGTTTCAAGAACTGCACTTTAGTGGTGACAGCCTGCTAGGACACTTTTAGCTGCTTTAATATTTGTAATATTGAATGCTAATTCTGTAATTCTTGCTTTGCAGAACTTATTCTTGTACGGGTACGGAGCTATGTTCAATTTTCTTGGAATAGTTGTGACTGCTATTTTCAAAGGTAAGAAAAATGAATCCCTTAAAAGCTGAACTCTTGAACTCCAATTATAACCATTCAGTAGCCAGTTGAAAATTCTAGTGAGCAACTCATACATAAATACAGACGGCACTTGGGTTTTTCGCAAACTGGAAAAATAGGATGACCAAAATCAGGAATTTGATATACGCTGATATCAACAAATTCAGATTCAGATTATGATACACACATGAGTGTTGGGTTTAATTAACCTCGTTGATTTTCTAATTCAAAATAGATTTGCATAAATGAAAATGTGATGGAGTTCGCAAGCAATGAATGATTATGTGCTCTTGAGAGATTCATTTAAATTAACTTCTTTATTATGTACAAATGAGAGATATATTGATAGAAAAGTTCTTATATACTTTTCAGTTTTCACCTACAGCATATAGATTTCTATTTTCTGATGCCCAAACTATGAACATATTTAATAACGTGGTTTCAAATGTTCCAGGTCCTAGCAGCTTTGATATCCTAGAAGGTCATTCAAAAGCTACTATGTTATTGATTGCAAACAATGCCGCCCAAGGGATATTATCCTCTTTCTTCTTCAAATATGCTGGTCAATAATTCAGATTTACTTTTTTAATTTTTCCATTGCACTGACTTCTATTTTGTAGATGGCCATGTTATTTGTCCCTTCTTTCAATAACCTATTTATTATGTTGCAGATACAATTTTGAAGAAGTACTCATCAACGGTTGCAACAATCTTTACGGGCATAGCATCTGCAGTACTATTTGGACATAAATTAACAATGAACTTTCTTATTGGCATTTCTATCGTATTCATCTCAATGCACCAGGTAAGTGGAATTTGAAATATTCTGGTTGGTGATAAAGACTGACAAAAATAAGCGACTTGTTTTGTTTTTGTGGGGGTGGGTACAATTTAGCCAAATGCCATTTTTTTATAACTACATGCTCATTGCCGCTTCAGTTCTTTTCGCCATTGTCAAAAGTCAAAGATGAACAGAATGGTGTGATGGAACTGCATGATGTCCAGGACAAACAAAGGTGCTAACTAATTGCATTACTGATCTCAATTTTTTTCTTCTTGTTTGTGGAAAATGTTTGACATGTGTATCTGCTTAATTTTGGGCCCCCAGAAAATTGTGGTTTATATATTTGATAGCCAGACTTTATGAAAGGTTGACTACCACATGCTCGTTCTGGGGAGGAAGAGAATAAAAACAATTTCTTTGCTTAGTTGTTGTCTCTGAAAATAGATATTTTGTATGTGGCCATATAAAATCAAAACTACGGAAAAGAACCCCATTTCCTTTTTCCATTGCAATAACAAATGTCTGTGTTTATTTCAGGTCAAAGGACTCGTTTATAAATATGGCAGCTGGAGCAAATGAGGAGGTACAGATTATCACCATATATTATTTTATTGAGCGTCTCCTATACATTTAACTGATTGCTCTTGTTTTGTGGTTAATATGGACATTTCCAGGCCAGTCATCGAGTGGGGCCTGATGAGAGACAGCCACTTCTCCCCACCTAGATTGACTTACTGTATGTTTTTCTTCTCCATTTTAATTATAGTTGCCTCCGCAAAATCCTTGTTAATTATTTTCATATACTAGTATTTAATAAGATAGTTCGTAACCTGTTAAAGCTAAATAGTTTATTATTCGCAATACCCCATTTTATACTTTCAAGTAATCCACTCGTTTTTTGTGTATGCATATCATTGCAGGAATTTTCAAAGAATGTATTTTGGCGATATCTGATAGCTATGATGATCCACACAGTTTAAAGTCATAATAAAGTAAAAAAGTTTTTGCTGTCTTTCTGGGATACCTTATTTCTCTAGAGGTTGGTTTCATAAAGGCAGGAATGAATTATTGGCTTCGTGAGCTGGTGAACAAGCCAGTGGTTACCGTTGCTGAAGATTTTGATAGAGTGTAGAAAATGGCTTCGCAAGAGCTTTTGGCATATCTGTGGATTTACTTGTACTACTTATTCTTTATATCTTGGGCATTTTATATTTGTTTTCCTGATATGTTTACCTCAACCCATTCTATCTATATTGTGTTATTCTTTACATTTATTACATAATGTGGCCATTCTGTCTTTATGAGATTAAGGGTTGATACGATGGTTCCGTTCTTTCTTTGTAGAAAATGATATTTGCATGCATACAATACAAAGCTGATATTTGTGCATGTTGTTTTCTATACTGCTGTCTCATATACTTTGGGTTTAGACTACAAATTAAAGGATTCAGACATACTATATGTGTTATAGACTACAAATTAAAGGATTTTCCAAATCTCGTTAAAAAAAAAGATTTGATTGATTCCTCACATTAATTTATTCACAAACATACTATATGTGTTGGAATAGAAGTATCTTCAAAAAATATTCGAAAAGCAGTACATTCATTCCGATAGTTTATTTAATCATTTTCGTAGGTTATTGACTACGAATTATGAGATTTTGTCAATCTTGGTAAAAAAAAGATTTATTTAGATGAAGAATCAAACAAATTTTTTTTTCACTGAGATTGACAAAATCTCATAATTCGTAGTCAATAATCCACGAAAATGCTAAAAAAAGTATCGAAATGAATAAATTGCTTTTCAAATATATTGTTTGCAGAGACTTCTATCTCAATACATATCAATTTAAGTGAGGAATGAAACAAATCTTTTTTTTTTAGCAAGATTTGAATAATTCCATAATTCGTAGTCTATATAACCCACATAAATCATTAAAAAATGATCAAAATGAATAAAATGCTTTTCTAATCCATATTTTGAATAAACTTTTATTCCAACACATATAGTGTGTGTGGATTCATTTAGATGAAGAATCAAATAAATCTTATTTTTTTCACTAAGATTGACAACCTACGAAAAATGCTTTAAAAACTATCAAAATGCATAAATTGTTTTTCGAACATATTTTTTTAAGAAACTTTTATCTCAATACATATAATGTGTCTGTGAATTAATTTAGGTGAAGAATGAAACAAATCTTATTTTTTCACCTAGATTAGAAAAATATCATAATTCGTAGTCTATAATAACAAACAAAAATTGTTAAAAAATTATCAAAATGAATAAATTGCTTTTCGAATTAATTTTTCGAATAAATTTCTATTTCAACACATATAGTGTGTTTGTGAATTTATTTAGGTGATGAATCAAACAAATTTTATTTTTCTCTAAGAACATTAGGGTGAATGGACACTATAACAATATTTATACCAAAACTAAGGCCACAAATCATGGTTTTTTAGGCATTATTTTGCACCAAATTGCCCCTTTTTTCATCGGTAGGAAGAATAGACGCCATAATAGTATTTTTACTAAAATAAAGGCTTAGATCACGTTTTGGTCGTACCCTTTTATTCTGAATCGCCTTTTCACTTGTAGGGTGAATGAAAGCCATAATAATATTTTTACCAAAAGAAAGGTTATAGATCACATATTGGGTGCACTTGTTTGTACCGAATCACCCTTCTCTTCGGTAGGATTAATGAACGCCATAACAATATTTTTACCAAAACAAAAGCTATATAGATCACGTTCGTTATGGTACACTTTTTAGCATTGAAATGGATGCCTCCTTAATAGTATTTTTAAGATGAAAAATAATTTAAATTGATATAAATGAAAATGTTTGAAAATGATATTTATTTTAAAATAATGAATACTAATATATAAGAAAAAGTATAGAATGGGCCAATCCATAGTAATGATTGAGCGAGCCCATGAATCTAAGGTGTTCTAGAAAGGAGGTGGGTTATAATAAGTGGGAAGTATAAATAAATTGGAACATTTGTTGAAGTTTGTTTGGTGCCATTCTCTTCTCTTCTCTTGTTTCAAAACCTGCTGCTGCTGCGGCTGCGCATTCCTTCCAGTCAGTGAAAATGAAGAATCAAAACCAAAATGATGAGAATGCTGCTGCTGCTGATGCTGCTTCTGACTCATCAAGATCCATTACCAGAGTCACCAGAGGAAGAAGAATCAGCCACCTGACCCGCCCTGAGCTGCTGAGGCGTCGTCTTGATAAAATAAGACTTCTGATAAAATACTATCGACAAATGTACTGGCTTCTCATGAATCACCTCAAGTTCTTACTCAGACAATACATTACCAACACAGGTCTTTCTCCATTCCAGCTCGAACATCAACAACCTGTTGTAGCTGACAATTTCACCTGTGCTTTTGCTGCTTGTCACAACAAACCAATGCCATGCACTACTTTTTGCTTTATGCACATTCTCTCTGATCCTAAACAGCAGCTCTACAAGCCCTGTCAATTTCTTATCTCAAGGTTTCTTTCTTTCTCAATTATATTCTATCAACTGTTTATTAATTCCTAATTTTTCTACAATTTATTAATTAATTAATTAATTTGCCAAACAAACATATCTCATTGATTTGATAGATTATCTCATGCAGTGATAGTATGTAATGTAATGTATTTATGTTGAAATCTTATGGATTAGTAAGAGATTTTATTCCCTGAATATATTTTCTTGCATTACACATCACATCAGCAATATAATTGTGAAATCATAATTATACATCAACTTAATTTAGATCAAGGCAATGCTTATTATAAATCATAATTATATATGTTTTCAATTCTTGTCTTGTGATTTCATTTAATTATAAGCATATTGCCTTGTTCTAATTTAAGTTGACGATTCTGATGGAGTTGTTTAATTAAAGAGAAGATTTGTGTGATTGATGCTTGCATATTAATTTGACAAAAAAATGACATGGATTCTACTGATCGAATAAGCTGATTACATACATATTTGCTCTTGCATTTTCCTTAAGGTCTTTGTATTGTATCACAAATTAAAAGCATCTCGCATATATAAAGGATTATTGAGTTTTGGGGTATGTCATGCCTATATTATAATATAACATTTGTCATTTTGTTAATTTGCAGTGCACATGGTGGAGCGTTAAGATGCAACAAACCTATAGGGAGATCTACGGTTCCATCTTATTGTGATGGCCATATGCAAATTGATCAGCAGTGACGAAATTAAAGGGATGGATACAATACAAGCTTCATTAAATAGTACTCCCTCCCTGTTATGAACTTGTTATAATTTTAGTATAATAAATCGAATTAAATTGGATTTGATATTTTGAGTTTGTGGTAATGTGATCAAGTGCAATCATGTGTTGGTTTTTCTTGAGTTTTATGCGCTCGTTAATTAATTTAAATATGTGACCGATTAGTATTAGTATGGAGACATTTGGATATAAATGTGGTAACCAGTACGTAATATTATCCTCAATGATGGTTGCTTTGCTTAGTGAGGGATCCTCGTCCTCCTCCGATGTTATGATTTATGTGGCAAAAAGAAGAGAGATTGGAATGAATATTGTTCGTTCCAAGCGCGCTTAATTAACATTGATGAACGGAGCTAATTAATTAATGTGTATAGATTGTACGTAGTTTAGAAATTGAGAAAAGTGTACGTGAGTTGTGGTGATAAATCAATTAATAGTGCGTGGTTGGGTGGCCGGTTAGAACCAAAGCAAGGAGAAATAATTTGTCCTCTAGATGAACATGCTAGCTGCTGGCTGCATATATAGATCCAAAACAAACAAAATCCTTCAATTCATTGAAGTTGTTATTGTAATTCAAAGTAATGAATCCGGAATAATTTGTTTGATTGAGGAGTTGAAGGTGGATCAACCTCTAAGATCTTGATAATAATCATAAAGTTTATAAAAGTGAGAGCTGCAAGCTGCAATTAATTACTAATCAATAACTAGCTAGGATGACGATGATACAGTAATAAGAATAATTGTTATACTAATATGAACATGGAATCAATTGGATTGATTGATGTTAGGGTCCGTCCGTCTGTGTGTGTGTCTGTCTGTGGGATGAACCTGAACGAATGCTGAGAATGTAGCAAGCAAGCAAGCAGGTAACAACATCCTCTCCTCTCTGTCTCTCAGCTAGCTGGTTCCTTCTTCTCTTAATTGGATTGAGATCATCCGTGATGATGATGATCAATTCAACCATGCATGCATATATATTATTTGAGTTTAACGGTACAAGCAACAGCCTGTGCCCAATATTTAAGTCTTTCTTTAACATCTTCAGGATCATCACCTTTACTAATTGAGATCTTCCAATTATTTCTTCCAAATGATGATGATGATGATGATGATGAATAACACAACAACTCTAGTGCTGGGAGTGTGTTGCATAGCTCTGCTGGAATATTCTCATCATCATCGTAGCTGAAACCAAATCCCAGATCCAAACATCCTTTCAACTCATCTAAATCCTCATCTGTTAGGCTTTTACTCCTACCTAATTCCGACAACACTACTACTCCCTTCTTCTTCTTCATCTTCCCTTCCCATTCTCCACTTCTTCTTCTCATACTACTACTATTACTATCCATTTTTGTTTCCTCTCTTCTCACTTCCATCTCCACCACTATTTATTTATTTATCTCTCTACACCACCTAATATCATCACCATTTATTTATATATACATGTATGTCATGTACATATGTGGTCATAATTAATAATGCATTGCACAACTCATCCACTCACAGCTGTAAATTCCCTCTCCTTCATTTCTCTTTTTTGGTTTGAATCGGGTATCTTCTGCGTGCAACAGCAGAGACTAATCCCTCAAGTTGGGTATTACCACAAAAGGTAGCAAAATTATTCCATAAAAAAAATTTAACACTGCTACATTTTCAAAATTGATTTCAATAACATAACTTCTGATTAAGCTGGAAGAGATCCCCCGCCGTCTTTCATTTCTAATTTCTAGTATATCTATCTCTTTACCACTTTTTTATCTTAATAGTAATCCCACAACATCTACTATATATCCCTCATTTTTCTTATATTTGACTTACAAAATTATTGCGTATTTCATCCATATCTTATTACGCAAGATTATGCGTATACAACTTTAATTTCAACCACATAAAATCATTAAATACCATCGGTATGGTATGCTTGATTCATAGATATGTATATTTTAAAAAGAATTTAATAACTATACACCAATTTTACAACATAAATCATTTTGTACACAAATTTACTACGTATATCTCATTGTAATTAGATTTTGTATAGAACATAATCTTTTTACATTTGATAATGCATTATGCATACGAGTTAGATTTTAGGTTTTTTTTTTTATCTTTGTCAATAAATAATAATAGGTATAAAGTTTCCGCCATTAACTAATTTCCATCGAAGACACATTGAAATGGATTTTCTCCTCCAACCAATTTTTTTTTTCTATATGTAAGGAATAAGAATTAAACTTCTAATCATTTGATTAATAATAGGTCAAAAACATTAAATAATTTTAATTTATAATTATTATTTGTGTATCAAATTTATAACATGCCATATCATACTTATAATGTGACATGCATAGAGACGGATGGTGAATGTGCAAGAGCATTATTGGTGGTAATCAATAATAGTAGGACAAGAACCGGCCAACAACCCACATGGCCTGTCCCAATCATTCAATAATAAACTTTTGTTTGTGTTATAGACCAAAGAAAAAGAGAAAACCATAAATTTGTCTTGATGTCTCTAAATTATTTTTAAATAGATTTGTGACTCTATTAATATTTAATTTAGTCTATATTTTTGTTTTCTCAATTCAATTATTTGGAATGATTAAATTGAAAAAAGTTTGACAAAAACACAAATTAAATTGAGAAATAATTGACAAACATAATAACTATAATTTGATATATTCAGAGACATATTTAAAAATGAGTTATAGATCAATTTAATAGTTTACTCAAAGAAAAAGCCGAGTTTCTATCTATTTATTTACCATGTTATTAATAGTTTACTGCTTAAGGTTAAAAAATTTACTGTTGTTTAATAATGATTAATTTTTTGAAAAAAATCTATGAAATATATGAAGTAATTAGTTCCCCCCTTCTAATAAAAGTTTTTCTTTACACTATTGAATATCTAAAACTTTTATGGTAATTTGGGTATGTGCTCAAAAATAAAATTAGGTGACTTGGATATGTGGTCAAGTCACATAATTATATTTTTTTAACAAAAAATAATAATAATAATAAAAGAAAGAATTACAAGGAACAAATTAGAAATAGGAGGCAATGAAACTGAAACACACCAACCAACCAACGAACCGTAACAACATTAATGTTCACAAATCAAACTGGGCAGGTGAGCTTATTAAGCTTTCTCATCAATCAAAGGCAGGTTGGATTCCTCCTAATTCCTAGTAGGAATGATTTTCACGCTCAGTTCAGTTCAGTTCAGTTCAACAAGTGTTGTTTCGCTTTTACGTACGTACTACTATCTGAATCTGAATAGAAGAAGAATGAATAGCATTAATATAATACTATATATATATAGCACACCAACCAACCAGACTACTAATATCAATATCATAATAATCCATATATAGTGGAGTACTACATGCTTATTATGACATGGACACTCAGATTACCATCAATCATTCTCCCATAAATAATCATTCTCCTCACTCACTCTTTAGCGAGCATTCCAGACAGACTATCTATCTCCTCGATCTCAAATATTCATTCATTCATTCATGGCAGACCTCATCAACAAACATATAAAGATCATCGCCGCCTCCGGGGCTGATTATTTCAGCACTACTCTCAAAGATGCTTTGCTCTCCCACCTCCGTTCCATCAACATCCAAGTTGAAGATCTCGGAACCTCTTCTTACTATTCTGTCAGTGCTCAAGTCGGTCTTCGAGTCTCTCAATCCGCATTCTCTTCCACCTCCCCGGAACTCCGCGGTCTTCTCGCCTGCGGCACTGGTGCTGGCGTCTCCATCTTTGCCAACAAATTCCCTGCTGTGTTTGCCACCACCTGTCTTACTCCGTCTGAAGCCGTCAACGCACGCTCTATCAACAACTCAAACGTCCTCGCTCTATCCGGCAGGTACACTTCAACCGAAACAGCAATCCAGATCTTAGACGCATGGTTGAACACACCGTTCAAGTCTCCCTGTCCTGCAAGCGACAACAAACCGTGGCCACACGAGATGGACAAGTTTCTGGACAAGTCTCTGGTTGAAATGCCAGAGATCGGAAAGGGAGATACCATTGACACGTGTGCGGTTTGCTGTTTGCTGAAGAACCGGGAGCTGAACCCAATTGATTTGATTCCTGGTGGATCAATGAAGATTGTTAGGGAGAGTCCAACATCAGCGTTGGTGAGGTTCAAGGCGGGGAGCGTGGAGCCAGCGCATCATCATACCTTTGGGCACGATTTGGTAGTGATTGAAGGGAAGAAGAGTGTTTGGAATTTGACAAAGGAAGAGAGGTATGATCTAACGGTTGGGGATTACTTGTTTACTCCTGCTGGTGATGTGCATAGAGTGAAGTACTATGAGGACACTGAGTTCTTCATCAAGTGGGATGGTCATTGGGATATGTTTTTTGATGAGGATCTTGATGCTGCCAATACTGCAATTGATACAGAATTAGCCAAGTGATTTTGGTTCTATTTGTGTTGTAGGTTTTCGTGGAATAATAAATAATAACTTCACTTGTCTTAATTGCTTCAGTCAATACTCCTATGTTAAGGTTACTAAATTTGTTTTCAAATTTAGCCCTTGTATTATATGTGAGGCTGGTAAGAGAAACATTCATAGAATTATGTTATGGACTACTGACAATTTGAGAGTAAAGTATCCATTCACCAGAAAATATATCATACTTCATTTTTAAGAATATGCTAGTAATGAGTATATAATAAACCTAAAGAAGTAAATTTTTATAGGAACTTATATCATTCATTTATTTTACTTTTGAAAGAAGATCGAATTGCATATGATAGCAACAATGTCACCTATATTACCTAAGCTTATCCAGCTCTCATAAATCAAAATTCGTTCATAGAATAAGCACAACATATTAAAATGGATACAGTTCCTAGGAGGACAACAAAAGGCTGGATCCTAGTAGGATTGGTTTCCACGTTCAAGAAGGGCTTCAGTGTGAGGATTCTTACCCCAAGCTCTCTCCCTCCACAACAGCTCCACTTCATCAAATGTCAATCCTTTGGTTTCTGGAACGAAGAGAACAACAAACAAAAACGCAACAACAGCTATAACAGCGAGAAGCGAGAAAGTAGGACCAGTCCCTACAGCTTCTGCAATAGAAAGAAAGGATTGTGCCACAATCAAATTTGAAACCCAATTAACAGTAGCTGACATGCCTCCACACATTCCTCGGTATTCTTGCGGGTATACTTCCGAGTTTACTGTCCACGGCACAGGCCCCATCCCTGGCGAGAAAAATGCAATATATAGGGCCAAACCAACAACTGCAAGCCTCCCATATAAATCATTTTGATTAGTAGTAGTGGCAGATGATTGGTTAAAAAATGAGACGGATAAGATTATCAGAGAAACTATTACTCCTCCTAAGCTATATAGTGCCAATTTTTTCCGCCCTGCATGGTCAATAAGGTAAATGCCAAGAATTGTTCCGGCAGCATTCAAGCCAGCAACTATGAGAGAGAGTTGAAGAGCCAACTCATTAGAATGAAAACCAGCCATTTGAACAATTGTTGGACTGTAGTACATCACTGTGTTTATACCTGTAAATTGCTGAAAGGCCTGTACAACCAATAAATATGGGATTTTAAATAGTACAACAATGAGCAACAGCAAAATAATGTGAAATTGAAACTAATAAGATTACTTGATTATGGTCCTCTCACATCACCACACAATTCTATGCAATGAGTCTAAAGATGTTGCTTTATCATAATCATCGCACAGGAAAGTCATTAGTCAGCTGAACAATTAGTGTTTCTTTTGTTCTCTTTTTTAAAAAAAGAAATAAGAAACGAAGAACCTTTAAGGTCATAACATAGAACATGTGTATATTTAGAAACATAGTTATCAGCAAAATTGCAAAAACTATTGCTCAGAAGTTAAAAAGAAACAGGCGTGCGGCAAGGTACTCGCTAGTGTAATCATAACTCTGGGTAAGTACTCTACTTATTTCTCAACTGTTGCCTCTAATTAAAGAAAAACAGAAAATATTATGGTTACTCTTTAAATCTCTTAAAAGATTCATTGAAGCACATGTTTAGAGAAAGGTTTATGCCTAAGCCTAACTACTAACTAGCGAGGGACATTTGGTCCTTCCAATATGAGAAAAGTTTTACATTGCAATAATGGATCTTAAAATTAAATTTGACCTGTAGACCAGCTCCAGCAAGGAATGCAAGTCTGATCTCTTTTGATTTAAAAACATGCCCGTATGTGATATCAGCCCTTTTTTGGCGGTCTTGCTCTGACTGAGCTGTAAGTAAAGCCACTTCATCCTCTAATCGATCAGAGTCATATATCTTACCAAGAACAGTAACGGCTTCACTTTCCCTATTCTGCACACCAAGGAAACTAATTATATTGAACAATTAGTTTTTGAAGGTAAACATATATAATGTAATATAAATTCTGTTACATTTATGTAGAGCCATCTGGGGGATTCAGGCAGCAAGAGCATGAGAAAAAACTGAACTACTGCTGGAACACCCGAAACTCCCAGCATCCATCGCCATGTCCCGGGGACCTGGTTGATTAAGAATAAAAAACTTTAAAAAGGGGAATGTAATATTTCAAGTTAAAGCATTTCCATTCTTTGTTATATTGTATGGGATGGGATACAATGTCATAGGCGGCATAGCTATGTAATGAAAATGAAGGAAATAGAAAAGCATGGAAAAAGAATAACCTTTGTAAAAGCAAGATTTACTAGATAAGAAATAAACTGTCCACCAGTTATCATAAGGACATTTGTGGCTACTAATGATCCCCTTATTTCTGATGGGGACAATTCTGCAATATAGACAGGAGCAGTAACGGAAGCAATACCGACACCCAAACCAACAAAAATACGGCCGAGTATGAGAATATAAGGATCTGGTGCAGCGGCCATGATAATTGCACCAAGAAGAAAAATAAGATCTGCAATGATGGTTGCCTTCTTTCTTCCATAAGTATCATTAACCCAACCACCTACTGCTGCCCCAACAATGGCACCGGCCACTGCCATGCTGACAATTGTTTCCTGGAGAAAATGACTGTGTTTGACGGAGGGAAAATCATCTCTAATATAGAGAAGAGCTCCTGATATAACACCTGAATCAAACAATCAATCAATCAATTCAATTCAAATCAAATCAAATCAATGTATAAAGAGAGAGAGAGAGACGCACGCACGCACCCACCCACCGGTGTCGTAGCCGAAGAGCAAACCACCGATGCTGGCTACAGAAGTGAGTCCCAAAATGTAGGGGTTGTTAAAGACGGAGACTTTCCTTTCAGGATAAATGTCCAAATAGCCAGAACTTCCTGGAATTGAAGAACATTGGTCTACAATTGCTGATGATGATGATGATGGTATCGTCATAGTCATCCTAACAAACAATCATTCATTCATTCATTCCACCTTCTTCTCCTTCCCCTTCCTGATAATAATCAATCATCATCATATTTAACAAACAAACAAACAAACAAAACGGGAATTATTTATTTATTTATTTGAAGGAAGGAAGGAAGGAAGGAAGGACATTATTATTATTATTATAAAAATAAAAATGAATGGACACACACGACACGACCCTACTAATATTAATATATACCTTCAGTTCAGTGGCTCAGAACAAGAAGATATATAGCTCAATAATGACTCAATCTCCACATCACTTGCTTCTCTTCTTATCTTATCAATAAAAATAAATAAATCAATCAAATATTACTACTGTTTTATCTATCCAAACCTTTATTTTTATTTTTTATTATTATTTGTGTTTATTAAACATTTCCCATGCATAATAGACTCACAGACAGACATACTCTTGATTGATTTATGTACTCGATCGATCAGAAATTCACAATGTATACCATTTTCACCATATCATCATGTTTTTCAGGAAATGTTGTTTATTCTCATTCATTTTCACCTTATAATTAATTATATATATATAGAAACAACACATTCTAACCTTTAGATACATACATACATACATACATACATACATACTCATCTTCTATATTCTATAAATGAAGTCTTAGACTCCTTCAATAATCTTCTCCATTGATCTGCAATAGTTATTTCTGTTTTTCTTGTTAATTGCTTGCTTCACTTATAGTTACGTTACGTTAGTTTGTTACCCAAGTTCGTTCTTAGTAGCTAGTGAAGTGCAGTGCTATTATATTTATATGCTTGCTTGCTTGCTGCAACACATGCATAAATTTTTTAAGAGTCTGAGGTCTGTCTGTGTAAAATTCTCTGAATTAATTCTTGGAAATCAGACAGAAATAAAATAGAGAGATTCAGAGTGGGAAATCTTGTATTCCTGTCTTCTCAACAATGATCAATACAAGGGTAACTAATTTTGCATGTTGGTTTCTCTTTCTCTTTTAATTTGGTTTCAGGATTAACAATTTTTACATCAGATCAGAGTACCTTACTCCTCATATATCTCCCATGGTTGTTTCTTTCTTTCTTTCTTTCATGTTTCAATAGGATATATATATATATATATATATATATATATATATATATATATATATATGACAATGCTAGCAACTAGCAAGGTAGCTTATCAACGAGTTACAAGTTGGCTACCAAGTTTGGTACACTAAATAAATATTTACAAATTTTCTTTATATATTAACTCAGTTTTCAATCTTACGTACACAACATTGTTGAAACTTACTCACTTTTAGTACTGATCTATATATTTTGTATTATAGTATTGCTTGAAAATATAATTAATTTCAAAGATAGATATAATAACACTTAAACAAACAAAAGGCAGAATCTTGCATTTTCTTCCTCACCATCTACAATGCTCATAACTTTCCTTTCAAGTTTACACTTTTAGTACTTTCTGTTATTAATTTTTTTTAATAGCAAAAATAAAGAATTTAGCTAGCTAGGACTATTGACCATTGTCCCTCCCAAGAAGATTTTGTGAGTCTGCTTTGTTGTTGGTATTGTTGTTGTTAATGTTAATGTTGCTGCTGCCCCAAGCTCTCTCCTTCCATATTAGTTCAACCTCATCAAAGGTCAATCCTTTAGTCTCAGGAACAAAGAGAAGCACAAACAGAAAGGCAAGCACAGAAATGGCAGCAAGAATCAAGAAAGTAAGACCGGTGCCTAAAGCATCGGCAACAGAAAGGAATATCTGAGACACAACAAGATTGGAAACCCAGCACACAGTAGCTGACATACCCCCACAAATTCCTCTGTATTCTTTAGGATATATCTCCGAGTTCATTGCCCAAGGCACCGGTCCCATCCCGGGGGAGAAAAAAGCAATATATAGTATCAAACCCAAAACCGCAAGCCATCCGTTAATATTTGATGTTGATGCTGCTGACGATTGATTTGAGAACGCCACAGACAATAGAACCAAAGACGCAAACACTCCTCCTAAGCTGCAAAGAGCTAGTATCTTCCTCCCTGCATGATCAATGAGGTAAATACCAAGAACTGTTCCAGCAGCATTCATTGCAGCAACAAAAAGTGAGATTTGTAGAGCCATCTCATTAGATTCAAAACCAGCCATTTGAACAATGGTTGGACTGTAGTACATCACTGTGTTAATGCCAGTGAACTGTTGGAACACCATAAGTCCTGCTCCGACCATAAACGCTAATCTGATTTCCTTAGATTGAAAAACATCCCATAATTTAATATTTGAATTTTTCTGTCTGTCTTGTTCTGCCTCAGCCGTTAGAAAATCAATTTCGTCTTCAAGACGTGCCAAGTCATAGATGTTGGAAATAACATCAACAGCTTCATTTTTCCTATTCTTCATGAAGAGCCATCTAGGGGATTCAGGAAGGAAGAGCATGAGAACGAATTGAACGAGTGCAGGGACAGCTGAAACACCCAACATCCAACGCCAAGTACCAGGGACATGTGTAAAGGCGAGGTTAACTATGTAAGATAGGAGTTGTCCACCGGTGATCATGAGGGAATTGGTACTGACTAACGAACCTCTGATTTCAGAGGGGGATGCTTCAGCAATGTAGACGGGAGCTGTGACAGAAGCAATACCGACGCCTAAACCAACAAGAAGACGTCCAATTATGAGAATGTAAGGATCAGGTGCGACAGCCATACCAATTGCTCCAATAATGAAGATAACATCTGCAATGAGTGTTGCCTTTTTTCGTCCGTAAGCATCGTTAATGACACCGCCTGTTGCTGCTCCAACTATTGCACCAGCTATTGCCATGCTGACTATTGTTTCCTGCAGCATACTACTTTCTCTGACGGATTCAAAATCGTCTTTTATATATAGAAGAGCTCCTGATATGACACCTGCATCCATGTATGTATGTGTGTATGTGCCAAATTTTAATTAAATTTATGTTTACGTACATCATGCAAATGCAAGAAAGCAAGGCCACATTAACATATGCAAATGCAATGCATACACATTACAAGGCTCAATAATATTTATATATGTTTGTGTGGATGATATAATAATAAAGTAAGTAGTAACCTGTGTCATAACCAAAAAGCAAACCACCAATGCCAGCAACAGCCGCGAGGCCAAGAATATAAGGATTCTTAAAAAAGGACATTTTGCGTTCAGGATACAAATCCAAATATCCTGAGCTTCCCGGCGCCGATTGTATTGTAGTAGAGCTACTAGTAATTATAGAATTCGTCATCCTCCTCCTGCGTCTGATTGATTGATCTCTTAATTAATCCAATTTAATTAATAGTTGCAGCAGCATGCATGCAGAAGCACCACCACCACCACGATCAAGAAATGATAATTGGTAGCTAGGTAGCCACTCCCACCCACGAAAATGGGAGGCAGAGAAGATTCTGATGAAATTGTGAATGAAAATATTATTATTAATAAATAATAAGGAGGGTGATCAGAATGAGGAATGGTGTGTCATGTTATTGTGACGATCGAGGTGATGAGACTGGGAAATTTTGAAGAAGATGATATCATGATTAATTAGTATTTGATCATTAGAAACGCTCCTAATTATGATTGTGAAATGCATGCATGCATGCATACATCGATCATTCCCTCGATCAACTTATAATTCAAACCACCAATGCCAATGCCTACGTAAATATTGTTGTTTCTTGTTACACTCTTTTCATTCTTTCTTTTAACATTAAATGTTACCTAGGTGCTGTAAAAAAAAAATTAAATGTTACTCCTTCTGACTACTGGGTTCAACAAAACAAACATTTTAGATCCTGACAACCAGGCACGACAAACTCTCTATTTTGTGGAACAAGTCTACAACTCATAACATTACAACAAATTTATTGTTTGAGTTAATCTTCAAATAATTGTAGATAAATTCCACTACTTTTATTTCAATTACTATTTTTCAAATTTAAATTTGATTTATTAGGATTTATTTAGAGATTAAATAACATTTGATTTAGGATTAGATCAAATTTGAAATTATTATGATAAAATTGAATTATTTCATTAGGTAAAGAATAATAATATTGTAAATGCAAAATTGAAAGAATATATATTGTAAATAACTTTTTCTAGCATACCCACATGAAAAAATCAAAAAAAGTAGTAAATAAAATAAAAATGGAAAATAAATAATAAAAAGGTAGATATAAAAATTTACTGATTAATAAGTGGTTAAGATAAATTTGTATTAGCGATGGTTGAGCTGTGTTAAGTATAACTAACTAGAAGAGGACAGATAATGAGGAAGTTAAGCTGCTAAAATAAGAGGAATACAGCAATTATGAATGTAGCAGTTAGTTAGTTAGTTAGTTAGTTAGTTAGTTAGTTAGTTAGTTACTAACAAACAACGCCGCCTTTCCTTTTGTGTTATGAATGAATGGTTAAGAATTACGTACATGTGGAAGTTGAACTCATTAGACAGACTGACAGACAGACAGATAGAGAGACCTTCAACTCAACACCATCTATATTTAGCTATATCCAATCTCTATAAACACCACCTCTCTATGTCTCTCTTTCTCTCTCTCTCTCTCTCTCTCTCTCTCTCTCTCTCTCTCTCTCTCTCTCTCTCATTCATTCCATTCCAACATCGCCTTTCTATCTCTTTCAGCCTAATCTCTACCTCTCTCTTTTGTCTTTCTTCAATTCAATTTGAAACAAACAAACAATTCATTGAGAAGGTTCGGCTGCGACTGAGTCACAATGGTGGCCGGAATGACTATGAATATGCAAGCGGGTAGCTCCGGCTACCTTGAGATGCATCCTGAACGAAAAATATCCATGTTCCAAAATCCATACATCCTTGGAACCACATTTGCCGCCGGCATTGGTGGTCTCCTCTTTGGCTATGACACTGGTGTCATCTCTGGCGCGCTTCTATACATAAAAGAGGATTTTGCGATGGTCAAGAATAGCAGCTTCATTCAGGAGTTAATCGTTGGAATGGCCTTGTTGGGTGCAATCTTTGGTGCTGCCGTTGGAGGTGTTATAAACGATGCTTTGGGACGTAAAATGGCCACTATTATCGCAGACATTAACTTCGTCGCTGGATCTCTTATCATGTCCGTTGCCCCAAACCCATATGTTATCATAGCGGGTCGGTTACTTGTTGGTTTCGGTGTCGGTACGGCCTCTGTAACTGCTCCCGTTTATATCGCAGAAGCGTCTCCCACTGAAATCAGAGGTGGATTGGTCAGTGCGAATACACTTATGATTACTGGAGGACAGTTTCTTTCATTTGTTGTGAACTATGGTTTGACAAGAGTTCCTGGTACATGGCGATGGATGCTTGGTCTTGCTGGCACACCTGCTGTTGTTCAACTTATTCTCATGACTTTTCTCCCTGAATCACCAAGATGGCTTTACATGAAGAATAGGAAAGATGAAGCAACCAGTGTTCTTGCCAAGATATACTCGTCTCCTCGATTGGAAGATGAGATTCAAATTTTGGAAGATAATTTGGAGAAAGAACGTAAGAGTGTGGTTAAAGTTCATTACAGTGATGTTTTCAAGCATAAGGAAATCAGATTGGCCTTTATCTGTGGTGCTGGACTTCAGGCTTTCCAGCAATTTGCTGGTATTAGCATTGTCATGTATTACAGTCCTACCATTATTCAGATGGCCGGATTCAAATCAAACCAAGCGGCTCTTTTCCTTTCCCTTTTCGTCTCAGGCATGAATGCTGCGGGAACTATTCTTGGAATTTACCTTATTGACCATTTGGGTAGGAAAAAGCTTGCTCTTGGTAGTTTATCTGGTGTGATCGGAGCATTGGCAGTTCTCTCGGTAGCATGCTATATCATAGGACAGGGAAATACTAGTAAACTATTTTGTTGGCTTGCTGTATTTGGTTTGGCTTTGTATATTGCTTTCTTTGCACCTGGAATGGGACCTGTACCTTGGACTGTTAACTCTGAGATTTATCCTGAAGAGTATAGAGGCATTTGTGGTGGAATGTCTGCGACTGTTAACTGGATTTGCAGTGTCATTATGTCTACAAGCTTCCTTTCTGTTGTTGATGCTATTGGGCTTGGTCAGAGTTTCATGGTTCTATTGGCTGTGTCTATCATTGCTCTTGTTTTTATCGTATTCTACATGCCAGAGACCAAAGGATTGACGTTTGAAGAAGTCGATTGTTTATGGAAGGAGAGAGCCTTTGGTAAGAACTACAACAAAGAAAGCCATGCAGAACAAGCAACTTCCACTACCAAGGGAATGGAATGAATCAATAAATGAATATATTTATTTGTTTACTGCTATATTTTGTTTATCTTCCACTACCACGCATTTATGTGTGGATCGTTCATTCACTAAGCTTCTTCTTTTAATGCTTGGAAATTAACTGGATTTAGCAGTTATAAATAAATAAATACATTTATATATGCTATGAAGAGTATTTAAGCTTGCAAAAAGTTCAGACTTCAACCTTTGTGTGACATTAACACTGCTCTAAATAACTTTCAACTCTCCTTTAAAGTTTGTTATGCATCCGAAAAATAAATGCATGGCTACAGCAACATTCAAATGACCATGTAATAAAAGTAATTAAACTGTTATCAGATCGTTACCATAAAAACTGTTAGCACATGCGCTGCCTAAAACTTGACTTAACTGTTTTAATTAAAAACTGACCAATAGATAGAAACCTATGGACAAACTACTCAACAGAGAATCTTAAAAACCAACAGAGGAAATTGTATTCCAATATTTTTACTTGAATTTTGTTGTTGTTTTTCTATTAGAATAAACGATGTATATCAAAATATACATATTTTAATAAAGCTTCCTTGTATCCCTCAAAATATATACAAGAAATCAAATAAAGCATTGTGAAACTGATATCTTGTCAAAACTTGAACTTTAATAAAACATTCCTTTGTTACAACTTACAAGATTACCATATAACTCCTTGAACCTCACTTTGACTAATTCCAAAGTGTAGCTTTGCTAAAACTACATTAGCTTACCATGATTCTAACAATCACATCGTCAATCCAAACATGAAGAGTTTAAGTTAACTTTCATGCAATGTCAGTGTGTAA
Source organism: Trifolium dubium (assembly GCA_951804385.1). NCBI lineage: Eukaryota > Viridiplantae > Streptophyta > Magnoliopsida > Fabales > Fabaceae > Trifolium > Trifolium dubium. The sequence goes on from OX638064.1 coordinate 59,199,368, forward strand.
AGTTTTACACTGTGAATACATCACAACCGATTATGTGTGAGATTTTAGAAGTGATTATGATTGATTGAAAATATAAAAGTTATTTACACTTAAAGTCTATATAAATTTATTTTAAATATGAAATACAATGTAACGAATTGTATAGCAATCAATCTCTTTATAATCACAAAAAATTTAAAGTGACATATTAGACGTATCAATTGGAGAATAAGAGGAAGCTAAATTAATATTGGTGATATTGTTGTTTTTTCCATTTTGGGTACCACAAAGTAGTTAATTTAGTTAGATAACGACAATAAACTAGAAAACAATTAATGGTATTATTCTGCACTACCTACAAAATACAAAATCTGCTTGTGTTGTGTTCGTGAGATAGATAACATGTTATCACTAGAAAAACGGACAGTTATGGAAGAAAGATTGTCTGATCCACTTTTCAAACATTGCTTGGTTTCAAGAATAAAAAAGACAAATTCCCTTGATCAGTTGTAGATGAAATGGCATCCATCGAAGCCTGTTGAGAAGCAAAATGCAGCATTAGATTATTAAACATTAGTGATAAACCAAACTTGGATCATTTATGAGTATCTTTGGCATAAAAATGGATAATCAAACTCTAAAATGTATATGATCATAGTCATAGGACTCACTAGGATCAACTGAAACCAATACGGCTGTCCCTCCAAACTCACAAGTTCCACCAGAAGCTTTAGTTCTTTGCCAGTAACTATTGAAGGCATATGAAGCATGTGCAAATACAGTATCAGGCTGAAAACAAGGCCCATTGGGCTGAATCGAAGTGCAATCCGCTCCTGACCAACAAGCATAATTCATGGCTTCTTCAACGATTGGGTCCGGAACTGAAGCCTTAGCCACACACCACAAGGTGGCCTGTGGGGCAGTTTTAGGTGGTGGCGGCACACTTGGTGGTGGATAGACCACGGGTGGCTGAAACACAGTTGGGCTTGGGACAGTGCCTCCACTAGGAGATGGAAAAGTACTTGGTGGGCTGGGGAGGGTGCCACTGCCACCAGTAGGGGCAGGTGTGAATGGTGGTGTGGACTCATAGTATGGTGGGGCAGGCTCATAATAAGGAGGGCTCATTGATGACTCGGGTGGGCCTGGAAAAATGATGGGCGGATTAAATACAGGCTCTGGTGAGCCTGGTATATTAATGGGTGGGCTTGGAACAATTTCAGGTGTTGGTGTTGGAAAAGTTTCTGGTGAGCCTGGTATACTGCTGGGTGGGCTTGGAACAATTCCAGGTGTTGGTGTTGGAAAAGTTTCTGGTGAGCCTGGTATACTGCTGGGTGGGCTTGGAACAATTTCAGGTGTTGGTGTTGGAAAAGTTTCTGGTGGGCCTGGTGTTATGGTTGTTGGGGTTGGAGGTGGACTTTGGGATGGAAAAACAGGTGATGGTAGGGTTGGTTGAGAACCTGAGGAGGGTGTTGGAACAGTGGTAGGAGTACTACTACTATTTGGTGGTGGATATACACAATATGGGGTTGGGCTGTTTTGTGGAGCTAGTGATTCATAAGGAGGCAAAGATAATGGAGAGCTAATACTGTAAGGCTGTGCATTTGTTGAATACATGGATGGATTAAAATAAAAATGTTTCATTATTTTCAACTTCTTTGGATTCTTGTTGATTACATTCTTTCTGTGTTTATGGCCTTTCAATAGTCTTATTGATCTATCTGCATCTGCATCTGCGTCTGCAAAATGGGAAGTAAAAGAGGCTTTTGAGCTTTGAATGAACTTACTGTTATATCAAATTTGTTTAACTTCAATAACAGACATAATGCAGTTGTAACTATACTCTGGTGCCTTTTTGCTCTAAATATGACATGCAAACAACTTCCTTATATGACTCATCTATGCAGGATAATGGATTTGTGGTTAGTTATTTTAGTAGAAAGTTTGAATTTAAGATGATGCGTTTAGTACAATTTAGAAAAATGGATAAGAAAAAAGACATGTGAATGAACCAATTTACCCTTGGATAAAGATGGCTTTGCTTACCACAATGAGCAAGAGAAATAGTAGCTAAAGTCAGGCAGAAAATTAACATCCCAACATTCATTCTTCCTCTGCTTGTTGCCATGATCCACTAATGCCACCGATTATGTCTTTGCTTCACTATTGCACTCCAATTCCAGTGCACTGAAAGATGTTAAGGTAGAAAGATGGGAGGTTTTATATACAAGCTATTTGGTAACCTCTAGAATTGCCAAGAGTAAAAGAAGAAGAGTAGACAAGTGGTACTATTTGGGATAAAGATTGATACTTTGGGGAAGAGTAGACAAGGGGTTCTGTTTGGGATAAAGATTGATTCTTTGGAGGACAACTTTGATGCACTGCTATCTTTGGTTGGAGATGTATTGTATGCATGAAGGAAATGTAAAAGTGCAGAAAACGAGTCTCATAAATGTGTATTTTATAGGTGGTATTAGTGCACCGTCTAAACAAATATCCTTTTGTGTTTCCATGAACTCATTTCATGGTGGCATATATGCTTACTTCGCCCTTTGGAAAAGTTGAAAGTCTGGTTTTTTAAGCCCCTTTTTTTTTTGCTTGCTTTCCACTCAAAGCTCGCTAACTCTTTTCCCCTCATGGAAAGACTAGAACTTCCCTTCTTGTGGTGTCAGGGATTAGTCACATTAGATGCAAACCACTCGTCAATTAGATATGAAAACAAAAAATTGTTGCTCGGTGTTATAATGCTCCATTAGAATTTATGCATAGTAGTTCTCTCATGGTTGAAAAGAAAAATAAGCGAACACAATTAAAAAATGAATAATTGTAACATAACTTTATATAAAGTGCACCAAATTTTGTGTCTAACTGGAGATGCTTCTTCCAGTATGGTTTTCCAACTCATCTATACTAGTACAATACAAATTACACACTATTTTTTGTGTTGTTTAATTCCTAGTTTTTGTGTTTTCAACTTTTTTAAATCCTTCTTTCCTATTTGCTATTTCTGCTATTTGGAAGAATACGCCTACCCCAGCAGGCAACTCATGAGGAACAAGAAAGCATGCATACACCTGGTCGATATGCCCATGCTGGGGGTAAGCGAGCATACTTTTCCATTCCTGGTTGCTCATCAAAAGGATGTTCCACTAATTTGAGTAGCCTACGAACTTCTCCAAAATCACCGATTTCTGCAGCATCAATTGCAGTCTGGCAGAGATAGTTCCTGAGAATATATTTAGGATTTACCATATCCATCAAGGTCTTCCTCTGATCATCAGAAGTGCCACTGGTAGAAAGCTGCAAAAAACCAAAGCAATAGTGGGAGATGTCAAAAGTACAAGTCATCTATCTTAGTCAACTAATTTAATCACACATAAATTATCACTGCAACTTATGCATCAAGAAGGTCGACATCTTATCAAATCAGCGATTTGTGACAAGGAAAAAAGTACAGACACTGATCATATCACATGGATATGCTGAGCAAAATTTCAGAAGGTGCCCAAACGCATGTGACACTACTTGGAAATCCCAATAATATTCAAAGCCTCGAGCTAGTTAAACTACGAGTACATGCTCATCTGTAATCTGAATAGAAATGTTGCAATGATAGTATGCATTTTGGTCCACGGGCTGTACATACTATATAACTTTTGTGCCAAAGAATAAATGGGGATGACTAGCCCATGGATATGAACACCTAAAAACAGCACAGTTCCACAGGTTCTTTATAAATATACATAAGCCAAACCAAAAAATTGACATAAGTTTCAAAAATGGCAACAGATTTGCTGATAAAAGTTGCGCATTCAAACCCCAGAGATACAAAGATATGAGATAATTCACTATAAATATTTTATAATATGCTTGGAAGTGTTATTTATCTTTTTGGTATCTAATTTCAAGCATTATTTTCTTCAAGTGCCTAAGATAACCAACAAAAAACACAAAACAACTATACCTCATGTATATAGGTTTTCAACCAACTTGTCCATGCTTCTTTACGCTCTTTACCAATATCTAACAGCACTGACTTTAGTGGCATTAACAATTCATCATCTGGAATGCTTGTATCAGCTTTAATATTTGAGAGTGTACGAAAGAAGTTTGTATAATCAACTTTGTCAACGGCCATATTAGTAAGAAGTTTGCCAATCAGCTGTTTGTTATACTTAGGAAGGCCAAGCTTTTTGGTCATTATATCTTGATAATCATCCATAAATCTGGTTCCGTATCTGAAACAGACCAACCATAAGGTGAAATTTTCTCCTATAAGCGGAGTAAAAGCGATTAGAAATGTTACTATTACCTTTCCAAAGCATAGTCAACCTCTTTTTCATTTATTAAATGAGCAGCTGACAGTGTTGTTGTAAACTGTGCAAGATTCCATAAACCAATGTCAGGCTGGTTTGCAAAACAGTACCTTCTACCTGGAAGGTCTGTGGTATTTGGGGTAAATTTAGGATCAAAGGCGTCCAAAAACCCAAATGGACCATAATCAATAGTAAGACCCAAAATGCTCATGTTATCTGTGTTCATCACGCCATGAGTGAAACCAACCCCCTGCCATCTAGCAATCATGGAAGCAGTACGCTCAGCAATCTCCACTGCCCATGCTGATATAGAATACCATAAAAGAGAACAAAGGATTTATAGTCAGCATTGTAGCTATACTTAAAATAAAATTCAGGAAAGAAGCTGAATAAGCCCGTGACAATTAAGATAACAGAATCATATCACTAGTAGAAAAATAAATAGTTAAGTTGTAAAATAAATAGTTCATAAATATGTATATAACAGACTAACAGCTGAATTTTTAGTTTGGGCATTAAGTTTGGGATTAAATTACACATAAAAGAATGAATGAGGAAATTAGGGCATTAGGCTGACTGATATTTAAGCTGAAGGACAGAATAAGTGAATAACCACTCAAAAGTGCTTATTCGGTTCTCGAACTTTAAACTGAGTGACAATGTTTAGTGGCTATTTAGTCCTTTAACATAAATTTGGAGGTAAAAATGTAACCCCTTCTAAAAGAATTATTTTTTACCTGCATACTTGTTTGATGTAAGATCCACAACAGAATGATCTTCATCACCAGTGCTGAAAGATAAGCTTTCACTCTTACTCATGTTCTCAATATGAGGAAAGTGGTGCTTAATAGCATAGTCTGCCAAACCACGAACAATTTCCAGGTCTTCATTACCTCTGGAAGCATGTATTTGGTATGAACCAAAACGCAGGAAAGATTGAGCAACTCTGCAAACAATTGCACCCTGTTCTTCCTTTGGATTGCCACTGCATGTGTGATATTAACAGCATATTAAAATAATTAATTTTTCATCTGTGTAGAACACACTTGGGTAAACCCAGGGTTTTGATCTCCAAATCCATATTTTTATCATGTAAAATCAAAACACAACTTTTACTTGTTTTTATGTTTGGTGAAATAAGGGTTTAAGTCCTGCTATGCTTTGAATATGACACTCGAATTTCAAGAAAGATTGATATTGAAAATGTTAAGATACAGAAAATTGTATATAGGACAAAAAGGATTCAATCTGGAATTTGATATAAATGATAAATATATAACAAGGTAGAGGCAATTAACAATAATAGTATATTAGTGGAAGGAAGTTGAGTGAGTGAGTGAGTGAGTGAGGATACTGACTCGTAAAACATGTCTCGAGTGACCAACTTTCCAGTGTTGACAAGAGAAAGAGCACGGGTTGTTGGTATCCCGAGGTGATGCATTGCTTCACTGCAAAGGAATTCTCTGATGCTGCTACGGAGCACAGCAAGGCCATCGGCAAAGCGACTGTAAGGAGTCTTGCCAGCACCTTTAAGCTGGAGTTCCCACCTTTGAGATTTAGAATTGAGTATCTCCCCAAGGGTAATTGCCCTACCATCACCCAACTGGCCAGCCCACATACCAAATTGATGGCCACCGTAGCACTGAGCATAAGGCAACCTGTATTATAGAAGAAGAAGAAGAATCATTAAGGTGATTGAATGTAGCACATTAAGCAGCAGCAGCAGCATGCATTATGAAGACTTACGCTCCAACCAAAGGTGATGCACCAGAGAAGAAAAGGGGAAATTCTGGCCTTTCAAATCTGAAACTCAAAAATGAATGAATGAATTTAGTAAGCGAAACAGCAGAAGCAGCAGCAATAAACACAGTTATTGGCACATACTCTTTATTGTCCAAGTCAAGTAAGTCGGCAACGGATTGAGACCATGCTACGAGTTTAGGATCATCTACTTCAACTGATGGTGATACTTTTGTATAGCAAGCATGCAACACCTGGTGATACTTTTGAATCAGATCATGATTTTGAGATTGCAAGCAAATTGGAAACCTAATTTCATTTCTATATATTGGATCGATGAATGAATGAATGAATGAATAAGAGAAATATCCATCGAATCCAATGGAATGAATGAATGTTAATTGATGTTAGGTATAGGTAAATGAAATGAAATGAAATGAAAGAAAAGAAAGAGAGCGACCTCTCGGGGAAAGGGATCGGTTCTGGGATCAGAGGGCAATTCTCTAACAAAGGAATTATCCCAATTCAGATCTTCAAGATTCTTCTTCTTATTGTTATTACTAGTAGCAGTAGCAGTAGCACTAGTACTGTGATGAAGAAGGGTTTGATTCTTAAAATCTTGAGTTACAGAATCCAGCAGCGGTGCCGACAATCCTCCTCCACCCTCTGCCGAAGAATCCATCATCAGTGAGCATGCAACAACACTACGATGATGACCACGAGGGTATAAATGGAAATTCCTCCTTGTGGCGCCGCGTCGGAGGAGTATAGAATAATATAAGAAAGGTCGAGGGAAGAACAAGTTAACTACTACTGCAACCATCTTCTCTTTCTTCTTTAATATTTATATTTATACTTATTATATATCTATCTCTTCAATATTTCATTTCATCTTCGCCATTTTGGTCCGGTCAACACAACTAACCTAACCTTTGCAATTCAATTTTTTTCTTTACAAATATTATACAAATGAATCGACCATAAAATTTTTATCTTGTTCTAAAAAATACTACTTATTATTATTATTAATATTATTATTATTATTATTATTATTATTATTATTTTGACAATACTTATTATTATTATTTGTTGAATTGAGTTCTCTCTATTTTCATTTTTTCACGACATTATTGTTTCATTAGGAGTTTATTTGTCGTGACTGTCACACTATCTAATGTGTGTTGCCCACAATTATACACGTAACTCTCTCCCTCCATAAGTACAGAACAAAATCATTTATTTATTAAATTAGTCTAAACAATTTTATTCAACATGTCATTTTAGTGTAAAAACAATATTAGTTTGTCAATAAACAATTGAAGACTTAGGCCCTGTTGAAACAATTCTAATTTTTAGTTTTTAAAATATATTTTAGAAAATTGTTTTTAAGAAGAAAAAAGTAAAATTCTTTAAATTTATTTTACTTTTTTAATTTTAAAAACTGATATATAGAAAACAATTTTTAAAAACAGTTTTGTAAAATTGAATTACCAATCAAGTTTTTTAGTTTTTAATTTTTAATAACTAAAATATTGTTTTTAAGAAGTCATTCAAACAAACTCTTAATCTTTGTGTTTGTGCTTTATCGTTACCTTTTGTGTGCTATACGATTAGAGCATCAACAATGGAGCACTTCATTATTTAGTACTTAAATAGTCTCACGTGTACAAAACACTTGTTTATAATTCTTTAATGATAATACGCACTCAACTCTTTCAACTCAGCATATCTTTAAAAAAAATTAAATAAGTCCCAGTAATAACTCCATATCATTTATAATTGGTTGGTAGTTTTTGTTAAGTAGTCTATTGCTAGAATTTCACCTCAATAAGTTGATGTATCAAAGTTTAAATATCGATCATTAAATATTACATATATATATCCAATCAATTGAACCTAACTCACAAAACTTGGTTGATAATTTTTAAATGTAGTAAAAAATAATATATGAAAGAAAGTGGGTCTCATTAAATACCGTAGAGAGAACTTGTTTAAATAAGAATGAGTACTACCATTTTACTTTTGCTCCAACTAAAATATACTAATTCTTAAATGATAAAATCTCCTTATTTGGAGATGGTCTAATTACTCTCAGTTACTGAAGCTTTGTTCCTAGAAATCCCAACATTGTGGAGTTTTCACTTATCAACAACATAATTTTTACCCCCTCTAATGTAATTCAATTTTTGGTACGTACTTGATTGTTGAACCTTGTGGTGTCACTCTTGGAATATAATGGTATTAATGAGATATTTATCTATGTTCTAATTTGATCTGATCCATATTCTAATATGCCATGAAAGGGTGTGTGAAGCGGCTGTGGAAGAATAAAATTGAAGATAAAAAATCATTCCGTATATCAATCCTTAATACTATATAATAATTCAATAACTAGAAACAAACAGCCAAAGAAAATAGAACAAACAAACGTGTCAAATGCGATATCCTAATTTAATTGGACGGTAGGTGTATAAGTTTTAATTAAGTTGCATCATCCCGTCCCTAACAAGATTGCTTATGTTATGGGTGTTGTTTTTTTCTTTTGAAACATACAGACAGAGACAGGGTATATCCCACGGAAAGATATAGATTTGATTAATAATAATAATAATAATAATAATAATAATAATAATAATAATAATAAAAAATAAGCCCAATAATTTCTCCATTTCTGTTTGAATATAGTGAAGCATGTTGTTAAGAAATATTACAAAATTGATTACGAAACATAAGTTTGTATATGGTCATGCACAAACGACGCATAAAATGTTCCAGGAGCAATTGATGAATACTAACCAGCATTTTTAATTGGAACGGGAGTATAGGGTAACCATTTGGAGCACCATGTAGCCAACCTCGATTGATAAGATAAGATAGTTAAGGCTTTGGATTTTTATTGCAAGTTGTGTACATTTGTTTTTAGAGTATATATAAAAACATTTAAATTATTGATAGAAAATTATTATTTTTCCCCATTGGCTGACACTGATGATTTTGTTTGAAGTCCGTAGTACTGTACTATAAAGAAGGAACAATTTATTATGATTAGCAGGGGAAGTGAGAATATGGAGGAATATTTCGGGGCTGTGGGTTTGGTATTAGCCGTTTTGGTATGGCTGTGGTTGGCAATGGTGATGGAACATAAAAGATTGAAACTTGGTCATCAACTTCCACCTGGACCAAGATGTTGGCCACTGGTTGGCAACATTTTCCAGATAGGTTTGTCACCCCCACACGAGTCCTTTACAATATTTGCTCGTAAACATGGTCCTATCATGACCCTTTGGCTAGGTTCCATGTGCACCGTCGTTGTCTCCTCGAGTGAAGTAGCTCGCGACATGTTCAAAAACAATGATGTTGCTCTTGCTGGAAGGAAGATTTATGAGGCCATGAAAGGGAATCATGATCATGGTAGTGAAGGTTCACTCATAACTTCTCAATACAACGCACACTGGCGCATGCTGAAGCGCCTGAGCACCACCGAGTTCTTTGTCACTAGTCGCTTAGATGCTATGCAAGGTGTGCGTGCAAAATGCATAGACCGCATGGTTCACTTGATTGATGAAGCTGCTTGTGAGTCCAGGAATGGTGTTGATGTTGGCAAATTCTTTTTCTTGATGGCTTTTAATCTCATTGGGAACCTTATATTTTCGAAGGATTTGTTAGACCCTAAAATGGAGCGAGGGGCTAGATTCTATTACCATGCGGTTAAGGTTATGGAATATGCTGGGAAACCCAACGTTGCAGATTTCTTTCCTATATTGAAGAAGTTTGACCCTCAACGTATAAGGAGAAACACACAATTCCACGTTGAAAGAGCCTTCGAAATAGCAGGATGGTTCATCAAACAAAGGATGGAAAATGATATTGTAGGTGGTGGAAATGTAGACAACAAAGACTTCTTGGATGTGCTCTTGCAATTTCGCGGCGACGGTGTTGACGGACCCTACAATTTTACTTCAAGAACTATTAACGTTGTTGTATTTGTAAGTTCCTATCCTTATACTAATTTCATTCCAAAAGTTATACTCCTTTTTACTAAAATTTGTCTTTTATAATAATATAAGATTCTAATTTCAAGCACTTGGTAACAAAAAGTTAATTTTATGCCAAATCATGGAGAGAATAAACATAGATTGATAGAGAAAATAAACATGGCAGATTGTAACACTGATAAGAATATACGGTTGTAGGAAATGTTCACTGCAGGGACAGACACAACAACAAGCACACTAGAATGGGCGATGGCTGAACTTCTACACAACCCAAGAACGCTAAAGAAAGTGCAAATGGAGCTAAGGAGCAAAATAGGCACTGATAGGAAATTTGAAGAAAATGACATAGAGAATTCTCCCTACCTCAAAGCAGTTATCAAGGAGACGTTGAGACTTCACCCACCTCTTCCTTTTTTGGTTCCTCACATGGCCATGGACTCTTGCAAGATTGGAGACTACTATATTCCCAAAGAAACACAGATTTTAGTGAATGTTTGGGCAATTGGGAGGGACCCAAAAGTGTGGGATGCTCCTTTATTGTTCTGGCCAGAAAGGTTTATGGAGCCAAACGTGGTAGATTACAAGGGGCACCATTTTGAGTATATACCTTTTGGTTCAGGTCGAAGAATGTGCCCAGCAATGCCGCTTGCCTCGCGTGTGCTTCCACTGGCACTAGGCTCCCTTCTCAGCAACTTCGATTGGATTTTGCCTGATGGCCTGAAACCAGAGGAGATGGACATGACAGAGGGGATGGGAATAACGTTGAGAAAAGCAGTTCCTTTAAAAGCCATACCTGTGACTTACAAAGGAACACCCGTTGATGTTGCAGGGAAACAATAATGGCATTCAACTGCTAGCTACAAATTAAACAAAAGTGTACATATATTATGTTGTCTAAGACTGTCATCATCATGCACAGTTCCTTTGATGTTTAATTGTTTATCTACTTGTTGGTTTGCTAGTTGCTATACTAGTTGTAAATTAGAGTTAATTGGTTCCTGCCTGATTTGAATTTGAATATTGTTTATTAAGAATCATATGGTTCGATTAGTGCCCAAACATATTGAGCGTAAAATACTGTTACATATGAAGATGTACCTATAACATGTTCCATTCAAATATACTAGATTCACTCTTTGCACAAGCCCAGAAGTGTCAACAAACAAAAAATTTCATGCACTGGCTGTAGAGTTTACAATATTTGTTGATTAGTCTGCCTTCTGTCAGTTTTTCTTATCCTAATCTAGCAAAATTCAACCAGTATTGGAAAATTAAACACACAAATCGTACCTAAATCTGCACAAATCAAGAGGATTCAATTATAACTAAGAAAATATTAAGTAGTGTTTACCTTATAAATTCTCATTTTTCACAGAAATTTCACCTACATAAACATAGCCACAAAAGTACTAATCAAAAATTCCTTCAGATAAGTGTAACAACTACAGTTAGAAGTGTAACAACTACAGTTAGAATTTTGACTTCACAACCCCGCCCCCCCCCCAAAAAAAACAAAAAAAACTTGCACAAACAATTTACTTGTTGAGATGTAATGAGATTTCCAAATCAGGTATTTAACAACAAAAAATTGCCATATTCACAAGGCAAAAACTTGCACAAGAGATGTAATGAGTTTTCAAATCAGGTATTTAACAACAAAATATTGCCACATTCACAAGGCAATCAACAACCACTTAATCTGTTTACGCATTTCACCAATTTAACAGACTGTACTTAATTAAAAGAAATGGCACATGAAGTAACATTCCAAACACCCAAAAAAAGGGAAGGTACGGTGCATTATAAGCACTTGCATAACAAAGCCAGCCTTTCAAAGGAATTGTACTTCTAGAGATCTACAATTATTTACATGCTCTATACATTAGAAAAACTCAGTTTTATATGCTGAGCAAAACTTAATAAGGGACATTCTAAGTTGATTCAGTACCTAATATGCAACTTCTTAAGGAAGTTTACGTTTACACCTTCTGATAGCAGCAGCTCTAGAAGATTTTTCATCTTCACAAGTGGGCGATTCTTCGACCACAGTTTCTTCCTGTAGAACCCTCCCACGGTTCCTACATATCTTTCGAATAGGAGTCACAGCCAGAGCTGGTTGTGAATGGTCACCACTCCCCTCTGCCTCTGAGTCAACCGCATCACTGTATTGATTCCTATGTGGCATTAACTCTTCACCATCAGCCACAATATCCTTCATTGTCTGAATTTGAAAACAGTCAACAGAGTTACCAAAACAATCATTATTTAATGTACAGGACCTCTAATGAACAGAGTGATGTATTATTTGTCAGCATAACTTACATAATAACCAAAATGTGTAATAAAAAATGTGTAAGGAACTTCTATTAATATTATGATGATTCCAATTTCCACTTAACTAGAAAAAGGTGTGTTTGTACCTTCCAGTCATTGAAATCATATCTGAAGACAAAATGAGTGTAAGAGACTTCTTTGGACATTACAGAGTTGGCAGCCGGGGCATTTTTTGGTGCTGTAAAAGATAGCATAGAATATATTTAATTTAAGTACAGATGGTGCAAAAAAGAAATCAAGAAACAAGTAGTTAGCTAATTGTGACAGAAGCAAGTCTTACAAACATAGTGTGAACGGTTTTTGTCCATAGCGATCTCAGCACGGCCATCTTTCACTAAGAAGGAGAGGGCAAACAAGTTTTCCACCGTCTGAGCAAATGAAAATCTGTTCAAAATGAGATGTTCAAGTTGGACCCTTTTCTTTTCCCTTAAAATGTTAAACATGGTTGACATGTTTTTGTCAGTATCCGTTTTTTCCCCTCCAGCAGCATCATGGAGCTGTTTCAAACAAACAAATAAGTAGCATTAAAACCAAAGTACTTGAAACAATAATAATTGAAACACCAATAAATTGACTCCGAATCTGTTTTGCAATTGGAACAGCCAGGCAACAAACGAGCTCTACTTATAGTAGTGAGTCAAACATTGCAAAAGCAAACAATGCAATATGTATGTAGGAACCTTCATTTGATTTACAAAAACACAATGAAGTTCAGATTTGTTATTTGCGAAAGAAAAAAAACAAGTAGCTAAAGAGAAACAAGTAAAAGCATGCATATAATAAAAATCTTAAAAATCTAACAAAAGCATTAATAGTAGTATAACCGAGACAAGAATAAGGAAGAAAAACACAATATGTGTGAGTGAGGAAGTGATGTGACCTGTTCAGGCCTAGCAGTTGTAGTTGAGGGAGGAGGTCGTTTTCTAGACACAGTGGCTTTGCGCTGTTTCAACTGATTTTCCATGGGACCAAGCCTACATACAGAGTGAATAGTTAAAAAGGAAGAAAAATAGATGGAAAGGTAAAAAAGGAGAGAGTAAGAGTAATATACATACATGGTAGAAGATCCATGAACGGTGAGGAAAATAGGGGAAACAGCAATGCCGAGTTTTTGCCAGTGGATTGAAGAAGAAGAAGAAGAGTTGGGTGAATGGGCATAGTGTTTGAGCAAAGAGGAAACAAATTGAGAAGGAGTAACACCTTCGTTGACGAGAGATTTAACGGATAGAGACAAAGAGCGTGTGAGATCTAGAAGTGCTTCAGCGTCCGCTACTTGTTCTCGAGGCTTCTTGACTTGGTCATGTAACTTGTCAAACTCGCTCAGAATCGAATCGAACTTATCGGAATCAGTGTTCATCAAATCATCTTTTTTATCTGTTGTTGCCGATCGAATGAATGAATAACAAACTTACTAGGGTTAGTTTCGAATGAATGAAAGAAAGAAAGAAAGAAATGAAAGGGAATGGAATGGAATACCATTGATGAGAGACTTGAGTTTGAGAAACTCGGAGCGGATGATTCTGCGACTGGAAGAGTCCTGCTGCTGCTGCTGCTGCTCCTCATCGTTGGCATTGAGGCGTTCTCTCTTAACACGACGAAACGCTTCTTCTTCTTCTTCTTCTTCTTCAACGTTGTTGTTCTTGCCTTTGCGAGACATATTTTCAACCCTAAGCACTGCACTGAACTAGAGGGTTTTGGGGGTTACAGCACTGGTGGGTGAGTGAGTGAGGGTTTTCAATTCAATTCAATTTAATGAAGAATGAAAAACAAAATTAAACGTATATATAAAGGGTTTTTTCCAATTCCAATTCCAATTCCAATTCGAATTCCCCAATTTTATTTTATGGAGGTTACTTTTCCCGCCGCTCAAATCCAATTAACCTCCCCACCCCTTTTTCGTTCTCTCTCTTCTTTGTTTAATTTAATAATTACACTACCTTTTTTAATTTTCACCTCCTATGACCCACGATCTTCAGGCCTATCATCCAAATTAAAGCCCATCACCATTTTTTGAAGCACGTTTTAGACGATTTTTGCTTTTTAGGCCCCTCTAAATGCTTCCAGGCCCCCCAAAAACCCAAAAATACTCTCAGTTCAGTGAAACAAAATTTTTAGTTTGTATAATCCGAAAAACCACTTTTTTCGGATCGTATCCCCCAAAATCACCCAGCAAAATATTAAATCTATATTATTTCAGTTTTTTTTCCAGATCTGACGGCGAACACTGCGAACTGCGACTTGGTAGGGAGCGAAGTCGAACACTGTGAACAACGGTGAACACTGCGAACTCGATCCATAAGAATAATAAATAAGCAGCAATAAATAAGAATAATGCACATTTGCTTACTACTAATCCAGTTTGGAAGTTATCTTCCAAAACAATTCGGAAGATATCTACCAATCCAGTTTAGGAAGTTATCTTCCAATATTTATGTACACAAAATTTCTTAAAAAAATCAAAAACTAATCGGTTTAAAAGCTATGATTACCTGTTTTATACCTTCAAATGAGTGTTTGATCTTCCAAATGAACGAATAAATGATGATTTGAAACTTAAAAACGTGAAACCCTTAAAAAAAACCGCATGTTACTTTTGAGAGGTTGAGTGTTTGAGTTTTATATGATGGTACAGGTCTGCTGCAACCTGGCTTTTAAAAATATATTTCGGAAGATATCTCCAGAAAAGTATGGTTTTTCATATCGTAACTACCAAAATTTGTGTTTCCAATCGTATCTACCAAAATGTCTCCCGCCAATTCAACCTTCACATAATTTACAATTTCAGTTTATAAGATCCAAAAATTGTGATATTTCGGATTATATCTTCCGAAATTTTTTGGCCTTGATGTATTTCGAAAGATAAAATCCGAAGGGCAATTTAGGTAGTTTGGGGGGCGTGGGAGTAATTGAGGGGGCGGATAAAGCAATAATCGTCTTACACACCTTCTAAAATTACCTTTTTATCCTGATCAACTCCCAGGTTTCACCATGTTTTCAATTATAAATTTTAACAAATTATTTTTTTTTAAGAAACTAAACTAAACTAAACTAAACTAAACTAGTCCACCTAAACTGCCAACCGTAGATAATCGAACTTGAGACTTCGAGCAGGATCACACTCCAAGGTCCCAACCAATACCACCAGGGCTACCCAAGTGGGTTCTTAACAAAATATTGTTCGTATATCACTCAAATCGTCAAATGTTTATTTTCGAACACAAATATATTTCCTTCAATCTAAATGTTAAAACATTTTGTAGTATTTTTTTTTATCGGTCTTTGGTTCATCTTGTGCAAAGACTTGATTATTTATAATAATATATTTGTGATTAAAAAAAAAATTGCAGTAGAAAAATATCCAACACTTGTTTCACCTTTCTTACTAAATCTCTGAAATTTCTAGTTTATATGATTTTTAAGCTCAAATCAAATACATTTTGCATATAAGGTGTAATTAACATATTTTTCCTAAACAACAAAGGAAGATGGAGAGTATATTAAAAGGGCAAACTAAACTATAAACTACTACTGTACTATGTATGTATCTTCAGCTGATACTTACACCAAAGAGCCTGAATCCTCTCTGTCCATTATTATGCGTGGTATCAAACACATTCAAATCTTGATCATCATCCACTTCGTTAGAAACTAACCTTTTTCCTAAAATTTGTTTGGCGTGTCCTCCCTTGTCATCACCAACATTATTGTTATATATTACATCAATCAATGAAAACGGTTGTCCACGATCACCCCCTTTTGTGAAATTTATTATAGGTTCACACATGTAAAACGCAATGGTGTCTTTGGCCTTTAATTTCTTATCCTTCACAAATCGATTCCATCCTCTAGTGAATACATAGCTTTGGCTGCTCTTCCAGTAACAGTATCGAAACTTCCACATTCGCATGAGTTTGTCATAAAACACAACCTCCGCGTCATTACACTTATCATCGTCATCATCATCGGCATCACAAACCAAAGGAAAATAGGTAACTGCATGTTTTTTGGGGATAACAAGCCTGTTTAGTTTACCAACATCACTAGGTGTTAATTCTTTCTGAAAAAGTTGTGTGCAAGAATATTGTTCCCCACCACCCGCCACCCCAACAATGCCACCATCACCACCACCTTGTTTGCTTTGGTTCCTAAGAAACATGTCAAATTTAGATTGGTAGGTTCCATTTCTAATCATGCTCAAAATTGTTTCCATGCTATACTGACTTTGAAACAGAGGTTCTTGAACAGTCTGGTGATTCCATGGAAAATTTCTATGGCTTTCTCCACTTCTAAGCTTGATGGTGGCGCTGTCATAAGCCATGGCAGCATCTCTTTCAGATTTGAATGTCCCTAACCATATTCTTTGGTGGTTTGCATATATTTGTGCACCCCAATGTCCGTTTTGTTGTGGAACAATACCTTTCAACTTTTGAAACCCTGCTGCAGCATCCTCTGCTTCATACCTCGCTCGTTTTGCACAATAATTTATTTCAGTTGAATATTGTGACGTTTCATAGCTTCCACTTATTCCAGAGTTTATAATCATGATACAAGCATATCTTATCTCTTTTTCTTCAAAATGTAATTTTAAATATGTATTTATTAATATATATATATATATATATATATATATATATATATATATATATATATATATATATTTTTTTTTTTTCTGTGCTATGTGTGTGTAATTGAAAATTTATAAAACAAACATAGAAAATGAAATAGATACACAAGGTAACAGAAAGGAAATAATAATGTGATTGAGAACGATTGAATTGGTGTTGGAGCATTGCATGATTGATTTATGGATGAAGCATGGCAATTATGGTATGTTGTTGTTGTTGCTGTTGTCATGTAAAATGGTAATTACTACTCATGGTATTAACTATATTTGGGTTGTAGTAACAACTCTATCAGTTAGTTAAATATGAAACCAAACTACAAAGTTTAAGTACGACCGATGGGGTAAATATGAAGTTTCTTGGGCTTATTTTAGAAAAACTAAATCTATTTGGCTCATAATCTTGTTTTTCATGTTGTGATTATGAATCACTATAGTGTTGTCATTTGTCCACCCACATAACATAAAATTACCCGCAAGTTTGGTTAATCTAAATCATAATCCTTAATAACAAATAAATACCACAAATTGCAAATGTGTTGTGCTAACCACCTAACGTCGTAGTATATGTGATGTGAGCAGAAATGCTAGTATTTAGTAACTATCGAAACAATACAAACTGTGACGTGTTGATGTCTTGTTGGATGGTCGAACAAAAATCTCCGTTTTTGACAGAATTCATGGGATGATTGAAGATAAGGAGGGGCAGTTGTGTATAATTAGCCTTTGTTTATTTGTTCTTAAATATGCATGGACCAACACAAAACATTTTCCTCTTCTAAAGTTAGCAGTACTACTAGTAGTTGATAAAATGATAAAATCAAATATTCTATTTTGAAAAGTATATGATACATTTATTTTCAAATGAATTTTTTTCATACTTATTCTCCTGACTAATTAATTATCGGATTTGTCTATACTTTAAATTGGAAAAATATCTAACATATCATTGTACATATAACATACAAATCATAAAACTATATTAATCAAATTAGTAAATATCTGACTTAACACAAAATTTTTGCAGAATCAATATGTGTCAACATGGTTTTGGGCAAAAACTATATTTTAGAACTTGAATAAAATAAAAGTTTCACAGCCACTAATAAATATTACTACCTCAGGTCCTCGTCAAAAAAAAAAAAATACTACCTCATGTCCAATCTTGTTGTGTGGTTAAAGATTGGCCTTTGGATGCAGATTTAATTATTATAAGTTTACTGTTATTATTATTTGCATTATCACCAAACTCCAACTCTTCTTGGTCATCTTGAACATTGATGCTCTTGTAGCACTTAGCACATAACAAGTAAATCACAAAATCAAAAGCATTTAGACCTGCAAGAAGAAAGAAAAACCTATCCATATGCCCTTTGTTGAGGTTCTCTGGAATCCAACCTTTATTATCCCCTCTTGCTGTGATTTTCATGATCATGTTCACAAGCATGCTACTCACATAGTTTCCAAGAGACATCGAAGCCATACAAAGTGAACTCCCAAAACTTTTTATACCATCTGGAGCTTGCCCATTAAAGAACTCCAATTGACCCACATACATAAATACCTCTGAAGCACCCATCAGAACATACTGTGGAATTTGACAGAATATGCTCATTGAACTTGTTTTTTGGCTAGGAACGATATTTCTCAGTCTCACAATCTCAGTGATACCTGATGCAACCATTGACAACATTCCAAATATTAAGCCAATTCCCATTCTTTGAAGTTCAGTAATTCCCCTTGGATTACCACTCAATCTTCCAGCTAATGGTACAAGGATTTTGCGATAAATTCCGGTGCATAAGAGGACACTACATATGTCAAATATAGACATGCTGGCTGCTGGCAAACGAAATTCTCCTATCTTGGAGTTCATCACATCCCCTTGCTCAACAAACAGTGAAGCCATTTGGGTAAATACAACAGAGTAAGTAATTGTGCATAGCCAAATTGGTAGCATTCTCAACACACATTTTGTTTCCTCAACTTGAGTCACTGTGCAAAGCCTCCATGGATTGTTTCGACTATGTTCATCATCATCCTCAGTAATTGTTGCTGCCTTGTCCATCAATCTGCACCACGTACCACCCATCAATAATCAATAATCATACACATATATAATAATATTCTCAATGCTAGACAGCTAGCTATCTTACCGTAGATCATCACTGTGCAGAATCTTTCTACAACCTTTGATAGCAGATTTAGAACCAACAACCTCAAAAAGCTTGTCTGGCTTAGCTGGAACAACAGTACCCCATTTCCTGAGAGCAGCTGTAAATACCTGAGCAACCCTCACTACAGGGTTTCCTGATGGCTTCAAATATCTATATTGCGGAGATCCTGATAAGAAGATCAAAAATGCTATGATAGCAGAGATCAATGATACCAAGAAACCCATTGTCCACTTCCCTGTGTCTTCATAATACACTAATACAGTATTGGAAAACAAAGATCCAACATTGAGGGAAAAGTAAAAGTAACAGAAGAAAGCTACTTTTAAACTTCTCTCTTTTGGATTTTTCTCATCGTATTGGTCAGCACCAAATGTTGCTAAGGTTGGTTGGTGTCCTCCATAACCAAATGCAACTAAATATATTGAAAAGTAGAAAATGCTAACTCCAATTGATGATGGCTTACAAGGAATATGGCCATCACCACATCCACTTGGCTTGATCAAGAAACGCCATGATGATAAACAAGATAGTGCCAACCCCTGTATATATGATTAATTAATATTTGCTGAATAACCAACCATATAGTAATAGTATAATTAATGATAAAATGAATAAATATTACCAGAACAAAGAAAAGTTGAAAGATTGTGCAAGTTAAGTATCGACCCCAGTAAGAGTCACTGAGAAATGCTCCAACCAATGAGAACATGTAAACTGTTCCTGTCCACTTGCTAACATTGTTAGCAGCTTCAGCATTGTCTTGACCAAGAACTCTAGTTTGGAACAAAACCAAATTCACCCCAACTCCAAAGAAACCCAAAGTAGCTAGTGCTTGATTCACTGCGTATATATAGTTCATTCATTCATTCATTATTACAACATACTATATTCAATATATAATAAAGCATAAAATAGCAACATATTCAAGAGCTGGAGGTTGTTTAGTAGTACATACGTACGTACCTAGCAAAAGTGTTGCAACTTTGATTCCTCCTGTTTTATTCATCTCTTTCATTCTTCCACTTGTTTCCATAAATTAATAACTACAACCTCTTCTCTTTAATCTTTAATCTTTAATCCTCATTTCCTTCCATCATCTATATTTGCCACATGTTTATAATAATCATTTGCCTTTTCAACACTCTCTTTTAATAAATAAATAAAAACAAGAGAGAATTAATTAATTAATTAATTAAGGTAGTATCGTACGTAGGTCTATTCTATATTGACAGAGGACATGTAACAGGTGTAACTTTTTGTTTTTAATCGCAAATAAATTAGTATTACTACAAAAATATTAAATGCATGATACCAAAGGTTTTCGGCAGAAATTGAATAATGATTGTAATTGATTGAGTGAAGGTAATGGAGATAGACATATATGGTTTACATTCACAACTATTTTTATATGATATTTTCTTTTCTTTTATTTAATTCATTATTTTAATATAGACTTTCCATTAACTTCAAAAGGTCGATTTAGTGGCAAAATAAAAGTATGTGAGTTTTTTTCAAGTGAGGTAAGGAATATTTTGAGTCCAAAGATATTTATTAATTTATGCATAATAATCATATTTTTATAAATGCAAATCAATCCGGCCTGAAAGATAATCATATATTTACATTTCTAAATCAGTTATTCCACTCAGTTCCTTCCAATGAGGGGAATAGTCATTGCCTCACGGTAGATACTCCGGTCACACAGAAAAAGAAAAAAAACTTAAGAGATAGTTAATAGAGGAAATAATTCTTATAGTTTTACATGTCCCTTCAATCTACCTTTATGAATGTTAATCTAAAATGAGATTGCGTTATACAGATTCTTTTTCTTTTATTGAACTCATGATTACCGTTTCAAGATGCAAAACTCGCGCGTATCATAAAAAATCAATTTAAGAAGAAGCAAAATATTATAAAAGCAATTACAACCCAAAATAAAAAACTAATGAATTGTTGTGACTCTTTTTAGGTTTGACATGCAACATAATTCAGAGTTTTTTTTTATCAAAGTTAGAATTGTGTTTGGAATTATAAAAATATATTTGAAAAAAGGTATAAAAAGATGATTGTATATTGTGTTACTACTAAATTGAGTAGGATGATCATTGTTTCGGAATGGATTGAGTAGATTGAGTTCATCTCGCCTGATAAATGACCCTTCAGGAGGTTCATCGTACCCATATGTTGTATTTACAGTGATAAATGACCCATCTCACTGGAAATATGGGACACATTCCAGACACAGCAGAGCCTACCTTGTGGTTATGCGCACACAATTCTCTCAATTTATATAATCACTATCATCACATTTAGATTGACTTGAATATCGAAGTGTTAACATTTTTACAGGTACACGCTAATCACTACTTCATTCACTTCATATTTTAAGAGAAAAAGCAAAAATCACACATATTAAAAAAAAGTAAAATACAATGATTAGAAGTAAATTTTTTTGTAAAAAAGTTGCATGGAAATATGAAGAAACAATTTTTATTGATTATTGATTATGAAAAATATAAAGAGAAAGAAAGTAAACTTTTTTTAAAAAAGATAAAAAGTGTTGCTTTTTCTCTTATATTTTGGGAAAAAAAAAAAAAAAAAATCTTTTATATTATAGGACGGATGGAGTAATTTATTACAAATTTACTCTTAATTAATATTGTCTATTATACCTTTCAAAAAAAAATTGTCTATCATACTTTTTAGTTGATAAACCACAATATGCATTTTTATTATTTCTCGGTTTCACACACTTGTTTCCAGGGGAGGACTTTAATAGTACATAGTTTGACCTCTCAAATTCTTAGGTTTGATTATCACCGGTGTTAATTAGGTGGATTAAATTAACTTCTTAAAAATAAAACAGTACATAGTTTATGGTCAATTTCAGTATTAAGTGGTTTCAGTCTCTTTCCAAATACAATGGTAAAGAATCGAAATGTAGTTCTCCTTATCAATTACAATATCAATCGCTACCAGACCAACTAACATTTGATAAACCACCATTAATTTATTCCCACAATTAATAATAGCTGAATTATTGGCGGAGTTTTGAAAAATTGTTATATTTATTATTTTATTATTTATTTCCTTTTTTTTCTTAATATAGGTGAAACAACCTTAAAAACACTTTTTATATATTTTTTTATCCACGTAAGTGATTTCTTTAATTTAGTAAGTGATTTCTCATTAACATATGATTTTGGAGTATATGTTAATATTTTCTTTTATATATTTTATTATTTTAGAGAGTTTATTAATTTACCTAGTATTAATTTAAGGAGATTTTACTATACTTAATTTAACTCTATCAATTATTAACAATTATTCGGTCATAAAAAAATTAACAACCATCAACCTAAATTGCAGGTGTTGAATACCGAACAACTTTAAATTTTTGGATCAACTATGTGTTAGCCCATATTTTGGTTAAGTCAAAATAAGCCCTAATTATTCTTTAAATATAATTATTAAACCTGTTAATTATGGAAATTAATTTTCCAAATTATTAATAATGCAATAAAGGTTTAAAGTGATATATTTGAATAATATTCTCATTTGAGAATATTTTAAGATCTCAGGAGATGGAAAATATTTACAAGTCTAGGAAATCAGTCAAGACTTGGTTCGAGTTATCAAACAATTCGATTGGCATTCAAGGGTTACTCGAACTCGAAGACTATTCAGAGACTTAACATATTTCAGCATTTTCTGAAGATTCAAAATTCAAACCATTGCAACGTTTCATTCAAAAGTGGCAACTATTGGCATTTAGGAATGAAGATCAGATGGCAAGACACTTGTCAAATGGATGTTAGTTAGTCGTTACTAATTAGCCTTAGTTTTTATCTATAAATACTAGTTCATTTGATGTAATTAGGATCACAAATTTACATACTGAAAATCCTTACAAATTCTGAGTACCCAAGCGATTCGAGTGAAAGGAATACAAAAGGAAACAATGTATGATCTTGTGATCACTTTCTTTTAAATTCAATGCAATTTACATATTCATGCAATTTACATGCTTTCATTTACATTTCTTGCCTTTTAATTCATTGGATTATTTACTTTTCTTGTCAATACGTACTCATTCTGAGTATTTTTACATTTCTTGTCAAGCAAGTCACATTTTATTTACTTTCTTTCATTTTTTTCAAATCAAACTTGTTCATTTGCGTTAATGAGCATTGCTATTTTCAAATTTGAACAATAAATGCACAAACATGTCCCGAGATTCTCTAGTTGGTCTCTCAAGCATTGCAAACTAGCGGTTGTTTACCAAAAATCAGTGTAAACACTATGTCACTTTTTGAAGTGTCTTAAAGTCAAATATAACGAGAGGAATAGACACTACGGGGGCTGCACTAGCACACACAAGCACTAGGGTTCCAACCATGACTGAATCTGAATCTGAACGTTGTATCGTCGCACAAGCGTCGTAGTGGAATGAATGAATGAATGAATGAATCAGGTATGTATCAATTTTCACACACTGTCATTTCATTTCATCTTCATTTGTTTTCTTACCGCGCGCGCTGATAAGGTGTTTGATTGAAAGCCTAGCTAGCAGTAGTAAACATACTGTTTTTCCATTTCTTACCCTACATTTATATTTATATAAGACACCGCTACTAGCTTTTATCTTCTTTTCCACATTCACGCACGCACGCACGAATGATTAATGTTTAAATTAAAGCTTGAAGGAAGGTAATTTCTTTTTCGGAAAGAAGAGGAATATTACTACCATTGTTAATTTATTTTGACTCCAAAACTCAAAATTCAAAATTTAAAGCTTTGTATTACATTCAAAATTCATACTAAATTTTATAACAAACTTACTTTTAAAAATGCTTGAGTTTTGACTCATTTTTCATCACATTGATCAAGCTTATTTTTTATGTGAACTTGACAAATGAATTTTGGTGGTAGGTGATTGGAAAGATTACAGTTTTCTTCTTCTTCTTCTTCTTTCAATATCATCATTAATTTGACTCATGTTATTACTTATATGTCTGATGAATACTTAATAATTGTTTAAGCATGGCAAGAGTGGAAGTTATTGTCTGCAGTTAAGAATTCGTTGGGCTGATGAATGTCTAGAAGCTCTCCACTGAGACAAGGTTGGTTCATCCTAATATCCCATAACCTTTGAATAATTATTTCAATTATGTTGTTTTCACATTTAGTTTCCTGAGACTAAAATTTTGGTCAAAGGCATATTATAACATCAGTTTTCTAGAGATTTTTATCATCAAATTAATTGCTTAAATTTTTGTTTAGAAATTTACTCCTTTTATGTAAGTACCCAATTTTATCTCCATAATTAATATTGTAAAAAAGAGAAAACCAAGAAATACAAAGAAAAAAAATCAAAAAAATAGAAGAATGAAAATATAAATAATCGAAATATGAGAAAAAGAGAAATGACCATTACACTGGCAGCCTGATTTTGAAGATTCTTAGAATTGAGGAGAGAAGACGTGTTTTGTGGTAGGGTACAAAGAAAATAAAATTATGTTACAGAGGATATGCAATTGACTTGTACATAAATTCACATACATATACTCTGTGACATTGGGTTACAGTTGCAGTGAATCCATATCCCCAATTGTCGGATTCAGATTTCCTGCTGTAACAGCATGCCACAGTAATAGAAACTAGCAGAGAACAGAAACAAATTTCACTATACGAGTACTTTATTGATAATAATTTTTGAGAATGATTCAAAACCATAATATTGCACATAGACACATTACACTAATTATAGAAAATAGTACAAAATAACAAGACACAAATACACAAACAGAAAGACAAGAACCAATTCGGTTCTTCCTAAGAATTCGAGAGTCTTGGATCTCTCCCTTCCCTAATGTTTGAGAGTTGGGTCTCTGCCCCTAACCACTCAATAAATTCCTGATAACCCCCTAACTATGGTCTCTCCTTATTTATAATGTTTCCTAGTAGAAACTGAAATACACATAAACATATAACTGCCACATATAATTGCTTACAGATAACATAAACTGTCATGGACAATTATGGCTGATCAGTTACAGCTATCCGATCTAAGATTGATGGTTGAGATTAAAAACTGTGTTTTAATCACAGCAGCAAATCTTGGTCCCCGATTGTCGTTCACTCTATAACTAGCTAGAACTTCTAGGGTAGAGTAAAGACAGTAAACTAGGTTTTATCATAATTAAAATATTTAGAGTAACTAAATTGGACATATATGTCATAATCTCAAGATGAAAAACAAAGGAAGTTATAATTTTATATAGTACCTACAAAAGTAATTAGTAGCATTCCTTGCTCTGAACTAGATACTCAGTTGTTTAGCTGCGTGGATTATCGATCTAGATATAGATGCATTACGGTTACCCTCATGGACTTACCATTTTGTTAGAGCATCTAGTTGTGGACTTTATGGTTATAGTCGGGTACTAGGCTGACTTCAAAAGAGACCGAGCATATATATTGAGGAGATACACTCCTGAGCTATCTGTCTGATGTCGATTGATCATCCAAGCCGGAGCCGGCCTTCCCCAAATGAACATGGGTCCGAAGTATAAAGCCCTCAATGGGGAACATAATATAACAACTATATAAAAGGTACCTGCCCTAATCAAATTAAGGCACCACTCATTCACTATTTACTATTACTATATACTAATTCTGACTTGGATAATAGTATATTAGGCTTCCTCTACAGATTCCTCTCCTCAGGCTGAACCACCACCACATAGAGTCATAGATTATCCACACTGGCCAATCTACCTCCAACCTCCCTTGAGGTTGAGTCATGTTTTGAAACAAGAACATTGCTTATCATACAATTTTTTTTTTCCGAGAGTTTGTAACCAAAATATTGACGCTGACATTTTCAACCACTAAAGATTGAGGAAATTAGTTGATTAATATAGCTAAATTGGACGGGGAGCCTTATGGATTATTCAAATGATTTATCTCGTTCCCACATTTTTCCAAACTAAGAAAAACATCTGCCAATAGTTTTGAATTTTTATGGGAATTAAGCATAAGTGATTTTGTGTGTGTGTGTGTATTGACAACTTTCTTCGTGCTGTTTGGAAGCTTTTTTGTGAGCTATTGGAGCTATTTGAAATTGCTACAATCATGCAAATGCTCTTGGAAATAAACACAAATTAAGTTATGGATAGAAATCTAATGTTATTCTTGGTTACTAACACTCTTATTTCAAACACAATACAAAAATGCCACAATAAATATAAAAGCAATCATACACGACCACATTTATCTATGCACAAATAAATTAAAGAGATCACTAAAAGTGGACTGTACTTATGGCTTTCACTTGACATTTACATTCAAATGTTGCTTCCTCATTTTGATCTGTATGTCACTTGAGTACAACAAGACCAAGATGTGCAAGATGACCACCAAAGAAATAGACTCAATCTTGTCTGAATCACAAATATTGTTGCTTAGAGATAATACATTCAGACTTTTATTCAAAAAACTTCGACAAGAAGGTAAATTTTTCACTTTTTTCCCAATGGAGGTTGCATTTATTCCTTGATGAAAACTAAAACCTGGAAAATAATAATTTGTATTAGTAAGATTTAAGCAAGCAGTTGTAATATATGCATATTTATGTATGTACGATCATCAACTTACATGATTTATAAAGAACGGTGTTGCTGCGTTGTGAGTTTACTTGTAGATAGGTGGTGGTGGGGAAGCATAAATATAAACTGGCGGGGGAGGTGATTTCACTGGCGGGGGAGGTGATTTGTAAATGTATGTGGGAGCGGGAGATGGGGAGGGAGGAGGTGGTGATGTGTAGTGGTATGGTGGAGGAGGAGATGATGTAGGTGGGGGGGGACTCACATAATGGTAGGGAGGTGGAGGAGACGCCGTTGGTGGTGGAGGGGATTTGTAATAGTAGGGAGTATGAGGAGTGGGAGATGGTGGAGGAGGACTTTGATAGTAATAAGGAGGTGGTGGAGATGGAGATGGAGGTGGGGGTGACTTGTAATA
The DNA here is from genome assembly GCA_951804385.1 of Trifolium dubium. Classification (NCBI taxonomy): domain Eukaryota; kingdom Viridiplantae; phylum Streptophyta; class Magnoliopsida; order Fabales; family Fabaceae; genus Trifolium; species Trifolium dubium. The sequence continues at coordinate 59,226,549 of OX638064.1, forward strand.
GTAAGGAGGTGGAGGTGACGGGGATGGTGGTGGAGGTGATTTGTAGTAATAGGGAGGTGGCAGAGACGGCGATGGTGGTGGAGGGGATTGGTAATAGTAAGGTGGAGGTGGAGATGGTGAAGGTGGTGGTGGAGATTTATAATAGTATGGAGGGGGAGGGGATGGAGATGGTGGTGGGGGAGATTTGTAATAATATGGAGGGAGAGGTGATGGGGATGGTGGGGGTGGTGACTTGTACTTATAAATTGGTGTTGGAGGAGGAGGAGATTTGTACACGTATGTAGGTGTTGGTGGGGGTGGTGATTTATACTTGTAAACTGGTGTTGGAGGAGGAGGAGACTTATACACGTAAGTAGGCGATGGTGGGGGTGGTGATTTGTACTTGTAAACTGGTGTTGGAGGAGGAGGTGACTTATAGTAGTATGGGGGTTTGTATACAGGGGATGGTGGGGGTGGTGACTTGTACACGTAAGTTGGTGATGGTGGAGGTGGTGAGTTGTACTTGTAAACCGGTGATGGAGGAGGAGGTGACTTGTAGTAGTATGGAGGCTTATATACAGGTGAAGGTGGGGGTGGTGACTTGTACACATAGGTCGGTGATGGTGGCGGTGGTGAATTGTACTTGTAAACTGGTGATGGAGGAGGAGGTGACTTGTAGTAGTATGGGGGCTTATATACAGGTGACGGTGGAGGTGGTGACTTGTAGATGTAAGTCGGTGACGGTGGAGGTGGTGAATTGTACTTGTAAACTGGTGCTGGAGGAGGAGGGGACTTATAGTAGTATGGAGGTTCATATACAGGTGATGGTGGGGGTGGTGATTTGTACACGTAAGTTGGTGATGGTGGAGGTGGTGAATTGTATTTGTAAGCTGGTGTTGGAGGAGGAGGTGACTTATAGTAGTATGGGGGTTCATACACTGGTGATGGTGGGGGTGGTGACTTGTACACGTAAGTCGGTGACGGTGGAGGTGGTGAATTGTACTTGTAAATTGGTGATGGAGGAGGAGGTGACTTGTAGTAGTACGGGGGTTCATATACAGGTGATGGTGGGGGTGGTGACTTGTAAACGTAAGTTGGTGACGGGGGAGGTGGTGAGTTGTACTTGTAAACTGGTGACGGAGGAGGAGGTGACTTGTAGTAGTATGGGGGCTTATATACAGGTGATGGTGGGGGTGGTGACTTGTACACATAAGTCGGTGATGGTGGTGGTGGTGAATTGTACTTGTAAACTGGTGTTGGAGGTGGAGGCGACTTGTAGTAGTACGGGGGTTCGTATACAGGTGATGGTGGAGGTGGTGACTTGTAGACGTAAGTCGGTGACGGTGGAGGTGGTGAATTGTACTTGTAAACTGGTGTTGGAGGTGGGGGTGACTTGTAGTAGTATGGGGGTTCATATACAGGTGATGGTGGGGGTGGTGACTTGTACACGTAAGTTGGTGATGGTGGAGGTGGTGAATTGTACTTGTAAACTGGTGTTGGGGGAGGAGGTGACTTGTAGTAATATGGGGGCTTATATACAGGTGATGGTGGGGGTGGTGACTTGTAGTAATACGGAGGTGAATAATAATGAACAGGTGGAGGCGGCGATGTATACTTATAAGCAGGTGATGGTGGAGGTGGTGACTTATATATGTAAACTGGTGAAGGAGGTGGAGGGGATTTGTAGTAGTAAGGAGTTGGTGAAGGCTTAGGTTTTTCGCATTCTTCATAATACTTCTTAGAAGCATAAGCGAATGGCTTAGCCTTGAGCACAACTTCATACTTGTCTTTAGATTTAACCTTCAAGTCGGTTCCCTCATTAAGCTTTGTAGGTATGTTGAAGGGAGAATCTTTAGGTGGAGCATATAACTTGGCTTTGCACACTATGGGACCGTATTTGACATAGTTAAAGTTTGGAATTGTGATGGCATACTTGCCGTTGCTTTTAGTTTTACCGTATGCCTTTATGATGTTTCTTCCAGCTTTGCATTTTACCTCAACAACAGCACCTATCACATAATCAATTGAAATTCATAAGTGGTACAAGTCACAACAAAATGAAATATAAATAATGACAAAATTAAAATCACAAAATCTTACTTAAAGCAGAGGACGTTTAGCTATCGCAGTCTCAAAGTATTTTAATTTTTATTAGCTAAGTTACCTATCCTAGGTAGCATCATCTATCATATTAATTTTCTTTATTACATCTTGCAGTTGACTCTAAAGAAGTATTGTATGTTATTTAGGAATTAAGTTGTTTTATATTATTAGATATGGGTTCTCAAAGGTAAAGGGTATATGTAGAAGATAAAATACTTTGTTTAAAAAATAAAAAAACTAAATTTGATATATCAAACATATGATGAGCCTTGAGTCATATATAAATGAGTCTCATCCAAAAGTGAAAAATTAACCACTAAAAGTTTGACTAATAAATAAATATCAAGTTTAGAATCTAAGAAATAAGAAATGAATGTAATATACCTTTGAGGTGTTTCTTGTCATGAGACTTTTCAGGATACTCCCAATTATAGCACTTGTAGCTGTAGACTTTACCAACTACCTTCACAATCAATGGGTGGTGGTAGGGATGTGGGTAAGGATGTGGGGGATACACAACAGGTGGAGGAGGAGAATTATAGTAATATGGAGGTGGAGTGTACTTGGGCGGTGGTGGAGACTGATAGTAGTAAGGTGTTGGTGGAGGTGGTGATTTTACAGGAGGTGGTGGTGAATTATAGTAGTAAGGTGGATGGGGCACCGGAGATGGAGGAGGAGGAGACTTGTAATAATATGGTGGTGGAGGAGACGGTGAAGGTGGTGGAGGAGATTTATAATAATATGGTGGTGGAGGTGATGGGGATGGTGGGGGTGGTGACTTGTAGTAGTATGGTGGAGAATAATAATGAACTGGTGGAGGTGGTGATTTGTACTTGTAAACTGGTGTTGGAGGAGGGGGTGACTTGTAGTAATATACAGGCGATGGTGGGGGTGGAGATTTGTACAAGTAAGTTGGTGACGGCGGAGGTGGTGAATTGTACTTGTAAATTGGTGCTGGAGGAGGAGGGGACTTGTAGTAGTACGGGGGTTTGAATACAGGTGATGGTGGAGGTGGCGAGTTGTATTTGTAAACTGGTGATGGTGGAGGTGGCGAATTGTATTTGTAAACCGGTGATGGTGGAGGAGGGGACTTGTAGTAGTACGGGGGTTTGTATACAGGTGATGGTGGGGGTGGCGAGTTGTATTTGTAAACTGGTGATGGTGGAGGTGGCGAGTTGTATTTGTAAACCGGTGATGGTGGAGGAGGAGACTTGTAGTAGTATGGAGGTTTGTATACAGGTGATGGTGGGGGTGGCGAGTTGTATTTGTAAACTGGTGATGGTGGAGGTGGCGACTTGTAATAATATGGTGGAGGAGGGGAGGGTGATGGTGGTGGGGGAGATTTATAGTAGTAAGGAGGTGGAGGTGAGGGAGAGGGTGGTGGAGGAGACTTGTAGTAGTTAGGTGGTGGAGGTGATGGAGAGGGTGGTGGTGGAGATTTATAGTAGTATGGAGGTGGAGGTGATGGAGAAGGTGGTGGAGGAGACTTGTACTCATAAGGTGGTGGTGGTGAAGGAGATGGTGGTGGAGGTGACTTGTACTCATATGGTGGAGCTTTGTGCTCATACGGTGGTGGAGGTGGTGACTTGTATACATAAGGAGTTGATGGGGAAGGTGGAGGTGGAGACTTGTACTCGTAAGGTGGAGCCTTATGTTCATACGGTGGTGGAGGTGAAGGAGATGGTGGTGGAGGTGATTTGTACTCATAAGGTGGTGGAGGAGAATTGTATGGGTAACCATCGGCAGCAACGGAAACCAGAGTAGTAGAAATCAAAACAATGGCCAATGCCATGGCCATCTCCGGCCGAAACCGACCCCTTTTGGGGTCAGTGCCCCTAGCAGTCATGGGCAGAAGGCAAAAGGCTGGCCAATGTATCTGATCAGATCCTCACCACTATTATTAGAAATGGATTAGGATACAGAGAGAGGAGGGGGAAGTTTAGTGTTAGTGATTGACTGATAAAAGGTGCATGAAATAGCTATACTTATAGTGATAGTAATGAGTCTCGTTAAAGGGGAGCTGTCATGAGGGACCAATTCAAAATATTCAATTTGGATTTTTATGCTTTAAACCCAGCTGGCCCTGTGACTTTTTTAAGCACAAAACTCTCTTTCCAATTTGTTTTCCTCCAAATGGCCATGACCTAGTCACTATCAAATTTCCAACTACTACTAATATTTAAAATGCTGCTAATCAGCATCTCTTCCTCCTCAGTATAGAGTATTAGTATCCAACACAAGTTACCCTAAATTACTATTCTTTTATAATTCCTTCCTGGCTGTGCCCTGCTGAGTTGCCTATCTTGACAAAAAAGTAACTCCAAAATGCTTTATCTCTCTTTTCTTCCTTTTGTTTTAGCAGGAAAAACAGGAAGGGAAAGTAAGTGAATGGTATATTTTACATCACAGATCATTAGTAGTAGTATTTTGTTCAAGTCCTTATTCCTTAATGGCTGGCAGCTATTACAAGCTTTGGATCATTTTTTATTTTTTATTTTTTTGGTTTAATAATAAGGGGAAGATATTTGACTTTTCTTTATTTCTTTTTGCAAGTTTTGAACATAAGCTCTTGTCATCTTGTAATAATAAAGAATATGCCTTATTTTCTACAGGTACACGTGTTCGTTAGGTACGATACATATTGTCATGATAACCTAATATCAATTGTAAAAAAGTACTCACAGTATATCATTCACTAGTATTTTATTTGCCATGTATTCCTCTCCCAAGAAAATGAGATATACTACATCCTTAATTAGTAATAATACAGTTCTGCGCCTTATTAATTCACTTAAATACGTATAAATGTATAATGGCCGAGGGAAGTAGGGAAATATTATGAGAACAAGTTGGTCTCCACTTTAGTTCACCTGCTGCTATACCTATTAGTAACTTTCACTTTCTCCACTTCAAAAAAAAAAAAAAAAACTTTCACTTTCTCTTTATTTTTGAATTTTCTCAGCCATGTGAGATTTTTCAATAATGTTATTAACATGTGATTGTTGTCTACACACACATGCATGAATTCTTCAAAGTGCACGTTGCAGCTTTTGCAGGTTATTCGAGGCACATTAACTTTAGTTAGAGGAAGAAAAAAAATTTAGAAACAATAACCAGGAAAAGATTATTTTACGGATTAGTTAAATTTGATTTGATGAATCTGATACTCCAAATAGTGTTCTCTTCGGCCTTGAACTTTAGTAATGTCTTGGTCTTTAGGAAATTTTAGCAGAAAATTGTATTAAACCTTTCTTAATTAATGTCTCTTGGTTAGTGTTTGGGCATCCAATCCATAGCTGATATCAATTTTGTAGTATGTGCTTTGTCTCGTCTTGTTTTGGGATGGAGTGATTTCACCAACTAAAATTGAAGAAGTAATCATCATTCCATAAAATGAAATGCACACTCATAATGGAAACATTTCAATCCCTATTTTGGTAACAGAGATGAATTTCTTCAAAATTTTGTACACATAATTGTGGTATTAATATGTTAACTTAATTGGGAAATCATTTGATTTGTTTATTGTGTTGTATGTACTTTACCTTCACCTCTTGCTGATGAATGAATGAATATTGTAATAATATCTTCTCAGTGCATAGCATTTAGCAACTGATCATTGTCGGCTCTATATATCATAAAATTTTGACGTCAAAAATCGAATGAAATGTGCATTATTGGTTCTGCACTTCTGTAGTATAATAGTACAACATGTTTTTTCAAATTAAAATATAGCCCTCACAGACAGACCAAGTGGAAGTGGTGGAGGAAATCAGATATTATTTCTCTATAATACTAATACAACTACAGTACATGTTTTGCCAAATATCTTTCTCTGGAAAAGAGAAAAAGGCCATCATCGTATTAAATGAGCTCTTTACTTTTTGAAGGAAATACTATGTAGTAGTAACTAGTAACCTTTTTTGTTTTGTTACATTATAATAGCAGGTCTATTTATTTCTTTTAATACTATACTAGTAATGTTCTTAACAAGCTGGCAGTGAATGCGTCATTTTAAGTAGAGGTAGTATTATAGTAGCAATAATAATATGTATGAAGTAACTTTTTTGTTTTGTTACGTACTTCCTCCAGTCTTTAATATAAGAAAAAAATTATTTATTAAAATCCAATAAATCTAAAAAATAATTTTTTTTAAATATTAAAATCCGGAGGTAGTATTATTTAATTTTTAATATGTATGTCAGTATGTATGCCCCATACATATATATATAGCATGAATCAGAAATTTCATAGAATGTGTGTCTTAACTCTTAACTGTGTTTCCATGTGAGCCTACTAGTAATACTTAATTTTGAGTAGCCAACAACCAGCGTGCACCTCTCTCATACTATAATATTGTTAATTACGTAGTTTATGATAGTCAATGTCGTGTAATAGGAAGTCTCTTAATTAAAGTGTAAATAGAACGTCAAATCAAATCATTGATGGGAAAACAAATAATGATCTTGGTATGATTTGATAATTTCAAACACAAATTTGATTAGGTAATTTTAATGATATATAAATATAAATTGGATGGATGGATAATGGAAGCAAGCGCGGTAGTAGTACGTAGTAGATAGTCTTAGTCTTAGTGGGGTAAAAAAGGTAAAAAAGAGAAAAGGAATGGAATAATATAAACAAACATGAGTCACTTTCAATGCTAGGTTATAATGTATGAATGATATCATAAGAGTAAATCACAAAGAGAATCAAATAATGACTTTTCTTTGTAGCAGCTAATAATTTTCATGTTAAAGTCATTTAGAGGACCACTTTTAGTTCTTAAATTCTCATGTTTAGGTGCGCACTATAGTATATCTTACAATAATTCTGGATTCCGCACTCTATAGTCATGAAATAATGTACTATACTAATATTTAGATACAAAAACTGATAGAGTATGAGAATTCATGCATATGTACTCACCCTCCTAAACCATGAACAATTCAACCGCTTCAAAAAAAAAAAAAAGAATAAAAGAGTAGCTAGCCAACTCTTTCCCCATGTGTTCTTTGATAAATTAAAGAAACGACGATTTAAGACGTAGTGCCCCATTTGAATTATGCAGCGCAATCAAACAAAAGCCTATTTTATGTATTAATTAATGGTCTTGAGTCCCTTATGTAAAGGGTCAGAGGTTCAATTTCTAACTATTTCTCCCCAATATATTGACGTTCTAAGATACCCCACATGACTTGGACTTTTGGACAAGCTAAAATACCATATTACATAAATTAAAGAGGCAGAAAATACCATATTACAGAGTATTCTTTGTTTCTACCATCCAAAAATTTCTCTTTGTACCCGCGAATCTCCAAAGTCTTTACGAGGACAGGCAACATAAAAAAAAACCCCTATTACTTGAATCAAATTGGTGGTAAAATAACGTTAAAATAATTTGAACTATAAAAATGCAATAATGTTAAAATTGATAGTATATAGTAAAGTTTAAGGTCTCGAATAATTTGAACTATATATGAAAGTACAATAACGTTAAAACACTTAAAGAGAAAGTTTTATCGTACTTTCATATCATCGGATATCCAGCTAGAGAATTGCGATATCCAAATTATACCCAAAGTAAGTCACTGGTAAACTTTTATTATCGGTTTTTTCGATGTTAAGATTAAGACACATTGTGTGTGTGTGTATATATATATATATATATCACACCAAGCAAGCAAGTATATTATTTTAACACAAGTATTACATAATATGAATAAGATAGAGAATGATAATAGGGATGTTTTAACCAATTCTGCCGTGTCTTGAAAGGTATGTAAGTTTATATTCTAATAGTGTATTTTGTTGCTTCAACAAATTAATTAAGGTACAATATTGTATAATTATATGCATTGCCAGCTGGTTGGTGGATATATAATTAAAACTAAAAAGTATTTCTCTCGTTTTCTTCATGTTTGAAATTTGGGGAAAACACATATGAAGTATGAATATCATATATATGTAGTATATCTTACAGTTACGTTGCACTAACTAATTCATAAGACAAAACGGTACAGTAGACATTCATATGTGAGTCTTACTATTTTATAAAATAAGATATTCACGTAAATTTCAATTAATTTAGAAAGAGAGTGTTTAAAAACAATGTTTAAAAGAGAGTGTATTGCTAACATTCATTGTATCGTCTCTCTCTCTCTCTCTCTCTCTCTCTCTATATATATATATATATATATATATATATATATATATAATCATTAGGGTTGTTTACAATAGATTTAAATGTATAGAGTAAGATCTTTTTATTTAAATGAAAATAAAAATATGATTTATGACTACGCATACCGTTGAGGTACATAGTTCTATAGATCTAGTCCAATATTACAAACTATATAATGTAGGATATTTATTTTATATATATATATATATATATATATATGGCACCAAAGCTCAACTAGTTATGTTTAGTTGTTACGAGAATTGATCTATTATAGTAGAAATTTAAAATGATAAATGTAAGTGCTGCTACTAGTAGCTAGCTTGTATACATTTATTCAAGGCAATTATGCTCTCATTAATTAGTATAATCCGATTGTCAGCCATTTTAATCTTTGAATTAAGTACAAAACTACTACATTTTATCCGCCGGGGGAAGTGGGATCTCACGATAATTTTGAAGGAAAAAATCTCATCATGATGAACGAACGTACATGCATAAGTTTATTTTATCATTAACTATAAGTAGTACATGTTGAATCATGTTAAGAAATAGGACTCTATCCATAATAATAATAATAAATCCAAAAGTACGTCTAAATGAAGTATAGTATAAAAAAAGCGTTACAATAATGTTTAATTAATGATGGTGTTTGTTTAGTCCTGGTCGCAATATTTAAGTATTTATATGAAAAAAGACAAACAGATTGGGAAGATGAGAATGACAAGGCAAGAGGAGGAGGAGTCAATAATTGTGAATTTGAAACTTTTGCTTATTATAAGACATGATTGATTGATTGAGTGAATGTTGAGTAAATATGAATGAATGTTGGACCACACCAACATAGTATTAATGTAAATGTGCATGTAAATGCATCACATGAAGAAGGTGCAAAAGAGAGAGATAGAGCACATTATCTTTTCGTTAGAGCCGCCTGGCCCGCCAACTTTTATCTTATTACAAAAATAAATAAATGGCCAACTTGCATGGTTAAATATATATAGGTACTATATATTCCATTTCTTTCTTTCTTTCTTTTGCATTACATTGCATTGCATTATTTTTAATAAATAATAATATATGTATGTACGTCTTAGACGACACTATATACACATAACAATAATGGGTCCTCCATTATATTTATGTCTCTACCTTCCCTTCTGTGGCCATGTGTTCACTACATGATGCATGCCCTGCCACTTCCTCATATATATTCAGATTTTAATTTGCATATTTCATTTTCACTCCAATACGCTCCATATGTCCCATGTTTAATTTGAATTCGATCCGGTCGTTTATCTTTATATTTGAGTGCGAAAAGCTAATATGTAACTTTAGGGGTAAAATCTATTTTACCCTTCTAGCCTATAGAAGACAATAATTGCACATTTAATTTCAATCTAATTTATTAAATTAGAGATTTTATCCTTAATATTAAATGTATGACATTTGTATTTGTTAAATCATATATGTATAATATAACTGATGACTCTAGAATTAGATTCATCAGCCCAATTGATCGACACTGATAATCAAAAAAAAAAATACATCATATATGTACATAGCGTTAGATGTTGAACTTAGCTTGTATCCAAAACAGAATGCAATTTTAATTTGAACTTATATATATATATATATATATATATATATGGTCCCTCAAAATTATATTCTGCCAATTAATTAAGTCTCTCTTTTATTCTATAATATGACTATAAGCCAGTATGTAGTTCTTACTAACATTGCCTCGCACCTTCTTAACTATGCAACTTAAACAATATGAAATAATAATTTAATTGAATGATTAGATCGGAGCTGTTGATTTGAAAATGTAGGTGAATGATTATTGATAGAATATAATATGCATGAGATCATATTTTAAATGAGTGAAAGCCAAGGAAATCAGATGAGAAGTAGCATCAAAATAAAATTATATATATGCGTCACTCTTCTAACTAATACCAGCATCTACAATATTTTTATAATTATCGTTCATATATAGCTAGCTAGCTAGAGTTGATTATTCAACATCCATTCATCGCCTTGTTTAATTTTCAAATTACACAATCAATCATAATTAATGCATAAACATAACCAGTCACTTTCTTCTCTCAGCCACAGCCATGTATGCTGATTATGCTCAACGGTATGTCTCCTAAGAGCACCCAAATGGAGTTGGTTAAACTAAATAGGGACCAAATTTATTAGCCACTACGTTTGTAGGATGAAAAAAATATGGAAAATGATAAACATTGCTCTTAGGGTAATGGTTAAGAAAATAAAAATAGTAAATATTCTCTTGAAACTTGTGTTTTTTACTTTTCTAAAACAATAAACACAATTTCTAATACAACTTTTACCTTTTTTGGAAACCTTAACTAGTGCCCCAAGAGCACTAGTTAACAAGACCCAAAAAATATTAGTCGTTATTACAGGAATTTAGTGCAAACGATCTAAATCCGTCTTTATGGGATCACTCATTGTATATGTGCACTCTCTTTCGTGTGACTCGCGAGTTCCAAAATTAATAAATGAAAATGTCATAAAAGACATGAATATGATTATGTTTTGATATACTACCTTTTACCTTTGTAAGTCATTTTGATCATATCACACAAATTAAGAAATGTAATCATTAATAGTATATAAAAGATAAATTGTAAAAGTAAAAGAAGAGGAAATAATAAATAATTAAGGGTATAATAAGAAAACTAGCATTGAATGCTTCATTGATATTGTAAATGACTTATATTTTAGTACAGTTATTTTTTTCAAAGAGACTTATATTTTGGTACGGAGGGAGTATAATTGAGATATTTTGGAATGATAAATAGATTTTTACCCAAGACAATGTGATTATGTGAGCGAATTTCAATATAATTATGTTTTAGTTTATATCAGTAAAAAGTCAATATATGAAAGTAAATGGTGGTATCTTCATATTATTATTATTGTAGGGGGTAATCGAAAAAATATATTATAAGGATAAAACAAAACCCTCCCATATTACAGTATATAAGTCTATTAAAGTTTTGTCAAAAAAATATGTCTATTAAAGTTTTATTTTATTTAGTTTTTTTATATGTAGACAAAATGACAAAGCGATAGAAACTTACACACACTCACAAAATGGAGTGACCAAGATCTTGGTCTGGAAGTTCGACCAGGGTGGTCCTGACTATTTGAACGTCTAGGTCAAATAATAAAAATGAACTCTTAATAAAAATTAAACGCAAAATATATTAAAAACGAATTTAAAAAAAATCCCTATTTATTTCATAAATAACACAAATAACATAAAATATAGTCATTTCATCTATATAATTAATATAAATAAAAACAGTTACTATGGTAATCAATTTTAATTGTTGGATTGAGCCTCTACAAATGTAAGTTTTTTATGGTGCAGAAAGGAATGTAAATAGTATATACTAATATAATTTTGGGAGTTTTGAGAGTAATTGAGGGGGCGGATAAAGCAATTTTCATCTAACAATTTCAGTATTTTCTACCAATTGATTTAACAATTTTGGACTTAAGACTTTGTTTGGATTGATGAAATATGATAAAATAAAATGGAAAGGAATGAAATGAAATGAATTAGTGTTTCATTGTTTGAATTTTAAAAATAACAATGGAATAAAATGGAATGGATTTCATCATATACCACTGCTTTCCTTCATTTTTGTCCCTCTTCAATTTGGGAGGTATGAATTGGAATCATAAAATATCCAAACAATAAAAGAGAAGATTTATTTCATTCAACTTCATTTCATTTCACTCTACTCTACTCTATTATGCTCTACTCTACTCTACTCTACTCAAGACAAATATAGTAAATCTACACTAGCTAGGAAGTAAATGCAGGAAACTATTATGGGACTGGATGACTAAAAATATCTACATATATGATGTATAGAACAACATTTAGCGGCAGTTAATGACCGAGTTAAGTAATTAAACTCCTTTATTTTATATTTTTTACTGTTTAATTAAGCTCAAGAACATTTAGATGAGATGATAAGTGACTCCTTTTAACTTAATCAAAAGATCAAAATCAATTTTAAAAATACAACAGTGTTAAATTGTTTTGAAGAAAAACTTTGATATATTTAATAGTCTTATCCAATCCAAAAATTAATTTATACAGTGCAGATAATAGCTTTTCAAACCAAAAGAATATCAATAACACTATATACCACTAATTTTTCATTACCTCGCCACTTATTGTTTCATATGACATTATCTTCTCAATATTCCACGACACACAGTGAAGTTGAATGCGACGGACAATTGTTGCTTTCAATAAATTAATCATACCAACCAAAATATATGCAACCCTACAAATTAGGCCACGGGACCACCGGTGCTACCGATATATGCAATCCAAATTTCTTTAAATAGTGTTTCACTTCGTATTAAAATATATATTTTTTTTTTAAAAATTACTAAAATTATATGACATTTTATATTATCAATGTAGTATTTAATATTTTTTTATTATGCTTTTAATTATTTGTTTGTCTTTCTTTTTTCAATTCTATAATTTATCTTTTTTATATCATTAATCAAAAGATAATTTTGTAAACTAACTCATAATTATTTTCAATACATCATTAATTACATTTTTTAATTTGTATAATGTAGTCAAAACGACATATATTTTAATACATAGATAGTATTTAATAAAAACTCGTAAACTACTAATTTTGATAGATCTCAATAATAATAATATTAATATTAGATGAAATTTTGTTAATTTTAAAGTAAAATGAAGTTTTTTTAGTAAAAAAAAAGATATTTTTTGAAGTAAATCTTTGAATATTTTTGGAAGCTTTACTTTGGTGGCCATACTTTGGACTATATACTCCCTCTGTCCCATATTATAAGGAGAAAAAAAAAATCGCACTTATTAAGAAAAAATAAAATATAATAATTGGATTTTTTTTTTTGACAAAGGTTGTATGTAAAGATGTAACAACAATTTTTATTGATTATTGGTTATTAAAAAAGGAAGAGAGAAAGTAAAATTTTTTCGAAAAGATAAATATTTGTGTTTTTTTCTCTTATATACAGGACGGAAGGAGCATTAGACATCTATCAAACAACCCGTATTTGTGCCGCTCACCCCAGAAGCATTTCTCATGATTCTTATTATAACTTAATTTTGAAAACCCGCATAAAAGAATAAAATAATTCACAATACTAGAAAAAGAGGAACAAATATAGATTAACAGAACATGGTATATTTTACATATATCTATATTATGAACATAGACACACATACTTCTCTGCTAGCGGACTCCATGGGAATTACTTTTCATAGGGTATAATTTGCCTCTTTTTCTTTTCTGGCTTGTTTAGCTTTTCATATGCATAAAAAAATGATTTATCTACTCCTCATAGAAGAGCGAATTTGTCAAAACTCAGAAGGCTCGTTCCTTGCTATAATATATCTTGATCTCACCCGTAAGAATCACAATACAAAGAATGCGGAGGAAAAAATTTAATATGGTTCATGTCACGTTCAGCGCAAAGTAAGGATTATGTTGACCTGATAGATCAGATTAAGGGGCCTTCCATTACTTGATCTTTAGCGGTTTGATCTTTCACTATTTTTTTCAACGCATTATGACATCTGAAAGTATTCAACTGACTTCTGTAAGAGTATACCAATCATTTAGGTTTAAGAATGAAGAAATAACCTGGTTATAATTTGGCGTACCTCCAAGGGAGATGATCAAGGAACATGGATGGTGAAACAATAATATCTTTGAAACTTTCTCTATTTGCTACGTAAGCTCTATAACATTTTCCGCTCTCCTGCATTCTCCAAGATATCTTAAAATCAGTTTGAGGTCTTTTCTGGTCTGGGACAATATGAATTACAAATCCTGGCAGATACATCTCGGGGGGATCATCAGCAGACTGATTTTCAAAAGTTGGAACAGAATTTATAAACTGAGACACAGGATCATCTCTTGAATGTAGGTCTGTAGCATAAGGATTTGTAAATTCGGGATTATTAATTTCAACAATATGGTCCTTTGCCCTAGTATCAGCCCAGAGTGAAAACTCATCATGCTCACCGTTGCCTGCAATATAACCAAAATAAACAACATATACAATCGCCACAAACAATCAAAATAATAAAATGATTTGCGATCTGCACATTCCAAGAGGATGCATATATTCACCATGGTCAGCTGTAACAAGAAGATCTCTTTTAATAGCCTCGGTCCATAGTGAAGCTTCTTCAACCACTTGTTTGTTGCTGCCTGCAGTATATAGTGGAAATCTTTTCAGAAAAGGAACCTCACCAACCTAGTTTGATAAATGATGAACTGATACACATGACTTTGATCACTAATAATAGTAACAATATCAATATGCACTGTTTAACATGCTTACTAACTTATTAAGATAAACAACCTTTATTATCAATGTCACACTGTGCTTCATGCTGTGCCTCTTGATCATTTCTTTCATATTGGCTTATATATAGAAACCGACGAGCAAGTCTGAAAATCATGGCACTGTCCGCTTTAGGATCTTGTGCCAGTGATGTGATTGCAGCTGCCCTTAGCCTCATAATGGATCCAATTGAAAGGCGGGATGAAAACTCATTTCCATATATAATACTGCGTCATTAACAACCAAAGGAAACAGCAAAGGAAGCTGAAAGTGTTGCCAAAGAGAATCAACCATAACCAAACTTTTCACTAGTATAATTACCTTGTTATAAATGAGGAACATGCATTAGCCACAACTAAATCCACACATGGGAGTGGCCCATATGAGTAAACATGCAGATTAGGGTATCGGTTATAAAGCTGTAGAAAAACTCAGCAATTTATTTAAGAATAAAATCAAATGTTTACAAAGATAAGATGGAAAGTAAAAAAGCATGGCATATAAATGCCAAGCTTAAGAAAAAATAGGAACAAAAAGATATACATTAACAAGAAACAAACATGAAAATGATGTAGAAAATTACTTCATTAACTAAGTGTGCACGGTAAAACTGAAAAAGACTTAATTTTCCGTTATATAATTGTTACATTTTTAAATTTTAAGTGCTGAATGTATAAATTGGATATTAAAGGAATGAGTTATGATTTAACGGGTTAAAAAATTATTGTAGCAGAGTTTATTAAATAACCTCCCATGTATCGACGTTTTCAGCATTTCTTCACTTTCGGTCTTGGCCAGTACTAAACTAACAATAATAAATCATTTTAAGTGCTTACTTGAGTTTTCAACCAGCCCCTGAATCTGATCAAACTTGATTTACTCTTACAGATAATAATACCAACAAATATAGTACTTATTTCACAAAAGTCTTGGGAAGTGAAGGGTAGTTGGGGATTCCTTCAATCCAAGAGGAGAGCTAATTAAAATACATATCTAGACCAACAATAACTAAATTAAGGAAAATCGTATATCTAATTTCCTTCATCATTTTTCAGGACAAATATACATGAGTTGAAACAGAAGCAATATGCTTATTTTTATGTAGCAATAACATGTCATTGGTATAACCTAACTTAGATTGTCTATTTAGAATTTGGAATGACTTGTTTCTTTGTCTCATTAAGATTAGGAGTTCAGTATTAGTATAAATAAGGATTAGTGTTCTGTTGTTTGTGGCAAGATCCAATGTTTCTTTCAAAAGCAATATCAATATAGTTTCCATATACAATTTTTTTTCATATACCAATAATTACACAACTAAGGAAAGTAGGAAACATGGAATATTTGTTTTACATATACAGTTTTTTTCGGAATAGACTTTCAATGAAGACCTGGTTCTGTATGCAACCAAAAATAAAAATGGAAGATTATCAAACAGAAGGTAAACTCAGCCTTTCAAAGTTAGAAATTCCATACTTGCAGTCCAAGCAATGCAGCTATAGCACCCCCAAGTGAATGTCCAACGATGCGGACATTATACCCAAAGCATTCACAGCCAAATCCCAGTAATTTAGAAAGAAACCCATAGGGTTCAGTGTCTGTATTTTCATTTCAAAAATAAATTAATGTTAGAAAAAGAGTTTATGTTATGTAAGGAAGGCAAACTTTCTATAGTTTAAATTAAATAAAATTTCAATTTCAATTTGGGAAAAAGTATAATGTTTTACTCAATCGTGTAACCATTCAATGGTGATAAACTCGCACAATAAAGTGTTTGTCATAGAAAGCAGGAAAAAAGAAGAAAAATCGATTTGACAAGATCACCTCTTAATATCAAAGTACTAAGTTCAAAAAGAAACATAAGCATTTTTTACCATGCTCTCCAGGGTTTCCTTCAATCTGCATAAAAAGCTCTCGCGCAGCCTCAACTATACCCGAATGCCCATAGTGGGGGAATGATGAAGCCACATTTTTGTGTATATCAGAATGAATGTGGTTGCAGCTGCAAGGAGAAACTTAAAATATTGACACAAGAGACCAAAGTACTGCATTGGAACATAAAATATCTTCAAAGTTAGAGGCAAATAATTAATTGCACATTGCAACCAAAATTGTAAGATACATAGAAGAGAAGATACGACGGTTCCATGAATCTCTCTGCATAGGTAAAGAACTTAATGGGAAATCATTTGCAGTTGCCCAAGACTGACAAACATAGTTGATGCTTGATAATCGCAGCATAATACGACATAATGTGAGCTCCTAGTTATGAGACCAACTGCAGAGTCATTTGAAAGCCATATTTCTGATTTGACTACAACGCCAAAGAATATGCAGTTGTCCTAAAATATGTGATCCACTTATTTCAATGAAGATATGACGATGTTAACAACAAAGTTGAAAGCAATAGCTCCCTCTCCTGCTCTTGACGAAAAACTTGCATGTGATTCTGATATAATGTATTTTCCAATTCTTATGGTGTAAGCATATGGGCTCTTACAGTGTTTAAAACTTGTGTGAAGTTATAAACAAATTAATTGGGGTTTTTATCTTTTCACCTACACCCTAAATATCTATACATGTTTCAGAGTATTCAAAATGTGAAAAAGAGAGACAATAAAAAATACTTTATCAAACCAGCCAAGTCTTTTGCAGAAAGGGGGCATTCCTTGCATAATCCATCGGTTATTAGGTCCTCAGGGGTTTCGGTTCCACGTATAGCAATTACTACAGTTTGTAGATGATGTAGAACCACAATAAAATATGCAGCTTCACACTTGACCTGCTATGGGTATGAGCCAAAAAAAAACCTTTTATACTTGTAGACTCTGCCAGTAAAACATAAAACACAAAAAAAAGAAAAACTAAAAAACAATCACAATATCATACACAAATTGAGCATATAATGATCTTGATTTGGATAGCTCTGGGTTTCCCCACATTTACAACAACAATCAAAGCCTTTTCCCATTGGTGATTATTCCACAATTCTACATGGTTGATAATATATACACATATATAACTATTTTTGGGCACTGCAATATCAAGAAAATGGATCACCCTAACTTTTCCTTCAATGTTTTCATTCATAATTGCATCTTGTTTCAAGTGACCATGATCACTCATCCATCGTTATGATTTTCACCTCTGCGACATTGATCTTAATTGTTGGCTCTTGATGGGCCAAAATTCAGTCACGTACAACACCGCAGGTTTTATAACTGGGGTGAATTTTTCCTTATAGCTTGAATTTTACTTTTTTATCACTTACACCTAAGGGGTTCCTTCATTTCTTTATCCTACCCGGATCCTATGGTTCACATCTTTTTCTATTTCCCTATCATTCTATATATGATGGACCTTAAGATACTTTAATCGTAAGATCCGTGGTAAGGTATGCTCTCTTCATTTCATCACTAAGCTATAATTTTGTTTCTCTTGCTAAACATGCATTCTATATATTTTGTTTTACTTGTACTTGCACAAAAGTTATATGCTTCAATTTTTGTCTCCATATATCTATCTTTCCATTTATTTCCTCTCTTGATTAACAAACTAAGAGTCTCATTTGAAAAAAATGCAGAATGGTGTTGTCTGTTGGATATGTTCATGTCCTATAGGACATATACATTGATACTGTTGGCTAGTAAAATCTTCCTTGTTTCTTGCAAGTATGTATTATTATTGAAGACGAGATTCATTCAACAATATTAAAAAATAATGGTGAGATTAGTGTCAATCGCTTCTCACCATTATGTTATTTATTAACTAGTATCCATGCCCCTCTTCATCTTCCTAAAACATAGAGGTCTTTCATACTGAATTTCACTCTTTTCCATTTTGTATGGTAAGCCTTTGTCTCGTCATGTACAGCACATTTGGACATATAAATTCTCTAACCTGGTTTACTCTCCCATGTCTGAGTGCTTCTGGAGGCAAATTTGCATACTTTAGAAAGGCTGCAGCATGACCTCGCCACCAGTTATCACCATCCAAAACAGGTCGTCTAAGAAAATGAAATAGATACATAAACATGTAGAAAATGAAATTCTTTAAATTCATGCATGTTGAAGAAAGATAGCAGGAAAGATGTAATCTAAAAATAGAGATAGAGAGGCAGAAAGAGCATAGAAACACGCATATATTTATTGGCACAACTATCCAGATGTCATCTACAGATTTAAAATTTATGAGCTCGCTGACATAAATTTGATCATGTATAGTATCTACAAAATGTTACTTTGTGAATTGATCTATTAGACTAGTTTAACATGGTAGGGGATATAAGGTTGGTTGCTTGGTGGTTAGGGTGGGCCAGTGGGGTAGTTAATGAGTGGAGTGATAAGGAGGTTGGGGGGTTCTATCCCCACCTACAACATAACACAAATATATACTAAAATTTGTCATTCCAAAAAAAATACTATATTGATATGGTAAGTTTTGTTTCTTTTGATGAAAGACATATCAACAAAGAGAATAAAAAAGCTACAGATATAGGGAAAAGTATCATTCTAAAAAAATTGAATGGAAAAGAATGGGTGGAGGAACAATCAAAGTATCAAACTAGAGAAACACTTGCACACCAATACTGTCATGTATTCTGATAGTAATAGTAATACATTTTTCAGAGCTCAAAGACCATTTCTTACACACAAATACAGAAGAGCCCTCCAACAACATCACATATTTTGATAAGTAATGTATTTTTCGGAGTCCAAAGACCATTTCTATATTACAAAGAACAAGTATGAAGCCCAAAAAATGAAATTGAAAAGAAGATTTCGAACTACTACTACGGATTCAGTTATATACACCATAATTCATAAAGTTGAAAATCCAACAAATGATCACCTGTTGCGTGCCCAAGGAGACAAAACCCCTTGTCTGTAGAGCCATAAACAAGGAAACATGAGAGGGTTTCGTCCAACATCAAGAAGAGGACCCTGAATCATGATTGAATGCGGTAAAATGTTAATTGCAAGCAAGTTGGTAAAAATAAAACATGAATTTGGTATTAAGCTTTGAACAAAAATACAGTGTATGCAGCTTCAGCAAATTTATGAAGAGCTGCAGCTTCCCTAATGCACATCTCTGGTGCTTCCATGGATCCTTCGCATGATTCTGACGATTTTTCATTGCTTTGGAGTAAAGCTAAAGCTGGAGGACAAACAGTTGAAGGTTATAACATGATGGTGAAGTAAAAGTGGTTATAATGAACTTAAGGTGTGGTGAGTATTTGAAGAAACCTGCCAAGAGTTCCATATGGCCGGTTCCAGAAGCACGATAAGCAACGAGGTCACCTAATAATCGTGCAACGGAATAGACTTCATCTTCTTCTTCTTGTTCGTGGATTGTAGTCAAGTATTTGACACGGCCGAGACAGCACAAGGTCTCGCGTAAGCCGTTGTCAAAAAGCTCCCTATAATGGGATTTCCAAGCATGGTCATGGGATTGGTAGAAAGATCTCCACTTGAGAACATCAGAGCCGGTAAAACACTGAGCAACAGCAACGAAACAGACGAGGGTGATGAAGAGAGAGAGTAACTTGTGGTTCCACCACTCAGGGTTCCATCCCAATTCTACATACATACATACATGGGTTGTTATTATTATTATTAGTAGTAGTGATAATTATTTAATGAATGAATGAGAGAAAGAGAGAAAGAGATGGAATGATGATCGGAACTCACCAACCTAAAAGACAAGCAGTTGGTGCGGAGAAATAGTAAGCTAATTTGAGGACAAGGTAAGTAGCGCACACAAATTGAATCACTGTAAGAGCCACGGTGCATCGACTCCACAACAGCCATTTCTTATACTTAGCCTGTTGTTGTTGTTGTTGTTAAAGATATGAATATGAATGAAATTGAAAAGAATGAATAGAAGAAGAAGAAGAAGAATACATACACGTGTTTGGAAGCGTAAAAGAAGGTGATCTTCTGCGGAGGAGGAGGAGGATGAGGAGGAGTGTTGGTTGAGAATGAGTTGGGCAGCAGAATATTGAGCAACGGCGGTTTGATGCATAACTAGAATCCTGATGACGGCTGCCAAAGAAACGGAGATGAATGGGAACAATGAACGGAGATCGCAGAGGCGATAAGTGTAGGAAATGAGAAGTGCGCCAACAAGGAAAACAAAAGCGTTCGAAACCCCCAAAACAATGCCCACGCGTCTCAGCTTTCCAACTCCTCCTCCTTCCATTGCATCGCATCGGAAGAGACGATTGCTTTTCTCTTAACCAAACCAAAGATGCGTCCCTCGTCCAAACTCTCTTCTCTGCTTGCTTTGCTTTACTACTATTTCTCTCTCAAAATCGTCTTCTTATGTTTCATTTCTGTCTCTTGTGTCATCTGCATAAATGCATCTACAAGCTATTCAACGTTTAAGTTGCTAAAAGATAGTAAATTCCTTTAAATAACAAACAAAATGGATGATTGGTTCAATCGAGGGGAGGGCAAGAGAGGGGAGAAGAGGGGAGGGGTTTTTAAGAAGGGGAGGGGTGGAATTTTTAATTATGTTTGACAAAACTATCCTCATTTCTTTTTTTATTAAAATCCTAAATTATTCTTGTTGAACAATTAAGTTTTCTACTCATTCTATTTTTTTTTTTTTGTTATATATATCCATTAATTTTTTTTGACATAGTGTATCCATTATAGTTTAATCCTTATTTTGAGTTTATAAGATTAAGGATAAAAATGTAAATTACTTCTCCCCCTCCCCTCCCCTCCTCTCGTTAAAAAATTGAACCAAACACAAAAAATTTAAATTTCACCTCCCCTCCCCTCCAAAAACTCCGAACCAAACAGGGCCTTAAGTTATTTATATAACTTTATTATTTTTCCGATGAAGCAAAAAAATATAACTTTATGTCGTGAAAATGGAGATGGAGGTAGAAATCTCCCCGCAGGAATAGAGTGGAGGAAGAAAGAAATATCCCCGAAGCGAAGAATGGGGCAAAGAGTAGTAAAGTATTTTCCGCTCAATCTCCGCCCTGTTGATATCCCTCAAGTCCATTAAAAATTTCAATAAAATTTAAATTTTCAAAAGTTGTCTTCATAGTTCATACAATTGATTATGGCATTATGCAAAACAACACACAAAACACAAAAATGCACTTGGGGGTGTTCTTTCATTAAAAAAATTCACTTTCTGAATGAGGGAGTCCCAAGATGCATAGTTATAGAAAATAAAACTAAACAGGATTGCTTGTTTCATTCTATGTGCCTAAAATCTAAACTTTGTATTCTTGTGATTCCATAAGAATAAGTTATTCGTCATTGCACAACACGTACCCAAACAAGAAACAAGCCAATTCAACAGAAAGTCAATCTCTACTTTGAAATACAGGTACAACTATCAAATGTTGAAAAGGAATAGATTTTTCTAGACTATGTCTACCACAGGTAGATTACAACATACACTGTATGTACAATTTCCTTCATTATTCGTTTAAAGTTGGAAGGTACAAAAATCAGTTTCCATCAAAACCTTGATTTCTATGCACAGTGCCATAGAATTTCATAAAACATAATAAGTTTATGTACTTTGTTTGCATCCACAAGTGCAATTCTCAAGATCTTCGTGAAGCTTCTGAAAAAGGGTGAAAAGATGGTGTAATCAATATCAACAAGAGCCTGTCAAGGATTACTTAATGCAAACACTTTCAAAAAGGTTTGACGGCGCAACTTATTACCCGTATACCTTTTGTTCACGTATAATTATCTTAACAAATATATATATAAAAAATATATATAAATTAAAAAAAAAAACAGCAGTATGTACTACTACTATCCTATCAAGGAAAATTTCCTTATTCATATGAAGCTCTTTTAAATTTGGAAATATATAAAAAATATTCTACACAGTAGATGCTATGGTAAATTTTACAAACCTGAACTTGAGTTTGAAGACCTTTGATATGTTGAACAGCCAAATCCAGCATGTCAGAATAACTTGTTTGCTACATTGACATTTTGAAACAACATTAAGCAACCTATAATATCCACACTGATTTGACATACATATTATGACTGATCCTATATCAAATTCAATTGAAGATGCTCTGGTCATACTTATTGTAGAAAATATTTGAATTTCTGATAACTTGAGCTTGATCTTGACTCTTGGTATATGCCAATTTAGCAATTCTTGCACATAAATCTTACTCTTAAAATTAAACAAGGAAAGCAAAATTGGAAGGAAAAACACAAAATCTAGTTACATATATCATCTGTTGCTGAAAGTTGACTGTAGAAGCATAAATCTGATCACAAATAGATCACAAATCTGACACTAAATTGACTGAAGTATCACTTACATTTATCTACTTTTAAACAAGGCAAGTAGAAACTCGCCCTGGGATCGAGAGTGAGTGAAGACTCTAATTCACTGTAAAACATACTCTCTACGTTTCATTAGTCTAAAATTATTTGTTATTTTAGAATACCAAGACAATATTTATTAATTTTTCAAATAATACTTTAATTTAATTAAATAGATCACCTAATTACTTCACTCCTACTGCTTCCAACCATTCCATTTAATGTGTGCATTACCATAAACAAGTATTATGAAATGAATAATAAGTAAAGTGAGGAGGCTTGAGTAGGTAGCACGAGCAATACCTTATCCATATTAGGTACAAGGTCCTGCAATTTTTTCAACTTGCCACTTATTCTAGTTCTTCTCTCCTGCATAAGACATGCAATCCAATAGAAATGGTTGGTATATACATAGTATTTGATAGAATTAGAAAGAAAAAGGTAGAATAACTACCCGTTCAGCAATGCTACGGGGATGAGTGGCACAGCCTCGCTTGGCACGAATTTTACAAGGGACGGAATCTTGGGGAATATTATGCATAAGTTTGTCCATTTCCAAAGAAGTTTGTGGGAGACTATACTGAGGAGTAGAAATATTGAAATGAATTAATGTGAATGTGATGGATGAAGAATAAATTAACATTGTGAAGAGACTAGAGGTAATACCTGAGTTTCGAGGGCAGTGAGGCAATGTAGAAGAAGATCGGGGTCCTCGTTGTCACTTCTACTAGAACGCTTATTACTATTGTTAGTTTGGGTAGTAGAAGAAGAAAATACTATGGAATTTGAATTATTAGTATTATCAGTTCCACCCCAGGTACTAGTACTATTGTGCAATGATCCATTTCCAGCTGCACTATAGTCAGCGACATTTTCGGATATTTGAGAAAGACATTCTTGTCCTCCCCCACTTCCTCCTCCTCCTCCTGCTCCTGTGAAGCTCAATTCAGACTTCAATCTTGAGCCTCCATTACCTCCTCCTCTTGTGATTGTGAACCCCGCTAATTAATAATAATGGTTGAATGTGATGAGATAAAAAAAAAAATAGTAGTAATGTATGGGTATGAGATTATTTATCATCTAATCTAATTTAATCCAATCCATTGACTTTGTCTGGTCTAGCCTAATTAGAGTTGAAACTAAAACTACCTACCCCCTCCCAAAACAGACAGACAGACAGACATATTAAATAAATAAATAAATAAAATGATGGATGAGATGAGATGAGATGATACCACTGTTATTATGATTGAGAGTGGCGAGATGGTTGAGGAAGCCAGCGGGAGAACTTTTCTGACGGAGCAACGCCGATCCATCAAAGCCGTCGTAAGCAGAAGAAGATCTCTGCTGCTGCTGCTGTTGTTGTTGGTGGTGGTGGTGGCTGGAGTCTCCGGAGAAATAATGTCCCGTTCCAGGGAGAAGTCGCGAGCCTCCTCCTCCTCCTGCTGCAGCAGCTCCTAAGACGGCATCAACGGTGCTGGCGAGGAGAGAACCGGGTGCGGAATCATACCTGGTAAGTCCCGTTTGGCTGATGGAGCTCTGTTGTTGGTGGGAAGAAGAGGAAGAAGTAGAACCGGAAGAGGAAGGAGGACGATACATGATATGATATGATACGATTCAATCGAAGAATATCTCAAAATCTATCAATCTACTGTATGTGCGTGCGAGCGGAGACTAAAAAAAGGAAGATGGATGGAATGAACAATTCAATTCAATTCAATTAACAAAAGTAGCAATGCAAGTTGCAAGTTGGGTGGGGTTGAGAGGTCTGATGATACTACATACAAAACAAGAAAGATATTATATTAATTAATAGATCTATTTGGATTAGATGCGCTGCATTACACAACCCACTTGTGTACAATACAATTCTTAAAACCAACTTGCTTGTTACAATCACGTGCTCCTTTTTTCTCTAAACATACATGCCCACCTTCACCGTATCTCCACTTTTAAGTCCCCACCACACTCTTATTTCCAAAACTAACTACACTCACCATCTTTTTTAATTACTCCCATCCCATGGATTCCATTGGCGGCTTCTAATAGGACTACTTTAATATTTTCAAGAAGGCTAAGGTGGTCTTTTTAGAGTCATTGATTTTGCACTTCACCACCACTTTCTTTCCAACCAAACTAGTAAATGTTAAGGTTGGGTCAACTCATAACCCTAATTAATTGAGGAATTATGGAGAGAAAACTATTCATATAATTTAGACAAACTTTAGCACTTACCTCTTCAGAAAAGAATGACCGGTGCGGTTTGCTCCGCTACATAAGTTTAAAGTGGAAGAGATGTGTAATTGCAAGATATTTCGACACTCAAGTAAGTAAGAGCGTGAAGTGAAAGTTTTTAGAGAGAGATTAAATATCTTAAACATATGCCAGGTGTGGCATATGTATATATAGTCCCAACGCTAGACTAAGGTCATTGATGGAGGGCGAAGATCGCGTCCTCGCCATTAATGACTATCAGAATCTTGGCTGATAAGTCACGATTACTGCTCATCATTCCAGTGTCAGCCGTTACAATTTCGCAAGACTCTGTTAGGTGCAGAATAGTGACAGCGACGTGGACTGTGTATTGAGTATGCGTCAAACTTCTTTTTAAGTTGTTAATGTATAATAAGAGTAGCAATCGAACAATTTTGGACATTAGACTTTTTTTAGTCATGTAGTCTAGTGACTAGAAATTCCACTCTCTTAAGTTAGATGGATAAGTAGAATGATCGGAGTTCGAACTCAATCCCCTGCATATATAATACAATGTCATACCACTAGCTAAGTTAAGCTCACGGGATAATAGATTAAACATTGAATTCATTCATCGTGAAAGAAGTATTTTTTTTTAAATATTACTCCCTCTGTCTCGTAATAGGTGTCACCTTTGATCAGTTCATGTTTGTCAATTCACAACTTTGATTATTAATATATTTAATTATCTATTGCTAAAAATTATAAAAATTTATATGCTAATATTTGTATTTACATATTAATAAAAAAAAATGATGAAATTAAATTATATGAATATGAATAGTACACGAGTGGTCCCCGTAGGATAGCTCAAGTGATAAGAGCTAAGGGACATTTAGATTGAATAGGAGGAGATACGGGGTTCGATCCCTAGCAGGAGCAATATATATTTCCGATGTACTAAAAATAAAAATAGTACACGAGTGAGATGGAGGGAGTACTATTGAGGAAGGGGCATTAATTAGAACGGGCTTGGTTGAAGGCCCAATCCAAGACGTTGATACTTGATAGGAGTGGCCTGTTCTGTTTATGTTATGTTATGTTATGTTAGGGCAAAGAATCACAACACAACACAACACAACGGTGAGTAGTGAATGAGCGAGGGAGGGAGGAGGCAACTAAACCAGAACTAGAATCAATCAATCAATCAATCAATCAAGAATGGCGAGTGATAAGGTAAAGCGAAAAGGAACTGCTGCTACTGATGACGATAATAATAGAAGGAATAAGAAGACGAAAAAGAACAAGTCGACGACGACGACTGAAGAAACAGCTTTAACAAATTCAAATTCGAAGAAGAAGAAGAAGGAATTAGGAGCTCCTGGTGCGGAGGAGCAATTGCGTTTCTTTGTGGATCAATTTCAAAGTGCTGCCAATGGGTTTCAACTTTCCTCCATCGAGCTGGAATCCCTGAAAGATACATCGATTTTGGAGCTATCAAATTCAGATACAGATATTGATGTCAAAATGTTAGGGGTAACTATTAAATCTGCATTTGGGAATTGTTGGAGACAAGTGCTATGTGAAGGTCATGATGAAGGAGGTCAAATCCCTCCCGGTAGCCCCTCAGTTCTCATCATATCTTCCTCTGCTTTAAGATCCATTCACCTTCTAAAAGGATTTCGCTCCATCACTAAACAATGCACCGCTGTCAAGTTATTCTCTAAGCATATCAAACTTGAAGAACAGGTAGGTACTGTATGATTCAATTCAATCCAATGCAATGCTTGTTCCTTCCACTTATTATTCACACAACTCAATGCTATTACTCTATGTATGTATGTATGTATGTAGTCAATAATCATAACTAGATATCTGTATTTGAGCTGAGCTGACATACATTTAGTAATTTAGTATCCATAAAGTTTCATTTCTGCACGCACTTGGAAATGATACTACATCTGTAATGTAATTCATGATTTCTCCTTCAATTCATGTATGTATACAATATTAACCATTCATTTTGTTTTATGCTCCATGCAGATTTCTTTGTTGAAAAACCGCGTTAACATTGCTAGCGGCACACCAAGCAGGTTGCTCATCTATCTTACAATTGTGTTTTCTTATCAACCATCCATCCGGTTGGATTTGATTCTTTGGTGATTATTATATTATATTAGTAGTCCTGTAATGTGTGTGTTTGTATAGTAATATCAACCCTCAAATGCATTGCAGGATAAAGAAGCTCATTGACATTGAGGCGTTAGGCCTTTCAAGGTTACAAGTACTCCTGCTTGACATGCATCCCGATGTAAAGGGCTATTCCTTGTTTACCCTTCCACAAGTCAGGTGTGTTTGTCTCTCTTCCCCTTCCCCACCTATCTATCTGTAGTATCTATTATATATATCTTGCTTTCAATTCCTTAAAACCAACCCTTAGAGGTTGATGAATTGGAATTACATTGAAATTACCACCATTTTTCTGAAGCTAACCCTATTGATGTTGTTACACTATAACTGCCTGCCTACCAGAGATGAATTCTGGGACTTATTCAAGAATTACTTTTATCAACCGATGATCAAGGGTGATCTGCGCATATGTCTCTACGGTCCACACCAGCTGCCTGCTCGATCAAAAGGCAAAAAAAAAGGACTTCCTGTTCTTGATCAATAATATATGACGTTAATCATTAATCATATTTGTCTTGTTTTAGGGTTGTATACTTAAAATTTATCTTATGATTCTATTATCTTTAAACGGTATCCATTTTGTATGAAAGGAATGTTATTACTATTTATTATTGGTAGTACCTTATGGTTGAAGTTAAACTTGGCCACACAGTGAGAGGGTTTTGCCAAAAGTCAAAGTATATCATGCTTTGTTTTACTACAATTCCGACGGAACTTATTTACTTTAGAGACAATATTACCTCAGTAAACCATTTACTGTGCATTATAGCTTTTTTTTCTTTTTAACCCTTCCCAGTTCCCATGACAATTTGGAGTTTAACTAGGTAACAAGTATCCGTCAAAAGTAACAAGTAAAATCTGATCACTAATTGTTCCAATTAGAATTTGGACTCTGGTTCTTCCAAACGAATTGTCATTAATTGATGCTGATTGACCATTTGAACTCAAGTCTTTCCCAGGATAAATGAACCTAATTAATTACATATTTGAACTTTGTTCATCGTTTAAATTCAAATTGACTGTTAAAATATCATATCTCAAAAGAATCCTCCCTCCATTCCAAAATATAAGAGAAAAAAGTCTTTTGTCTTTTTCCCCCTAAAATATAAGAGAAATAAACAAATTTTTATCTCTTATCTTTTCTATGAAAAGTTTATTCTCTTATATTTTTCATAATCAATAATCAATAAGAATTATTTTTACGTCTTTCCATGAAACATACTTTAATTAAAATAAAAAAAATACTTCCAATTAATATGTTTTTTTTTTTTTTAATAAGTGTGATTTTTATTTTTGTCTCTTATAATTTAGGACAGAGAGAGTATAATTCAACATAGAAGATTTTGTTCATTTACAAATACTTTAATCTATGATATGTTTGAACTCACTTATTTGAGTTTATCTACTAGCATAATCATTTGTGACTTTTTAGAAAATTTATGAACTTGTGACATGTCCATAATTTGTTTCCAACTTATTTCCACAATCTCTCTAGGATAGCTTAAGAAAATCGTCTTTTGTTATACAAATAACTTATACATAACCACTTATGCTACAAGTGCTTAATTTAGTTGCTTGTCAAAACAAGGTCTTAATCAGAAATGGAGCTGAAAGCTTAAAGTGGCTTCTTCCAATTAAGTACTGAGACCAATGACAATCGCAACAAAATGTCTGAGGACTACGGTGTAGAGATTTATCAGAAACTTATATCTTTAATATAGATTAGACACCCAATGCTATAGATCAAATTATCCATTGTGTATAATATCATATAATCCTGTAAACTTACCGCTATTTAATATTTATA
Organism: Trifolium dubium; assembly: GCA_951804385.1. NCBI lineage: Eukaryota > Viridiplantae > Streptophyta > Magnoliopsida > Fabales > Fabaceae > Trifolium > Trifolium dubium. The sequence goes on from OX638064.1 coordinate 59,255,737, forward strand.
CTAATAACTAAGCATAATCACTGGTACTTTGAAAAAGAAAATATGAAGGGGAAATCCCTTGGTGATTTTTTTCCCTACTTACACAAAGCTAGCTAAATCATACATGAACTGATTGCCTCATCCATTTTGTAGCTGACCACTTCTCCCCAGCGAGTACTGGACATCCTCCATGCACACTATTCGGATCTGACTGTCCATCCAGTCCCTGAGAATACCAAGCAGAAATAGTTCAGAAAATAAAAATAAAACTTTGATGGTGTATGCTTTATTTGGCAAGACACGTAAAAAGTTCGTATGAAAAACACGCAGCACAAAAAATAGCACTCCAGGATTTGTTACTCTCTGCATTGACATTTCCTGTCAAATTAGAAGTACTAATTGACAAAAAATAAAAGAATCCATTGCCATTTTCTATCATTCATAAGGTTTATACAATAGGAGCAGCAATTTTCTTAAATATTCAATTGAACGTTATATGCTTTTAAGATGTATTTGTTACTTTTACTCCTTATACTTGCATGCCCGGATAAGAATTTTACTATCTTAAAAGCATATAACAAGCTTTCTAGAATATTTAAAAAAATTACTGCTCCTATTTTATAATCCAGATAAATGAATTTCTTAAAACACATAGTTATACTAACCATACTCCAGAAAAGCACTGCATTTCCTTTAACTGGTTTCACACATAACCCTTTGGTTAATTTCCCACCACAGCTACATTCATCTGAACCAGCCTGAAACACATTGCATATTATCAGTAGCAGCCTTGGGTAGAGTAAAATGTCCAACTAGAGTGTTTGATAATACTACTACACCACATAGTAGATAGCTAATACTTGCATTTTACACATTGGGCATGTCTCAGGAAGACACGAGCACCAAATATCATATGTGCACAACTAGTCTGAGCAGTGAAACATAATCCCTTTCCCAGCATCATAATCATTCAGCATTTATCTTTATTGGAATTGTATGTTTCTGTGTAATGTTTGTGTGTCCAATGAGATCACACCAAGTGTTTATTTATAATCACATAAGATGTACATAATAAGGAAATGTAATCAATACTATAAATACAATTCAATACTAATTGATCCTAATTGATTCTTAACACTCCCCCTCAAGCCGGATCATATATGTCATATGAGCCGAGCTTGTTACAAATGTAATCCACTCGAGAGCCCCTGAGAGACTTAGTGAACATATCAGCTAATTGGTCTTCAGACCTGACAAAATATGTGGTGATTTCTCCTGAAAGAACCTTGTCCCTTACATAACGGCAATCTATTTCTATGTGTTTGGTCCGTTCATGGAAAACCGGATTGGATGCAATGTGGAGTGCCGCTTGGTTGTCGCATATGAGCTTTGTGGCCTGAAGATCTCCCAATTTAAGCTCTAAGAGTAAATTTTTAAGCCATGCAAGCTCCTTTGAGGCTGCTGCCATAGCACGGTATTCAGCTTCAGCACTAGATAATGCAACTGTGTTTTGTTTCTTGCTTCTCCATGAGATCATATTACCTCCAATAAGAACACAATATCCAGAAGTGGATCTCCTATCCGACGGCGATCCAGCCCAGTCAGCATCTGAATAACAAGTGATTCTAGCATCACCCTTATCTTCATATAATAGCATTACGAAAAGGTATTCGGTCTTGTCATTCTACTCCTAAATATGCTTGTGTTTTAAATTATGATCGTTTATCTACTTCCTATGTTTCTTTTGTGTCTGCTTTGGATTCTGTGTCTATTCCTAAGTCTACAGGTGAAGCTATGGCTGATAACAATTGGCGTCAGACGATGGTGGAAGAAATGGCTGCATTACACTCTAATAAAACATGGGAAATTGTTTCATTATCTACAGGAAAAACTACAGTGGGATGTCGATGGGTTTATACAGTGAAAGTTGGACCAGATGGTCAAATAGATCGTTTCAAAGCACGTTTGGTAGCTAAAGGCTACACACAGATATTTGGTCTTGATTATGGTGACACGTTTTCTCCAGTGGCAAAGATTAGCTCTGTTCGTCTCTTTCTTGCGATGGCTGCCATTCATCATTGGCCGCTCCATCAGTTAGACATTAAAAATGCCTTTTTACACGGAGAATTGGAGGAAGAAGTTTATATGGACCACCTCCAGGTTTTACTATTCCTGGTGATTCTAGGCTTGTTTGTCGGCTTCGTCGTTCTCTTTATGGGCTGAAACAGTCCCCATGTGCTTGGTTTGGTCGCTTTAGCTCAGTCTTGGTACAGTTTGGTATGACTAGATGTGAAGCAGATCACTCAGTTTTCTTCCTTCATTCCTCCACCGGTCGCCGTATCTTTCTTGTTGTCTATGTTGATGACATAGTTATCACTGGAGATGATCCAGATGGTATTCAGCGACTCAAAGCTCATCTTTTCAACCACTTTCAGACAAAAGACTTGGGTCCACTCAGATACTTCTTAGGCATTGAAGTTGCCCAATCCTCATCAGGCATTGCAATTAACCAACGCAAGTATGCATTGGATATTCTAAGTGAAACTGGTATGCTTGATTGTCGTCCTATTGATACTCCTATGGATCCCAACGTCAAGCTTCTTTCGGGTCAGGGGGAGCCATTGAAAGACCCAGGAAGGTATCGACGACTTGTGGGTAGACTCAATTATCTTACAGTCACCAGACCTAATATTACATTTGCAGTGAGCATTGTGAGCCAGTTTCTGAACGCTCCTTGTGATAGTCATTGGAATGCAGTTGTTCGTATTCTCAGATATATAAAGAATGCACCAGGAAGAGGACTATTATATGAAGATAAGGGTGATGCTAGAATCACTTGTTATTCAGATGCTGACTGGGCTGGATCGCCGTCGGATAGGAGATTCACTTCTGGATATTGTGTTCTTATTGGAGGTAATATGATCTCATGAAGAAGCAAGAAACAAAACACAGTTGCATTATCTAGTGAAAGGCATTAGAGATGTAAAATTAGCCTTCAAAGAGTCAAGCTTACTAAGATAACCTTGCATATCCATATTCTCCAATTTCAAAGAGGTGAGACTAAGAATGACACTATAGAGGCGATGAACATCATTCGAGAACACTTTCTTGGCCTTTTCCCAAACCTCATAGCAAGTGGTAAAGGCTTGGTACTGCGCTTGGAGATTCGGTGCTATGGAAAACCATAACACTGTGCATAGAGATGCATTGACTTGCTTCCATTTAGTGCGATTGACGGTGGCAATATCTTTCGATTGTTTGGTCAAGTGATCTTCAACTCCTTGACCTTGAAACCATAGCTTGACAGCACCAGCCCATATATTATAGTTGGCTGTACCGGTTAGTTTCTCGCACGGGATGATCGGAACTTTGGTAAAAGAGACGGAACTTTGATCAGCCATGATTGTTGGTGGTAAAAAGACAAGCAAACTGGACTGCCTATTTGTTGAAAAAGCAGTTACAACCGCGAAAAACAGAGAAAACGGGCGAAAAGTCGCCGAAAAACAGGATCAGACGTCGCGCGCGTGGGTCTCACGCGCCGTAGTGTTGGACGCGCGTGAGAGCGCGTGCGGTGGCCGGTGGTGGCGGTGTCAGGGCGGTAGTGGTTCCGTGGAGATACGAGTACAGCGGTGGTCTCAGATTTGAAATCGGACTTCTGGTTGAGACATAGAGTGAGTGAACAGTGTGCGCGGTACTGTTCACGGGTTACCCAGAAAAGATAAAACGTAGCTAGGCAAAGGGCAGTAAGGATGGAAAACAAACCCTAGCTCTGATACCATATTGGAATTGTATGTTTCTGTGTAATGTTTGTGTGTCCAATGAGATCACACCAAGTGTTTATTTATAATCACATAAGATGTACATAATAAGGAAATGTAATCAATACTATAAATACAATTCAATCCTAATTGATCCTAATTGATTCTTAACAATCTTCTTGTCTACTTTAATAATCCACAATAGTCAAAGTTTAACTCATTATCCATGAGAGGGGTGTGATTTGGATTCCGGGGACAAAATACAAAAGTTTGACAGTTCTACAAACTAAACAAATAAATAATAAACAAAAAATACATACATCTTGTTAGTCGTAAAAATAAAACACATTTCCTTCCCAGTTAGAGCCTAGAGTTAAGATCCATGCACAATTCTGGCACCAGCTTGCCACTTAATATCTGCTTTAGATTAAGGCTACTCATATGCTTCAGAACAATGTCTATAGCAACTACCTAAACATGCCAATATGATAGTTTAGAAAACGAGAAGCTTACCGATGGGAAATGTGTTTCTCCTCCCTCAACATTGTCACCTAAATACATAAGCATTGTAGCTATTCGCTGCCCACCACGCTTCAAGTTGAACTGTCTCGGAAAAAGAAAGGGTCGCAGATGATTTATTGAAGCTGAATGAGGAGATTCTCATACTATAATAAATCTATAATAATGAAAATAGACATGTATACAACTCACGGTATCAGAAAAATAGTCGTGATGGGGTCTGTAATACTGATTCTTCTCATACCTGTGCTGCTGCAGACGTTAGATTGATACTAGCAAAATCCATCAGGCTCAGATATTATTAGTAAAAAAATAAATCATATCCTCACCTCAGGACTTGCATAAGCTCTCCATTTTCAATTGGCACTTGAGAGTAGACCGAAATTCTTTTTTCAATTGCCTAGTTGAGAAGTGGAACATATTTTATCAGACTGTACAGCTAATACTATCCAATAAAATATTTTTCTTTTTTATTAAAAAAATTAAAATTGGGTAAAAGAAATCAAATAAATGTTTTCACGGGGACTAAACTAAATATTTGCACAAAGTTACAAAACAGAGTAAGAACTATTATACATGTACAAAAATTAAATTTAAACAAATAATTGATGCAGGGCAAACTAGCCTCAAGAAATCATAAAGCTCAAATATCACATCATCTTTGTATTCTGGTTTTATTTATTTTGGGGTTGATTGCATTATCCCATAATGTTACTACTAGATGGACTATTACTAAGGGTACCATAACCTTGATAAGTTATCAGTTATTACTTATTTAACTATGAACTTCACTCCTAAGGGTGTTTTATTAATTTTCACACTTAAGGGTCCAAGGTTTGGGCCTACGTCTTCATTGGATTTTCTTGTGATTCCCAAGTTTCAACTGTTGGACCAGGAACTTTTCGAAGCTTAATTCTTGTAGAGCTAAAATTCTATTGCTGGTTCTTGAAGTATAAGTTATAGAAAGAAAGATTCACCAAAATAAAAGTTATAGAAAGAAAGTCCAATGGTCCATTCAAAAGTTCTAGTGTGTTTTTTTGATGATAAGATGAATTTAGGGATCACACTGTTCTCTTCATGATTGTGACACAATCAATGGCAAAGCTAGCAAAAATTTACAAGGGGGCCAAATATATAGAAAAAAAATATATACTTTCTTAAAACTAATATTTTAAATTAATTTAGAATAAACAAAAATCACAATAACTTTATTGAAATAAAATGTAAATTATAACAACGCTTAAAAACTAAAATCTGACAATAATTTATTTAAAACACGACAATGCTACAAGAAGTAAAGTTCATATATAGTTGATTTTGTATTAAACAGATTAGCAATTTCTTTTTCAATATAAATAACTAATCTTCCATTTGTTTTAAGTCTTGTCTTGACAATTTTTGTTGCTAACAAAACTCTCTTTGTAGTTGCCGAAGAGACTGAAAGTGTCAAAATAAGACGAAATAAATCTGTAAATCAAGTGATAATCTATTGACTTTCCAGTTTTTATTAGTTTTTGCCAACTAAACTTATTTGAGGAAACTAAATATACATTATAGGAGTAGCTAAGTATAAAAAAAAAAAAAAAAAATTGAAGCCTCCTCGCCTGGACACAATCACACAATAGGTGTGAAACCTAAAGGACCATAGAAGTGGCACAATGTTTCAAAACTAAACTAGTCACCAATAACCGCCCAAAAGGGGTTCTTTCTAAGTGTGGATCAGACCACAAAATCTGTCCAATATTTGGAGTTTTGGACAAACCAGAATTTAACACATTTGATGAACAAACTATGAACTATCAACTATGAAGTAACAATTAAAGATAGGGTCATGTTAACATGTGCCCTAAGGGCACATTTTAAGATGCTAAAAGTAGTAAATTTTTAAAATAAAAGTCAATATTTTAACTTTTGAGAATTTCATGTACAATTTCCAAGATAAAGTTTTCTCATTTAAATCCTTATCATGTGCCCTTAGGGCACATTTTAACATTTTCCTTGAAGATATAGTAAACTTGATAACTTACATGTATCATAGGATATTTTCTCTCTTCATGACTCAGAAACATACCAGAGCTTGTTCTTACATCACTCTTGATTCCCTGTGTGGAAGACAGAAATATCATCATGATTTGTGAAAAATTACATGTCCAGATATGTTAATGACCCCCCACGCGCTAAAAGAATACTACAAAATAAAAGTACTGGTAGGCTAAAAATCATCCAAAAAACCTCAAGAGTCAAGACTACAACTGTGCTTAGTTGAAGCACATAATAGACACTTTTGCAAAATAACTTTAAACAAGTTTTTCGTTCATTAGAGACCAAAAAACAAAACGGAAAATTTTAGAAAGAAACTCATTCACATAATGTAGAGTGGTGACAATAATTTGAGAGAACCAATAAAGATAAAGGAAAGAACAATGGAAAACATTTAAAGGAGAAGCACAATGACTGCAAAGTTAAGATTGAAAAACGGGAAAGCAGAATAGAATATCAACAACAACAAAAATAGATCGTGTGATTGATGAATAGTCACCAGAAAACACCTCAATAAAATCTTTTTCTTAAAAAAGAGGGAAGGAATCCCATCGCTACCTAAAATCAGTCTATTAAAATCAAAAAACATTACAACACAAGTAAAAGAGGGTTTTTGGCGACCCATGCATTTGTGCAGGTGAAGTGCAAACTTTCTGAGATTTTCCAGTGAATAGCCATTGTGAAGGTTTTGACCCAAAATGCGATGTTACATAGAAGAAATTGCAACCATGGGTTCCTCCTGCATTATCATGTCATTATAGTGTGCTTTGGGCATGTGCTGAGAATACTTAGAATTGATTAGTGTGTGATACAATTGTACTATAATCATAAACTCAACACAACACTATATCTCTGGCTTTGCAGCTTATACAGGCTTCAAAATCTCCAATTATGAAGTATTTTTATGGAGGGAGTTGAAGATCAAGCCTAACAGAGGGATAGTCTATAGACTAGATCAAGCAACTCTTTCAAAATAACCCTTCATTGGTTTTAAATTTGGGGATTTGAGATGAGAGTAAAACAGAGGGAAGAGAGAAAGGGACATTCTATTCTAATTCTCTGAAATGAATTGTATTCTCAATCTGATTATGTCCAGTGCTAAGCTAAGACTTAAAGGGTACAGAATTAGTTACAAAAATAACTGTCCCTATGAAACTGTAACAGCTGTCACTAACTGTAAAACAACTAAGGCTATGCGCATAGTTGCATACAATACAGAGAAGTAATACTGAACTGAAACTAAATACATTGCAGAACTCAAGTATATACCCTAACACTCTTAGAATGGATTCAGGATTTCAGGTCTTCCTTTATGTGAGGCTTGGTATTATTACGTAAATTTATCGTTCATATTTGTTAGAAGTCCCACATCGGATAAGAGATGGCCTGAATAAGTGTTTATAAAGTAGAGACAATCCTCACCTTACAAGCCGGTTTTGTGAGGATGAGTTAGACCCAAAACTCAATTCTAAGATGGTATCAGAGCCTCTCCACGATCTACTAGGCCGCCTGCTAACGAGTATCTGACCAGGTCATCCACCATTTATATCCACACACCAAGCCCAATAGTGCTGGGCGTGAGGGGGTGTGTTAGAAGTCCCACATCGGATATAAGATGGCCTGAATAAGTGTTTATAAAGTAGAGACAATCCTCACCTTACAAGCCGGTTTTGTGAGGATGAGTTAGACCCAAAACTCAATTCTAAGAATATTTTTTCCATGTCCTACTCCTACATAACGCAGTTTATTGTAAGCACGGTCCTTTGACATTGGATTAAGCATTTAATTGTTTCCAACAATGTTATTGATTCATAAAAGAGAATGAAGGAAAAAACATACTTAGTCATAAAGCAAATGGCAACAATAAATGAAGTTCAAGTTAAATATCAAGCTGCTTTCCATACATATACACTGTGCATTTCTTCCTAATAGGCATTCAGTAATTTATTATCAGATTCGTGCATGCTAATATTTGGGACTCCCTAGGCGAGTTAGAGTTAGACATTAGCAAATGAAACCAAAACCCATGCAGAAAATGAACTTTAGAAAGAAAAAAACTATGTACCTTTCCTGTCTTTGCATCCACCACTGTTGAAATTTTCAGGCGAGGGAGGGCTACTGCCCTAAGATAATCACATTCCTGTAAAGATATAACTTTAATACGCATTTGCAAAACTTTATAATTGGCAGATGAACATTTTGGAAGTACTGCTAATTGCCCGAGATTAGAAAGTTATTCTCTTATAGTAGTCGATAGGAAGGTTTTGTATGTGGTAAACAAGAAAATGATACTTCACAGCCAGCAGGCTAAAACCTCTTGATGAACTTTCAACCATCCAAAGATAAGGGTATCTCTACATTACTCCAAATATTTTAGTTATTAATTAGCCCTCCAAATTACTTACTCAAAGATACACATTTTTTACCAAAGTCGTTCATAAGGAGGACTAAAGTGGCAATACAGTATACAAAAGGAATAATTTGGTGACAGTCTAGTATCTTTGAGGACTTGGGGGGAAAATTCCTTAAAGAGCTAGGGTGTGTTTGGAAGAGCATATTCAGAGCATACTCGAGCTTATATTATGACTTAAACAGTTGTGCGTGTTTGGGAGAACTTACGAAAAACAACTTATAGCATGTCCATAAGTTGTTTTGAGGGAATTTGAATAAGCATATGAAGATAGCTTATGAAAATAGTTTAATTACTAGATTCTCTCTTTAAGCTTGTAGAAAAAGAGATGTGTAATTTCAAGTAGTCTCATAAATAGCGAATGATGTTAATATTATTGTGAGTACATGAATAGGTGTGTTGGTGATAATAAAGGTAGGTTTATGATGAGTTAGAAGAAAGGACAAACCTCCAAGCTGAGGAAGTTATGCAGTAAAATAATTCGTGGAGACCAGCTAAGCACCTCAGGTTTAATCTGCATCAAGAATTGAGGATCAGAGAGGAAACCCTCCTGATATACAAATATGCACTTGTGGCAAAGAGAGTAGGAAAATCACAGATAAAAGGCAAGGCAGGTAGCATAATGAATGAATGAATGAATCATACGTATCCAAGGCGTAAGATTTGTGCTTCTTTGTCGTTATTCCAAGATGGAAGGCCTGAAGAAAATGATAAGAAGAAATAATAAAAATATGTTGTTAACAAAAATGATGATGATAATGATGATATTAAAAACAATAATAAGAGTAGTGAGTGAGTGTCCTGAGTCCTGACCTCGGGGCAACTGAAGGTAACCATTAGTTTGTTGTTGTTGACGCAATCTTCTAAATGGTTGAGACTCGGTTGTACCTAAACAAGTTGTAATTGTAATACTAGTATTATTATTAAGGATTTAATTAAGGGTTAAGCCAATTGAATTGATTCATACATACCATATGATGAGTCTTCCAATTTGCGTATGAATGCCAATTGAGAGAGAGCACCTGTTATGTAATCAGAGAGAGTAATCAGAGCAATGCAAATACTGATCAGTTCAGAGACTGAATTCGATTCAAAAAAAATACCAATAATCATTCCGACGGTGACGAAAGTGAGAAGTCCGAACACGATCCTCATCGCCGCCGCCATCGAAAAAGCGAGGTCAATGTCAACGTCAATTTCAAACTATCTCACCTCTCTCTCTCTCTCTCTCTGCTGCGTTTTGCGTTTTGCTTCCCTTCAATTCATCATTCATTTCTTCCTTTTTTTTCTCTTCTTGTAAAAACTAACTTTACTTATTTCCTATTTTACCCAAGCTACTTACGGGATTTTTTTATCCAAATATATCCTTCTTTCTAATAAATAACATCTATCTACAACTCTTTCAAAAAAACAAAAAAAAACCCGATCTACTCTAATTTTAAAAGGCAATAGAAAGTTGCTATATGAAGGGTCTGTTTGACAAAGCATGAAAATGAGTTTATAGCTTATAGCTTATAAACTCATTATGAAAAATAAGCCCTGTTTGACAACATTTTTTTTACATGAGCTTATAATTTATTTTGACCAGCTTTTAGCTTATTTTGATAAGCTAATTCAATTAGCTTATTTGCTTATAGCTTTTAGCTTATTACTTTTTCTTCCAACTTTATCCCTATCATCTTACTTAAAAATAATTAAAAATTAATTTTATATATATTTTTTATGTCTTTTCATATTAATAAGTCATTTCAACCGCTAATTTTATCAAACACTACAAATTCAACCAGATAGCTTATCAGCTATCAGCTATAAGCTCATCCGCTATAAGCTAGCTTATAAGATATCCGCTATTTTTTGCCAAACAGACCCGAAGTAGCAGATTGCTCAAAAAATTTATCAAGGGTGACAAGTTGTGTCCCAGTTGGGTCACACCAAAGTCGCTACTTGAACTAGCGACTTGCTGAAAATTTTCCATAAATTTTTTGCTTATTTTTTTCATATGGGGTCTGTTTCTAAATTTCAAAAAAATATTTGAGTAAAGTTGAAATTTAAGAGGACTTTTGGTATTTCACTCCCATAAAAATTGAAGAATAACGAAAAGAAACAACTCTAAAAAAAATTGAACGGAGAAACAAGTGTAAATTAAATCACAATATAATGAAATTTTAAAATAATGATAAAACAACTTCAATAAAATAAAATAATGATGGGCCTATGGCCCTCTTTTGTACCAAAAAAAAAATCCATCAACACCAAATTAACGAGTAACATGAATTTTGTTTTTCTACAGAGTTATTTGTGTTGACTCAGGCAAACAATCATCATCTGATCTTTTAACTCTCCCAACTCAGCTTCTCCTACACAAAGCATCTTGACCAAAAAATGCATATTGTGTTGCACTCAAATTGTACATTCTACAAGAATATCATATCTAAATAAAACATTATAAATCAAATAATACAAAATTAAATACAAAAAAATAATAAAAATCAAAACAATTGAACCTAAAAATCAGGAGAAAAATAAACCTAGTAAGAGAGAAACACGATTCAATTTGTTGGTTTTATTTTTCTTTATAAATTCCAATTTTTTTTTTTTTATTTCCTTTTTTTGTAGCTTTTAGTTTCTCTCCCAAAGTGATTACATACCAAGTAAATATATTTTTCTATCATCCTTAAACATATATCCAATAATCCAATAATTATAATAATATATTGAGAGATTAATGTGAAAATTTAGAATTGAGAAGGCCTAGATCCGTACCTCCCAACACTACCCCCGCTTCATTGACCTTGTGGTCAAAGACTCAATCAACTAACAAAATCTAATTAAGATAATTGAGTTAAGAGTGAAAGAGTAAGGAGGTACAAAATTCAAGTTCTAACAATAAAATAAATCTAATATTATACTAATATACTAACAATTAATATTATATATAAAAAAAAAAACTAACAAAATCTAAATCTCAGGGCCCTCTTAATGAATATAGATTGCACACCACTAGAGAATGGATTGTTTCCTTGACAATTTCACTAGATTTCATCTAGATCTTAGTCTTTGATTCTTTTAATTGATACATCCAAAAAAAAATGGATGGTAAGACTTTTACTGGATATAACTTTCACGGTGACAATCTCTTCCCCCGCCACTTATATTTTCAACAATTAACCCGTAACACATGTTATTATCAAATATGATAAAACTAGTGTATACCCGTGCATGGCACGGGGAAATTAATAGAATTAAATATAAATTAAAATAGTATATGTTTTACTTAAAATTCAAAATATAAAATATTTGATTTTATTAAAAATTTGACATAAAATTTTGAGAATAGACTACAAAAGTGAAGAAAATAACACAATAAGAAGATATTTTTTTTACGCAAAATAAGAGGATGTTAAGCTTTGCACTATCAATTATTTTTATAAAGCAATGCTACTGGTATTCTTTAATCGCTTTTATTTATCATAAATCTTATAAAGCTAATTCGAATATAATATTTAAAAATTGTTCCTTATAAATTGTATACATAATTTTAATGGAACACATAAACTTTGACCAATATTTGTTATTTATAAAAAATATAAGAGGAAAAAAATTGACCCTTATGAATAAGCATTTTATTTGAAGAGAAAGACGCAAAGTATATATAGTGGATTCTACCCCTAAATATATCTCAACATTATTAAATATTTTTTTAAATAACTCAACTTTATTTGTGTAAATGGAGAGGAAAATAACTCCCGTTAGAAAAAACTTTTGGTGAAATTAATGTTAATAGCATGAATTTAATATGTTTTTTTTTCAATATGTGAAAGGATAACAACAACAATCAATAAGAATACAAAAATGTTTTAAATTAGCTAATATGAAAACATACTCAAAGTAAAAGCTAGCTCACTACTCCTCAAGGATTTCGTATCTCTAAAATAACACTTAATTTAAATTATCTAATTACTCAAGACTTCTTTTGTTTATGTAAGTATTGAAAGTGAGGTGTGTTTGTTAGTTAGTTTTATCAATTGTTATAGGGTTTAGATGGAGTTCTATAAACCTTAATTTATCGGTTGGTTGTAGCTCAAATTGAAAGAAGAAGAAAAAAATATAGTATTGTATTTGCCTATGGTGCAAGGTAAAAATAAAAAAGTAATTAATAACTATGAAATTTAACACGCAAATCGTATTCATAGTCATAGATTTCTTTGGGATGAATATAACAATAACAAAGTCAAGTTACTCAAATATTGTAACTATTTAAAGTTCTCAATTGAAAATTAAGAAATCAAAATTCAAAAGTACTAAGTTTTCAAGCTTATCAAAAATAAAATAAATCAAAATTCAAAAGTACTAACTTTTCTCATAGATATTAAAAGGATAGAGAGAATGATATTGCATGAAGTTGATCCTAATTTATAGATAAATATTTTGTTGTAAAAGTAATGAAATTTTGAAAAAAAAAAATCACTTGGAGATAAGAAATGTGTTTGAAATCTAGGAAAGACAAAAAAAAGAACATTGATGAGATGATTGAGAATTGGGAGGATAATGACTAAAGTTTGCCTTGAGAACTTACATCAAATATAAATATAGCATCGAATACATCATACATACATGCACTACCTTAAAAACATGAGCCTTTGTGTTTATTCCAAAGTATTGAACTACGTTCAATTTAAAATTTAAACTAATAATATTTAAAAAATTAACAAATAAAATAATCTAATGATAATTATAGAAACATTACTATTAATAGAAATTTTAAAAATAGCAAACAATCTCATTAGTTGACAAATGGCAAACTTGCCAATGAACTACTATTGCTTTATTATATTATATGATAATATGTAGATTATGTAATACAAATAAATTAGTTAATAACATTATCAAAAAAGAAATTAGTTATTAAGATTTTATTCAATTACATTTATTGAATTCTTAAATTAATAAAATTAACTTTATAATATTTTGTTAAAATAAAATATTAACAAATATTGGCTCTAGCGAATGAATAAAATAGAAATAAAATAATAAATTGAATAATGAATGTGAGGTTGTTTGCGAATTTGACATTGATGCGGTGAGATGAGAGGGGGCAAAGAAAACAAATGGCAGGTATCTCTCTAATACAAAACAATTCAATGAGAAAAGAAAAAATGGAAACAAACGAATCCACAATTCATTCATTAACAAATTAACAATCAAATCATATGTCATTTGGTGTCGCCGGAATTGAATAATTAACAATAATGCCGTGGTTTTCGTATTCTTCTTCTTCTCACTTGGTGGAGACCATTTTCATTCTCATTCTCTCCTCTGTGTTTGCAGCAACATATGCTTATGACAATAGTGCCTCATGCAATCATGACATGCAATTGGTAATTCTTCTTCTAATTTCTCTTATATATATATATATATATATATATATATGAAAACAATCATCTCATCATCATGCATTTCATTTCATTTCAATTTAATTAATTAATTAATTAATTGTTGCGCGCATGCAGGTGAAGGTGAAAAATTGGGTTGATGGAAAAGAAGGTGACATGCTTAATGCTATGACTGCAAGATTTGGCTCTTTTTTACCCGAGGACGCCGATCAAACTCTCAAATATCCTCTTGTTTCTTCTATTCCCCCAGACTGTTGTTCCCCATCAACTTCAAAGGTAAGTAGGTTAATGTCTCTTCCTTTTATTTTTAGAAACCTATCAGATTGCATCTTAATTGTATCATCATGTTTTATGCATTCCTCGTTATAAGAGACAAATTCACTTTTTGAATTCATTAAAAAATAGATGTATCTGATCTGATCTATTAATAAATCCAAATACATTTGTTTTCTTAATGAATCTAAAAAGTGCATCTTTCTCTACCATGAAAAAAAGTGCATTTGTCTCATAATATATATAATTTCCAATCAAATCAAATTGGTTATTGTATGAATGTTGCACATTGCAGTTGTCCGGATCAGTTGCTGTTTGTGTTCGTGGTAATTGTGACTACACAACTAAAGCTACATTCGCACAGTCAGGGGGTGCTACTGCCGTATTGATGATAAATGAGCGTAACTTCCCCACCCATCCATACATGCAATTCTTCTTTTCACTCAAATGTATTCCTTAATTCCTGCTGCATGTTAGTTAAATATCAAATTAATTCTCATGCTCACTTTCTTCCGTACTATATACTATTTCTCAATGCAACCAGGTCGGGTTCTTTTTAACAAAATATCAATAAATGAGGCACTAAATGCACTACCATTGCTATATATTCACTAGTTTAAAAATGTATTTCCTATAATTCTACTTGTTTTGTTCTTTTAAATGTTTACTTAATTTGTTTTAGTCATCTAAAATTTTACATGATTGTATTTGTTCAAAATCTATCTATTTATTTTCTCTTCAGAGCTCTTTGAGATGGACTGCCCAAGTGATGCTACGGAAAAGATAAACATTTCAATTCCGGTTGTGGAAATAACAGAGACAGTGGTAGAAACTCTCAATAGTTTTCTCAAGTCTGGAAAAAAAGGTTAAACTTTCAATTTCTAAAACTTTTATTCGTATTTATGCGTTGTTTCAAAAAAGACGAAAATTTATAATTCTTTTAACCATAACAAGAACTATATAGGAGGGAACCCATGATTAATTGAAGTAACTTTGTTGAAGTGTGTGTGCATATACTATCTTGTTGTGAGTATATTATTAGTATTTGATTATCCAAAATTTATTTGTAATTGTGGTGTAGAATGAGGATAATTTATTTTACGCAAAATTACATTAGTTGTCATTTATATTATTTATCTGTAACATTTTGGTCCTTTATCATTGTTTTGTATCAAATTAGTCATTTATCTTATCTTTTTTGTAACACTTTGGTCCTTTATCTTTGTTTTGCATCAAATTGGTCATTTATCTTTCTTATTTATAACATTTTAATCCGTTTTCTTATTTTTTATTAAAAAACTGATTTGATAATTAAAAAATTGATGAGAAAATGGACTAAAGTGTTACAAATAAGAAAGATAAAAGAGCAATTTTATACAAAACAAAGATAAATGACCAAATTGTTATTGTTATAAACAATAAAGATAAATGACAAATTTCATACAAAACAAAGATAAATGACCAAAATATTACAAATAAATAAGATAAAAGACCATTAGTGTAATTTTGCCTTTATTCTATATAGGAGAACAAAATCATCAGGTTCTTCGTAGTTCATATTATATGTCTTTAGTCAATGGAGCAATGCTTATAACTATAGGACTTCATACGTTAAAACTTAGAGTGTATTTTCAATTCTATATAGGAAAACAAAATCATCAGGTTCTTCGTAGTTCATATTATATGTCTTTAGTCAATGGAGCAATGCTTATAACTATAGGACTTGATACGTTAAAACTTAGAGTGTATTTTCAATTCTATTCTTTGTGTTTATATTGATTCAACTAATTTCATATGCATTTACTAGCTTCCTCCATCAAATACATTGTACGTAGTGTTCCTCCATCAAATGCATTTTATGTTGCCTTTTTTATACTAGTACTCATTAATGAATTAAACATTAAGTAAGCACTAAAATCAACAAGCTAATACTATTACAATGTTTGTGTATGTCTGATAGAGTTTTCTCTCACATAAAACACATGCATGTATGCACCTCATGTATTCTCATAAATTCTTTGAATAAATAAGTTAAATGGAAAATATTACTGGTTTTATAAAAAAAAACATAATATATAAGGTTAAATATGTTTTTGGTCCTTATTAATATTTGATATTTCGAGTTTTAGTCTCTCACAAGATTTATAGATGGTTAATTCTGAGTTGTCAAATGCAGTGGAAGTTCTACTATATGCTCCAATTCGTCCACTTATAGATTTTTCCGTTGGATTTTTGTGGTTGATGTCCGTCGCAACAGTTATATGCGCTTCATTATGGGCTGACATAACTGCTCCTGATCAATTAGATGAACGCTATAACGAATTATCTCCCAAGGTCTTTCCATGCAACCTTATATTAGTTTATGATATTTCCTTAAATGTGTTATGACTATAAAATTATTTGATATATCCCAATGTAATTGTGTGCTTTCATTAAACTAATTTTTAACAATTATTAAATGGATGATTTTTAATCCTAAAATGACCTTAGCATGAATGTTGCATTGCATTTCATTTTATCTTTGACAACCTTTTGTATGACGACTATTGACTAGACATTGATTTTGCAAACTTTGACTGAAGTTATGGTTCACCGACAAGTCTTTTATTCATTTTTTTTTATCGTATTAATGATTATAATTTTTGTATAGTTCTTTTATTAATGCATCTTCAACAAATTAGTTTATACATTTATGCTTCCTCTTTATCTATAGGGTTCCACTGCTGAAAAAGCGACAGATGATTCTGAGAATGATATTGTTAATATAGATACAAAGGGGGCAGTCATCTTTGTCATTACAGCTTCTACGTTTCTTGTGTTACTATTCTTCTTCATGTCATCTTGGTTTATTTGGGTGTTAATTATACTTTTTTGCATTGGTGGTGTGGAGGTAAGGTAGCTCAATCATTTTCGTTTATTTTATTTTTTATTATGTTAACCGGCTAGTATCTTGCCAATTCAACTCTTGAACTAAGGATATACTTCATTCGTGACAAAATGTAAGCAAAATTTACCTTTTTAGATTTATTGCATACATCAATTTTACTTACATTTTGTCACAGAGGGAGTAAATGTTCAATTTAATTAGGTTAAAATGATTGATATAAATGCTGAATGCAATAAGTTAAAATCTAGGGTTCTTTTGATATGCAAAATATATGTAGTGAACAGAACAGTGCAGGACAAAATATCACAGAACAAAGTTTGAGGTATTAAACAAATTTTGTCTTGTACAATGTTTGGTGGATAAAAAGTTATTTTGTTATTTTAGATAAGGTGTGCAAATGACAACAAGTTGTATCGTGGTTTAGGGGACAAGAATTTGAGTTTTTGTCAAGTCTTTTGGCTTCCAGTTTATCTAATCTTAAGAACAATTTTAAAATCAAACACAACACAGCTAAAATTGTCATGTTCATGCTCAGTCTCTTATTTTTTCATAGACCAAACACACTCCTAAACTCTCTTTTACCATCACAACTTACAATGACTATACAACAACATATCACATACATAGATAATTTGTTCTGAAAAGTGTGAGAAGAGTTAAATCTCACATTGCTTAGAAAAATGGAGATTGAACACGTTATAAGTTAGATGACTCATAAACTCGATGCCTTAAGGTTTTAGATAAAAGTGTGGCGTCCAACTCATTTATATCGATGTTCTTGGCCCAATGTGGGTGACAGATCCCTAGACTGTCACCTCACGACTCCACATAATTTACATATCGGACAAATGAACCAACCAAATTTACTTCAATAATTCTATTGTACATTCCTGTTTATTTATTCTTGCTCCTGAACACAAATTGTTTAACTCCCCTTTTCATTAATTAAAACATTTTTTCATTTCAGGGGATGCATAATTGTATTGTAAGCCTCGCTTTAAGGTACTATAGATGTTATTTTTCTCTCATAAAAAGTAAAACTATGTTATCTATGCATATTACGTGTTTGCAAAATTTCATTTATTTTTCAAATATATGACCAGAAAACGTCCCAATTATGGTCAGAAGACCGTGAATTTACCTTTGTTCGGGGTGGTTTCTATTTTCTCACTAGCAGTATTGCTATTCTCTGTGGCATTTGCGGTAATATGGGCTGCTACTCGACGAGAATCATTTTCATGGTTTGGGCAAGATGTTCTTGTAAGTGTCAGTTTTCTAGTGCAAACACAAGTTCTATTATCATTACAAGTTATGTACTACATGCTTTAAATCGCAGACATATTTTAGTAGAACATATTGTTCATAATGTATACTATATGATATTACTTTTTCTTTTCCTCTAAATATGTCCTTGAATGACTATAATTGAATAATTGAGACAAACATGAGAATTTGGTTTTCAAAAATAAAGGTAGAAGTTGCACTGGATTCTAGTCGTAGGACAACCTTTGTTGATGAGTTCATACTTGTCTAGAAATTTTTTCAATACTTTTAAACCCTTTTAAAAATGTATTTCCTATAATTCTACTTGTTGCAACTTTTTTGTCCCTTTGATTGTGTGCCGTTAGTGACAAGATTATATTGTTATGTTGTTTGATTCCATATCAAATTTTATGTTGCAGTACACTGAACAATGGTTTGTTGTCTCAATAATGATTATTGTCACTCACTAGAGATGGTTTGTTTATACGTACTTTTTATTTTATATAGTTCACTTTGAAACATGACATTATTCTTTACAGGGTATTTGTTTAATGATAACAGTATTGCAATTGGCTCGCTTGCCAAATATTAAGGTAACTGAAAATGATTCTTGATTGTTTTTATCATTTTGATTCATTACTCGTTTTGTTCTGACATTTGTTATGATCATTTTCTAATGGATTGGATATCATAGGTTGCAACTGTACTCCTTTGTTGTGCATTTGTATATGACATATTTTGGGTATTTATATCTCCGGTGATATTCCAAAAGAGTGTTATGATTACAGTAAGTCTTATTTTTTATTTGCCTTTTGAATCTTGTTTCGTTTCTTTCATTTCTTACATTTTTTATTTGAATATTTAAATTGTGTTTTTATTTTTTATTTTGATTGCAAATATGAACTTTTTGTATTTCTTTCAAAATATTTCGTGGGTATCCCTCTTTAATATAATTAATTTATTATTTATTTATTACACCAAAGAAAACATGTGTATTATAGCTATATAAGTTTTATTTGTTTTCTAGGTTGCTAAAGGTGACAAGGCAGGTGGTGAAGCAATTCCTATGCTTTTGAGATGCCCCCGTCCTTCTGATCCTTGGGGTGGCTATGATATGATTGGATTTGGAGATATTTTATTTCCTGGTTTGCTTGTTTCCTTTACTCGTAGGTAGGTATTGAATTCTTTATAATTTAGTCAACAACTTATGTGGAATACATGAAAATATACATTGATAAACATGTTTCCTTTTGAGTCTTTATTGTCTTAGTGAGTGCCTTGCATTATCTTTATTGTTAAAATTGATGAGTAGTTAGTTTTGAGTCGGATTTTTAGAGATACATTTTATATTATGTCAACGTTCTAATATAATGTCCACTGAATAAGAAGAGTTTTTTTTTAATTCCATTGTTCCCTTGTACTATAATGATATTTTAATGAAGTAAAAGGTTCAATGGAAGACAAAGTTTGGAGAACATTGAAGTTGCCATTGGATAAGGTGGCCAGCTGGGGATAGGAAATTAATTAATTAAGGAAAGATGATCCAAATCCCTTAATAATATGAAATGAGACAGAGCATGTAATATTGTTTGTGATCAGCTAGATCCCGATTCAAATATATTATTTAATATCAACTTAGTATTGATGATTATTTCTTGGTGCCAACTTGTGTACCCCCACAAGATTTCGGGGTATATACCCTCAACTACTATAAAAGGTTTTAATCGATATAATTTTTTATAAAATACACCGTTTAATTGAAATTTTATATCATATAGATCATTTGTGTAAAATTTCAGACAAATTTAAAATTATTTGATATGTTATTGAGACACACAAAGATTAACGGTGTTTAAGATATCACAGAAACTGTTAACTTTGATGCGTTTCAATAACATATCAAATGATTTTAAATTTATCTAAAATTTTACACAAATGATCTATATGATATAAACTTTTAATCTAACGGTGTATTTTATAAAAATTTATATCGGTTAAAATTTTTTATAGTGATTGAGGGTATATACCCCCAAATCTTGAGGGGGTAGACAAGAAAAAGCCTTATTTCTTGCACGCATTATATATCATGGTGATTTCATATTATCATAAAATATATTTTCTTGCCAGTATTCATTCATTCATGCTGGTTTTTTCTTAATTTCAATTCGTATGAGATAAGCTGTTGTTTTTTTAATGTATTTGTTGATGGTCCCAGATTCGACAAAGATAATAAGAAGGGAGTCTTTGATGGATATTTTATTTGGTTGGTAATTGGCTATGGCTTTGGTAAGTAAGTTCTTTTAAATTAATAAAACGTGTTAGTGTGATGAGAGTATAAAATAATGAATGTGTTTGGATGAATTTTTTTCTTCTTACTATTTTTATTTTATTTTATTTTTTTCCTTCTACATTTGGATGCATGTTGCCAACAATGGATATAGGGAGAAGAACACTAATTAAGAACATGATGAACACTGCTTTTAATTTGTTTTAATGTTTTTTTTTTAGTTTGTCTTTATCATTTGCTTGATTTAGTAGTATTGATTCAACCAACTTATGTATAATGTGTTATTGCTGCTAGTTTATACTATAATATCTTGGATATTCCATGCTGAATTGTTATTTACATATTTAAGTGTATTATACAAGTTTTTAGTACGTTTTAAGGTTCTTACGAAATGACATGTTTCTTGTTTCAGGCCTATTTTTTACATATCTGGGGCTATATATGATGAATGGTCATGGACAACCTGCACTTCTCTACCTTGTTCCGTGTACACTAGGTAACTAGTTATATGCTTTAGATTATATAAAGAATGATTCTCATTAATTGTTTAGCTTGTCTAATACCCAACTATTGCCAAATTAAATTGACAGGAGTTGCTATAATATTGGGATGTATAAGAGGTGAACTGAATATTCTTTGGAATTATAACGCAGATTCTTCGTCATCAAAAGGGCCTTCTGAAGTTTGAATCATCCTATGTTTAGTGCAATTTAGAAGATGACATCAAATATATCAATATCAATTTAATGATATGCGATTTATTTAGTAATTATAGGAAAAATACAAAGTGTACAGAATACTTTATCCTTTTTTTTTTTGGTAAGTCACAGAACACTTTATCTCAAAGTTCTGTAAATATATTATAAATAAATTCTGTAAATATATATTTTTTTAACAAAAATTTCCTAAATATATTTTGTAATTAATAATTAATATTGAAATTATTATTCTTTTTTTAATGTTCCTAAAAAATTAAATTTAATTATAATAATCCTCAGAGAAATAATATTCCTAACAATTGAATTATATTGTTTTGGTACGTAGATATAAAATTATTAAAAATTAATATCGGACGACATTTTATGTGAGTTGAGTTATAATTTCTAGAATTAATTTTGTAAAGACACAAAAAAAAGAAGAAGAAATAGGCTGTAAAAAAAAATCATACTCGTATGTATGCATTTGTGTAGTGGTGAATGTGTAAAGTGAGTGTAGAAAGCGAGCAATACATACAACAGGCTGGGTCGTTGACAGTGTTGCTTGCGTTGGTGAAAACAAAAACAAAAGTGGAGGAGGCTCTAAAACCCTAGTAATAGTGTACTACTAACACTAATCTATCTATCTATCTACTAAGGAGTAAGGAGGGTTTAGGGTTTAGAAGAGAAGAGAAGAGAAGATGAATAGTATGATGGATGAAGTTGGTGTTATACTGCAAGGCACTCTGAGTCCGAATGACGATGAACGCAAGGCTGCTGAGCAAAGGTTGGATGAGATCCATCTTCCCACTCTTCTTCAAATCATCGTTCATGCTGACTTTGACATTTCCCTCAGACAAGTTGCCGCTATTCACTTCAAAAACTTCATTGCTAAGAATTGGTCTCATGCTGCTCCTGATGCTCCTCCTTCCAATCATCATCATCATCACCCTATCTCAATCTTTGATAAAGACCTCGTCAGGAATCACATTCTCCTCTTTCTACCTCAACTTCCTTCTCTTTTGAGGTACTTTCTCTCTCTTGTAATCTCCCTTGCACGCACGCACGCACACAAGGTGTTTGTTATTAATACTTCATTCATTGCTTTTGCAGGGTTCAGCTTGGTGAGTGCCTCAAAACAATTCTACATTCTGACTATCCCGACCACTGTCCCCATCTTCTTGACTGGATCAAGCTTACTTTACAGGATCAACAACAACTCTACTCTGCCTTATTCGTTCTCCGCATTCTTTCTATTAAATATGAGTATGTACTATACTATCTTCTTTCATTCATTCATTCTCCCCAATCCTCACACACCGTCTCTCTTCCCAGGTTCAAATCAGACGACGAAGACAGGACTCCCGCATATCACATCGTTCAGGAGACATTTCCTCACCTTCTCAATATTTTTAACACCCTTCTCCAGATTGCTAATCCATCTCTTCAAGTAGCAGATCTCATCAAGCTTATCTGCAAAATATTCTGGTCCTCCATATATGTACGTTTCCTCTCCCGCACCATTCAATTATCAGGATGCCTGTTTTTTCTCTTTTTCTGTCTACACCGTTTTATCCTATCCTAGTATGATATAAATAGATATACAGGTCTTAGTTCCTAATAATAAAGATGCAATATTTTTAAGTCTTCCAAATCAAACTGATCGGCAACCATTTGAAAACAGTGGATATATGCTTATCTTAGTCAAATACTATTCTTATTTGCCTCTCTTATTTTCATGCTGTTCTCCACTTTAGTTCTCAAAATTGACATTCAACAGCATGTTCGTGTTTTAAATTTGTGCAGTTGGAGATTCCAAAACTTTTGTTTGATCAAAATGTATTCAATGCTTGGATGGTGCTGTTTTTAAATGTATTGGAGAGCCCTGTTCCCTTGGAAGGTCAGCCTGTTGATCCTGATCTTCGGAAATCATGGGGTTGGTGGAAAGTCAAAAAATGGACAATTCACATTCTAAACAGGCTATACACTCGGTGGGTTTGAATTGTGGATTAATTTAATTGAAAAATACGATCTTTACTGTTGAGTGACTGAATGACTTTCAATTTCTATGGGTGATTAAACTATCATGTCACAGTTGTGGGGACTTGAAGCTACAAAAAACAGAAAACAGGGCCTTTGCTCAAATGTTTCACAAGCATTATGCGGGGAAGATTTTAGACTGCCACTTAAATCTTCTCAATGTCATTCGAGTAGGTGGTTATTTACCTGACAGAGTTATCAACCTTGTTCTTCAATATCTAAGCAACAGGTACTTCAATATCATTTAAACTCATTAGTGGTGTCATTCCATATCATTCAATCATGCCACACCCAAGCTTTCATTAACTACAAACCTATATTTAGGTAAAGGCAATTCCATGCTTTAAGATTAAAGGGTTCAGTTTAAGAATCATTAAATATTAAGGCATGAGCTAGTTCTCTTCATTTCCAGAGCAGCTTCACCATGAGCGCCAAAGAAATTTGAATTTGATCATAGTCCCAGTTTCTGTTGGGTAGTACTGCTCCATCCAATAACCATTTGAAAGCCAATCGCAAGCATTACTTTAGTTTAATTGAATCTCCTATCACTTATCTTACAGACCCCGCATGCATAGGTTGCAAAGTATTTGTCTCTAGGTTGTCAATAGCGGCAGATAGTGCGCTATTGCGGTGGAGTGGCGGAGAGCGGGAGGCAGTCGCTACAGAGTTCTCCAGTGTGTCACAGTATAGCGTCGCAGCCGGAATGACGGATGTCGTGGCACAAAAACGTAGACCAGATTGCATATGGCGTGGCGGTGGCACTTCATAACCGAACCAAAGAAGAGAAAGGAAAGACTTGACTCTATCATGGATTCTTACCAAATATGAGTTTTCCGGCCACGAGAGGACACAGACTCTGTATTTTCGGGCTTGTGGCTTGGCTTCTATCTCGAGTCTCGAGCACAAAATGGAAGCCCAACCCCACTGTCTCTCCCCATTCCTATGATTTTTCCAGCTGCACAAGAAGCGGCTGATTGTGTGTGGCAGCTGCCAAGGCAAATTGTCACCACTTTTTGTTTGGTCAGGGTAGAAGCCTTTATCAATTACTAGGTTAAGGGAGAAGACAAAGCCAAGTGCCCAGTCTACAGAAGAACATAATTAAAAGGCATCATAAAAGAAGGGCTGGGCCTTTAAATACCTTAGGCTTTTAGAAAGAAAAAAAAAGAATAATAATACTACCTCTGGTCCTAAATATAAGAGAACTTTCACTTTTTTAGGTTCATGGAATAATTGATGTATTTGATCTATAATATGAACCAAACACATCAATCATTCTATGAACCTAAAAAGTAAAAGTTCTCTTATATTTAGGACCAGAGGGAAATACTTCCTCCGGTCTTATATTTAAGCAACAACAAAAATGAACACCCTTTAAGAAAGTTGGGAATGACTCTATTAATTTTGTATTGGTAATTGATTGAGTTTTGCATATATAAGACCACTCATTTTGAAGTTTTTGTTGCTTATATACGAGACATGATGGAGTAACAATTAAACCCAAAATCTAAAGGGTAAATTGGGAATTACTGTATTATTTATGTATTGGTAATTGATTGAATTTTGCTAATATTTGAGACCACTCATTTTGAAGTTTTTGTTGCTTATATACCAGACCAGGGGGGTAACAATTAACCCTAAAATCTAAGTAAATAAGTAATAATGATTTTGAAATGTTATGGAAATGTACAATTAACCACAAAATCAAAAGTCAAAACTAAACCAAAATTCTGGGATGGTCTGGTGGTCTATAAGCTGGTTGTTTTCTTGAACCTTGTGCACCCTTACTCAGGCTCTAGCGCAATAATCTTGTCGCTAGTTTGGGAAATGGGGTTGTATGAGATGTCTTTTCTTAGGTCCTCATTTGCACGCTAAAGCTGTAGTGGCCTTTTGACACCGCGATAGAAAATTATGGTTATTTTGTCTAGAAGCTATGTAACTAATAACTATACAGTACTTGGGAAAGTCTCATGCTAGATGTTATCCTGGGCTCATGAATGTAGCTATTTCGTTTCCAAATTTCTAAGGAGACCCTGAACAACTTTATGTTGTTTGGGTAATAGGAGCATATTTAAATTGAGAATATTAGCAGCTCTGTTAAATGATTCTTTTTTCTGCCACCGAGTTTCAGGATATATTGATTCTTGAGTTAATGCACTCTGAAATTTTTGAACATGCAGTATTTCAAAGAAAAGCATGTATATTGTGTTGCAGCCTCGGCTTGATGTTCTTCTTTTTGAAATAGTTTTCCCTCTTATGTGTTTCAATGATAATGATCAAAAGCTTTGGGACGAAGATCCGCACGAATATGTTAGGAAAGGCTATGGTAAGTCTTATTGTTGCGTAAACATGGAAACTGGATTTCAAATGATTTGCATCGGCACATGCATATAGCTTCTATTTCTTTGTTACAGACATTATTGAAGACTTGTATAGTCCTAGGACTGCCTCCGTGGATTTTGTGAGTGAGTTGGTTCGAAAACGCAGGGAAGATAATTTTCATAAATTTATTCAATTCATAGTTGAAACTTTGAAAAGGTAAATATGTTACTTTCTGTTAAAACAATTTATAGATTGGATTCTGTATTTATGTTCTTTCCATTCTAGGTATGATGAAGCACCAGTAGAATACAAGTCTTATAGACAGAAAGATGGTGCTCTTCTTGCTATTGGGACACTTTGTGACAAATTGAAACAAACTGAGCCCTATAAATCTGAACTTGAACGTATGTTAGTGCAACATGTCTTTCCTGAGTTTGGCAGTCCTGTTGGCCATCTTAGGGCCAAGGTATGGTCTCCTATACCAATTTATCTTTGCATCTTTTCTGATTCTTGCAATATTCACTCTCCTTTGTTTTGTTCTTCTTTTGTGTGTCTGAAGAATAAGAATGTATCTTAAAAAGGTAAGCTGGCATTTCACAATATCCATACTAAGGGACATGTTAATTTGATGTCCGTATCCAATAAATGTTTTGGATGCAATCTGCAAAAATAGGGTAATAGACTGGAGTTAACTTCTGCCAAGGGCTCTGCTTTTCTGTTCTCCAGTTCTCCTATGTCTATGATATTTTTATTAGAACTAATAAATTCCTTCACGAGCATATTGATTTTTTTTTTTATCATGGTACAAGTGTGGTGATGTAATGCACTCTCCTCTTGACTTTCCTTGACAGAAAGGTAGGAAGAGAGGAGTCTTCAATTCAAGAATTGAACAAAAAGGGAACTAAAATGATTGTCTTTTGTTGTTTTATTTTGTATGAATGAGAGAAAGAAGGAATATGTATTATTTAATTTTCTAAAACTAAAACAGTAGTATATGACCCAAATATAATGCAAAACACGTTTTCTGGCTGCATCACAAGTGTATACCAAAAAGTATTTTTCATTTGGTGACCGTCCTTGTATTCTTCCATAGGTTGGGGTATACCAAAGGGCGAACCTCATTGAAGTACAACTAGTCTCATTGTTTCATTAAATATTTTAAAATGCAACACTCTAGGGATGGTGCTAATATTTTTTAGGTTAAATATATTGTGTCCCTATAAAATACGGACCTTCTAAGTTTAGTCCTTAATTTTTATTATATTTTTAGTCCCTATAATTTGTTTCTTGGATATAGTTTTAGTCCCTGCTAAAACTAAATTTGCTTAATTATAATTAAACTCTTAAAATTTTTGAATAATGTTTTTATGGGCATTTTAAAAATATTATATAAAATTTATTTATTAAAATTTAGAATTTTTTAACATTATATGAGTTAAATATGAATTTTTCAAATACCAAAAGTTCAACATAAAAGTAATGAAAATCATAACCTATAAATCAAATTTTGAGCTCGTTTTTTCTAGAGGAACTTTTTACGATGATCCAAACACACCTGCGAAAAGATCATTCAAAAATACATGTTGGTTTACTAGTAGGGACCAAAATTGAGTGCATGCTAATTTTTCAAGGACTAAAAATTTAAGAAAAATTAAGGACTAAACTTAGAAGTTCATTATTTTGTAGGGACTAAATACATATTTAACCCATATTTTTTTAATATGCCTTCACTATAACCAAACAAAGCATTGTGTTGGATTATATAGGTTTGTGATATATATGACTTGATGTAAATTAGTTACAATTGAATAATACACTATGAAACCTTCATTATCTGAAGAATTTTTGGTATGTATTGGTTTTCCTGCAAAAAAACAGGCAGCATGGGTTGCAGGACAATATGCCCACATTAGCTTCTCAGATCAGAACAATTTCCGGAAGGCATTGCATTGTGTTGTATGTGGAATGCGAGATCCTGAACTTCCCGTCCGCATTGATTCTGTTTTTGCTTTGCGTTCTTTCATTGAAGCTTGCAAAGGTGGTCATTCATGTATTCTGTTTTTTTGTGATTCGGACGGATTCTGCTGAAGCTTATTTTTTTCATTTTGTTGATGCAGATTTAGATGAAATTCGTTCTCTTCTCCCTCCACTCCTTGATGGTATGTGTGTGAAAAAATTGCTATTTACACTTTACTTATTTGGCTTGGTGAATGAGTGTAACTAACAAAAGTATTTCCAGAGTTCTTCAAACTTATGAACGAGGTTGAGAATGAAGACCTTGTGTTTACTTTGGAGACTATTGTGGACAAGTTTGGGGAAGAAATGGCACCTTATGCGCTAGGGCTATGCCAAAATTTGGTAATTTATATTTTATTTGAAATTTTGTATCTGCCAAGAATGTTGTCCTTGTTTTGGAAAGCCAGTATTTTTCTGTATTATTAATAGCCCTTTCCTTTCTCAACAAAGGCAGCTGCATTTTGGAGGTGTATGAACACTGCTGATGCTGATGATGAAGCTGATGATCCAAGTTCTCTTGCTGCAGTTGGTTGCTTGCGTGCCATTAGCACAATACTTGAATCAGTGAGCAGTCTTCCCCAACTTTTTGTTCAAATCGAGCCTACTTTGCTTCCAATAATGCGTAGCATGTTAACAACCGACGGTCAAGGTATTTACTCTGAACTATGTTTATCTGAATGACTCTAAGACCGTCTTTTGCTTCTATTACCTTGTCTCTTCAATGTCATTTTGTGTTTGCTTGCATATACACATTTATTCAAGCCAAGATGGTTCTACTTGATTGTATGGATATGGGTATTACTCATTTAGCATTAGTATATAAGAGTATAGTGTTTACTTGTGCCGTTGTGCGCCGCGTTGTTTTCCCTTCAAAATAAACCAATGATAGTATTTTAGATGGACAGCTCTAGATTTGAATGTACCGACTGCAGTGTTATCAAATATTGGCCATAGCGGATAGCGGTGGCGGGTTTTGGGCTCTGTCTCTGCCATGGCAAATTTCGGCCGGATGGCGGGATTTTCCACCATACTCTGATATGAAGGCCCCTCGTGGTGGCCGATATGGTCAGATTTTGGCTTTCTGCCATGGTCCGCCATCCACCATTGACAACACTGATTGAGTGATAAAATTCAAGCATCCATGTTTTTGTTTGATAATTTATTATGAGCGGTTTTTTGGATAGTGTTATCCTTGTAGCTTTATATTGTAATAGTATGTTTCAGTTTGTTTTTTACCTTAAGCTTATTAGATTTTCATGTGGAGCGGCGTGTAATTTTGAATGTTAGATTGTGGATTTAGACTACTGTTCTCAAATTTTAGTTTCACTCAGGTTTTGCTTGCTTATATTTATTTCCATTGTGTTCTATGCATGCTTGCAGAGGTTTTTGAAGAAATTTTGGAGATTGTATCGTATATGACTTTTTTCTCTCCAACAATATCATTGGACATGTGGAGTCTTTGGCCATTGATGATGGAAGCACTCGCAGATTGGGCAATTGATTTCTTTCCAAGTATAGCTCTCAACTGCATTTGACTGCAATTCATCTCAATTTATCTTTGCCTTACAAAAGTCCAGTACTTTGGACTTGTTTTTTTTTTTTTGAACAACAAAAGTATAATATAATAATTGGAATAAGTACAAGTGGTACTCAACAGACCAACTTATTTTATTTGTTAATAGCATAGAAAACAAGTGATGAGTCAGTGTTTCCCAGTAAACTCAGCTTTGGACATAAATTACATAATAGACCATCTTCTGCTTTTTTGTTCATGCAATCCTTGTTTGTTTGCTTGCTAAATAGAAGGGTGTTATTTTTCATGACCTGATCCATATTATTCAAAAACAGGGAATATCTTACAAATATTTTCTTGGCTGCTCTGCCCGATATAGCACCCTAACATTTAAATTGATATATGTCTTTATACAATTTTACATTTTCTACATGTTTAGTCGGTTAGTTTGATTCTGCAGATATTCTGGTTCCCTTGGACAATTATATTTCAAGAGGAACTGCCCATTTCATTACTTGCAAAGAACCTGACTATCAACAAAGTTTGTGGAATATGATTTCCACTGTAAGTGATCTTCGTATTATTATAATTAATTTAGCCACCACCTGTTATGAGTGAGATCTGGTGATAGCAAATGGTTGTTAGTTTGTCATTATTTTTTCTAGCTTCTTCTTGTTGTCTCTGATTTGTGTTTCTCATTGAAGCTTATGGCAGATAAAAATATGGAGGACAGTGATATTGAGCCAGCTCCAAAGCTTATTGAAATTGTCTTCCTAAACTGCAGAGGTCTGGTGGACCACTGGGTCGAGCCATATCTCAGAATTACAGTTGAACGCTTGCATCGCACTGGAAAATCATATTTAAAATGTCTTCTCATGCAAGTGGTAAGGGTACTAGAATATTTATTGACATGCACGTGTGAGATAGTTGTCTGTTGTTGATTTCTTTCTTATAATGTTTTGACATGTTCAAAACCTGTATCTGTGATGGTCCATTGTACCATGTTTACTTTTCAACTCGCGTTTCTATTTTGAACTTTGGCTTACATTTAGTGCGAGGGTCATAAAAAGTTGGATGCATTTAGTTTATGTATGCGATGGCTTTGTTTTTCCTTCTTCATATTGTCTGCATTTCCATTTCCCGAGTTAAAATTTATAAAGATAAAGAAATCAACTACATCAAATTACTTGTCTGGTGAAATTGATTCATTCATTCTCCAATGAGTTCAGTTTATCTATTGTGTAAGTTAGCCAAATTTCTTTAAGATAATATGGAAAGACACCAAATGTAACTTCATAAGAGGATATAATTTTTGCAGATTGCAGATGGTCTATACTACAATGCCACATTGACTCTCAGCATATTGCAAAAGTTAGGTGTTGCATCAGAAATCTTCAATCTTTGGTTTCATATGTTGCAAGAAGTCAAGAAGAGTGGTGTGCGTGCTAATTTTAAAAGGTCTGTGGTATCATGCCTCTTCACCGTCCCTCCTTGTCTCAATAGAAGTTATTGTGTGTAGCAATATGAAGGTATATTTATTGCAGACTTGTGACTTTTCTATGCAGGGAACATGGTAAGAAGGTTTGCTGCCTTGGTTTAATATCCTTGCTGGCACTTCCAGGTGATCAATTACCAGGAGAGGCTTTAGGCCGGGTATTCCGTGCCACTCTTGATCTTCTGGTTGCATACAAGGATCAAGTTGCAGGTCTATATGTCACACTTTCTTCGAAACTCTGACATGTTGAAGACTTATAAATTACAATATGCTTATCAGGAATTGACTCACTTCCAATTCTGATTCTCAACTATTGTACTTGACAGAAGCTGCAAAAGAGGAGGAGGAGGAGGAGGAAGAAGAAGAAGACAATGATGATGATATGGATGGCTTTCAAACTGATGATGAAGATGAGGATGACATTGGTTCTGACAGGGAAATGGGAGCTGATGCTGAAGATGGGGATGAAGCTGACAGTAGTAAACTTAGAAAGTTTACTGATCAGGTCTGCAGATATAACTCTGAAAAGAATATTTGCATGCATATATTAATTAAATATAGGATATTGAGTTTATCAAATATGCATGCAATAATGGTTGCAATTTTTATGTGGAAAATTCTAGTAATTCACAATTTGCTAAGTTCGTTATTGCTAGAAATTTAATGTCTGATATCATTCATGTGTTTAGAATAACTATAAAATATTTTAATTTGCGTAGGCTTTATCATTATTGAAATGTAAAATATTTGAATTTTTAACAATTTTTAGTGTCTTGATTTTAACAAGAATGATCTTCCTTTTTTTTGTTTCTGCTAATACCATTTTTGGTATTGTTCTCTTTGTGTATTCTGATATTGGCATTCTATTCTCTTTCTATTTTGCTCTGCACTCTTTTCTCCTTCACTAGGTTTTATCCCTTTGGGGTTTTTCTAGTAAGGTTTTTAATGAGGCAGATGTTGTTCGTTGTGTTGTTTCCTTGGGTTTTGGTCTAGTCCCTCCAAGTATCTTTATCTCTATTTATTTAATGTTAATTATTAGGGTGCTGCAAATGATAGATGGTAATTGTGGGGTGGCAACATAGTTGGGATGTCATGTGATGCCTTTGCACTCTAATTTTGTTTTTTTTTTTTAAAAAAAAAAGAAGCCAAATCTGACTTATATTATAACGTCAAGACAATACTTACCTTACAAATCAATTTTGTGAGATTGAATTAGGCTCTGGAACCTCACAATTAGTTTCAAAGTAGTTTCATTTCTGCAATTCACAAAACAGCTTGCTTGCATTACTTCAACTATAGAATTGTGTCGGGACTTTTGAATTTTTGATTCCATTAGATATGATTCCCTATCCAGAACTTTTGCTTAAAGTGATGTTATTGTTCACCCAATAGAATTTATCATTTTGTTAACTAACTGATTTGTTTACATGAAACCACAATTTATTTGAATTATTGACTAGTTCAGTAAACCTCCATAAGGTGCTTAACCGATCCAATAAACCATCCAGCTACACTCCACAATTTTGCGGTTGAATGGGTATCAGCTGAACTATTCTCTCATTGATTTGTATTTATATCTCTTAGGAATGAAACTTCTTGTTTTTCTTTCTCCTGGTAAATAAAATATAAATCTTGCACTTTTATTTAACAGTATAAGCTTGTAATTTATTATTTGTTTTCATTTTATCATTTCTTATCTTAAATTCTTTTTGTCATTTTCCAATGTTACACAATAGGCAAAGTCATTCAGGCCCAATGATGAGGATGATGATGACTCGGATGACGACTTCAGTGATGATGAAGAGTTGCAGTCCCCAATTGATGAGGTGGATCCTTTTATTTTCTTTGTGGATACATTGAAAGGTATTCTGATACTTCCCTTAAAGCATGTTAAAGGTTTCATTTTACTAATACATAATGATTATTGTTATATTGTCTGACATATCATCTGTCTTTTGAAATAAATGTCTGTAGTGATGCAATCATCAGATCCAATGAAGTTTCATAACCTGATCCAGACACTTGAGTTCTCTTATCAAGCTCTTGCAAATGGTGTTGCCCAGCATGCTGAGATGAGAAAAGGTGAGATTGAGAAGGAAAAGGCAGAGAAGTCATCAGCTACCACAGATTCTTAAGCTTTTAGATGTACATTCTTGGTTCTTGTTTTGCAGTTATACTCTTTAGCTTTTGCTCTTGCACCCATTCTTTGGAAGAGATGCAGAGAGTTATTTATTTGAGGCATTTATTGGCTCAATGGTCCTAGTTAGTCTATGAGCCTAAGAGTTTGCAGTTTTGAAATGCCTGCGAGTTTAGTAGGCTGAAGTTGCTGTCGATTGCAGAGGATGTTGGATTCAGGAAACTGTGGAGTTGAGTGCTTCTGACCATCCTTTGGATTAAAGTATCAATTTTTGTGGATCCTTCTCCTTCCTTTCAAGTCTCCATGTTAAGTTTCACTGTTTCCAGCATAGGGAAATCCTTATTCGATTGGTGCTGTAGTTAGGGACTTCGTGTTGAGTTTTGTGACTTCATATAGGCAATTTTTGTTGAGATAATATTTGAAAATTCTTTGTATTTTGACCCTTTTCTTTAATAGAGTCTAAATCCACTGCGTAGTGATGAAGGCACGCGTTTGGGGTTTATTCATAGCTTTTCAAGTGTGGCTTGCGTGCTGCATATATATTGTATAAAGGTTATATTCAGATTAAGGGTTAAATGTGTTTTTGATCTCTATAAAATTATTTTGTTATTTGTACCCAAAAAAATAAAAATACCCCATTATTGCATTTGCTCGCTACCTGTTAGTCGTCACGTTTTATCTGGAAATAGAGTCCTGAATTTTATTTTTTTTAAGTTTCGATTTCATATAAAAACAATTCCGAAGATTTTTTCCAAAAAAAGTTCTATAATTTTTTTGAAAAAAATGTTCCCGACTTATTTTGGAGAAAAAATTTCCGATGTTTTTTCCGAAAAAATCTGGTTTTTTCACGCGATTTAAGGGAAAAACAACTTTGGAGTTTTTTTGGGAAAAAAATAACCGGTCTTTAACCGTGAAAAACATTTTTGATTGTTTCCGAAAAAAATCATTGCAAAAAAGTTTGATTTCTCGATTTTTTTTGTTTGAGAAAAAGTTTAATTTCACAAAAACAATTTCAGAGTTTTGTTTAAAAAAAAAAAATTCAATTTTTGTTGGAAAAAATGTTTCTAAACTATTTTCCCAAATTTTTTTTCTTAAATTGGTTTTGAAAAATTTAAAAAATCATAACCGAATTTGGATATGGATAACTTGTTTAACCGATTTAAATGAGCCACCTTATGTACTGATGGTCAATACATAACAAAATAATAATGTTACTATTTTCTTCTTTGTCAGGACTTGAATATATTATAATGTTAGTTTTTCTTCTTTGTCAGGACTCGAACTCTTGACCTCTAACTCCTTAACTCTTAAGTTCAACTAGCTTAACCAGTTGAGCTATTGAGCTACTTTTAATTACTTTAACAAATATAATATTACAAAAAAGTAAAGCTCTGCCTCCTCTCTTGTAATCTAGCCGCGGTTCCCTTTCTTCCACTCCCTCAACATCCAAAATTTTCTCTTCTTAACTAGATCTAAAGGGTGGTGGTGCGACGAACTAACATTCCGGATCATCTAGCATCTCAACTCTGTTTTGGGTTGTTATGAACTCGAGTTTTCGGCGTCTTTCCGACGGTTTTTTTGGTGGATTTATGTGTGTGGGTTCCATTTCGGAAAGTGATAAGTTATAAGCTGTAAGCTAAAACGCTATTTAAAATAACGTCTGAAAAATAAGTTAAAAGCTAGCAAAATAAGCTATAAGCTCATGATAAAATGATGTTACCAAATAAGGCTTTTTCTATCAAACGAGCTTATAAGCTATAAGCTAATTTACATGCCTTGGCAAACATACCCTTTATATTGTTGTATTCAAGCAAGTTAAAGATTATTTTTTTATAAAAAGTAATTTTTATATAGGTAAACAAACACAAAATAGCTTCTGATTTTTTGTAAAATCTCTAAATTATTTAATGTTAAAATCATTTATTTTTTAATCTATAACAAATGGACCCTATCTCTTTGTTATTTTTGTCGGAGTCATTTTATCTCTCTTAGCCTAAATAAAAACACAATTACCAAACATTACTTGATCGGTGGTGATTGATTCTAGATTTGGTAGGGAGGTACACACTATTTGATTCCCCGCAACTGCGTTTGAGAGGGGACAAGAACCACTTGATATCAAAATGTGCCCCAACTCTAGACTACTAAGACCCCATTCCCTTAATAACCAGATGGTAAAAAAAAAAAACCACAATTCGCAGCGACAGATGTGAGGTCTGGTCTCAATAGTGGAAGACGAGCAATATAATGTATGTCTTGTCCCAATACCTTCTCTCCATTTATTGCATGAAGTCGTGACCAACTCACATATGACATATGTTATGCTGTATCTCAACACTAGTATTACGTTTTTGAGATTGTTCGTAAAGGATTTATTTTTAAACAGCAAAGGTATAATAGTTTACAGTACAGTGTTGATATATGTTCTGAACCCACAAGACATTCAAAATTGTGTCCAACTTGCTTTCTTGATACGTCTTCTTCGTTCCATTTCAAACACATACATTCAGGAATACTGGTGACGTAGTGCTTCCTCTACCAATATCAGATGGTGTCCACTCTTAGAAATTTCCTGCAACTAAGTTCATACATTCATACATATTTCTACTGGGGTTGGGGCCTTGTCTGAACAATATAAATGTCTTTTCCAACAAGACATCCTTCCACATCCTGTGGGCATCCAAACTTTCTCTCAAGGAAAAACCCAACTGCACAAAGGCGTTGACCAAGTTGTCGACGGAAAACTGGGTCAACTGTCAGTGGTTTCTTGCTATAATCCACTGTCAAATGGATAACCTCCCCATCCGCAGGCCCTGCACCAC
This sequence comes from Trifolium dubium, assembly GCA_951804385.1. Taxonomy (NCBI): domain Eukaryota; kingdom Viridiplantae; phylum Streptophyta; class Magnoliopsida; order Fabales; family Fabaceae; genus Trifolium; species Trifolium dubium. The sequence continues at coordinate 59,291,583 of OX638064.1, forward strand.
GTACAAGCAATTCCTCACTGAAGTTTGCAAAAGCCAGTGTTTGCACAAGCCCGTCAAATTTTCCACATGATATACGCCATGGTGTACCCCGGGTTCCAGAAGCCAGAGTTTCACCAAGGCCAGAAGCAATCTCAGCCTCCACAGAATTGTTATCCTGGTCTGTGGGGCTCATAGTATGTAGTACAAATGATAAATCTGGTGACAGCATTTCTTGGATCAAAACTGCCATTGAAGCTTCCTTCTGAGGTACGCCAGCAGCTCGGCGGCTCAACACTGCCCTCCGTGTGTACAGTGAAGCCCATACTTGGCCAATGGCATCTGCAAAGACTGTTGGATTGGCAGGACTCACATTGGGTATTGATTCGTAAAGTCCAGCTGCTGACATTCCAGCCAAGTCCTCTACATTGGCGCTGGATCGAACAATCAAACGGGCATTGCTTGGAAACAATTTTCCAATGCTTTCAATGATGTCTTTTGATAGCTTCAGGGAAGAAATCAATTCCTGGAGTTGATGGCATAGACCGTCAAGTTCACCACCCTCCAGTTTTGCTGTTTCTATCTTATCCAGTAAAGACCTGAATATTTCAGTGGAGTTGCTCTTCTCTAGCTCCAATTCCATGGATCCAAATGGTAAAACAGCCCCAGAAGGAACTTGAAATGAAGCAGGCACTCCCTGATCGCTGTAAACTGTCATTCAAAAATTAGATTTTAGAAACGTAGTTTTCAAGAATACATATTGTCATTCAATTACATCTATGACTCTGATCGATCACCGACAACCAACATTGCATGGGCGTCTTCTAGATTATTATTATTATTAGTCTTCCAGCTTAATTGAAAAGATCTCAAGATAAAATAGTATAATTTATGTTAGCACTTCAGTCTATTCAAATACAAGAAAGTACACAAAGCAAAAGGTCCATTGAAATAGAGGAAACATAGCTTGGCACAATGGTTGGAGTTGATACCATATGACAAGAGGTCACAGGTCTGAGTTATGCAATCAACCTCTTGAAAGTTCAAGATACGACTTCCTATGATAGACCACCAAAGAAAATCTTTATGCAGAACCATGCACACCCATATGCATATACATTTACATTTCCAACGATGACACAGGACAAACACCATTGATCTTTCTTTAAGTGGAAAAGAGAATAAAGGGTTGAACTTGAACCACAAGATATCCATCCTCCTTGTGATAAAAACATAAGAGGTTCAAATTGAAAACATTGTTTCAGTTGAAGAAGAAAGAGAGCATACAACCAATTATGAATAAACATATATCAGACATTATTTCAGTATAATTCTCTGAAGATAAAGTCTTGATATGAATAGTTTTAAAAAAGAATTCTATAGCTGGAATATCTTTCCTTATGAGTGTTGTTAAACCAAAATAACCGAAAGAACATTTGAAATAAATGTATCATTAGATAGATTGAGTTGAGGATACTCACTATAAGTCTGTAAAATTGATACTATGACATAGGTATTCAGCACATATTGCTTTTATTACCTTTATCAGAAACTGAAGACAATGATGACAGGTGACCACATGCAGTAGCCTTTGCACCGGAAGTCTGTGTCTCAGCATCAGGAAGCAAGATAACTCCAGCAGCAGAAGCACCCTTGATACAAGTGGAGTTATGTTCAGTTAAGTCCCTTAGTATGAAGAACTAAAATAATAGTAATTGAATAAAAAATCTGAATACAAAAATCATTGCTCTGAATATTATGAGATTAGATTGAATGACATGTTATAATACAAAGATTATCAACTATGCATATTAATAATTAATCATTAGGTCAAGTACTAGTGCAGTACTATTTGTGCAAGCCCAGCCCAATAAAAACACTAACCTAACAACACTCATAATGTTGAAACCTGGGAAGTAACAAGCACCGGGAATGATTACCGGTGCAAAAGATGAGAGGCGTGGACAAGGTATGAGATTGTTCAGTTGAGGGATTTTGAGATTGTACAGTTCAAGAAAGCCTAAACAAATTATTTAATACTACCTTTACTAACAAGATGCATTTTTTTTTCTTTTTTCAGTAACACAACTTAAGAAATCTAAATTTAAGCCTGCTTTTTAGAGCGAATATTGGATGAATGACCTTCTAAAAAGTGTTCCTAAAGCATATGAATGAGGACTAAACATATCGAGAAGACCCTTATTGGTTTGTGCGGACAAATGACAATCATTAGTTTTAAAAGCAGCCCATTCAGTACATGTGGTATTAGAGCTGGATTTTTCCCAGTATGAACGAGAAAAAAGTCGATCGACGTAACACCAGGGAGTTGACGAATGCAAAAAGTGATCTCCGAAGCAAAAGATCAGCATAGACAATGAGCGACTTCTAGCAGGTTTTGAGCATGAATGGACCAAATTCACAAAGAAATGAGTGGAATCCTGAGACAATATAGGTATGAGACAATATAGTCGAAGAATTCAGAGACTGTAAAGTTGAGGACAACTTAAAAGCAGCTCGGTCGTTACAATTCAAAATTTTATTTAGTCAAAAAAATTAAAAGTAACAATAAAAACCAATCCACTTAAAAGCTTAAATTTCTAGGTGAAGGATGATAATTTTCTGCATCTTCCGTTAAAATGCTCCTAGAGTAGTAGGAGTGGCATCTTCTGTTATTTCCTATTATTTGTACGGTTTCATAACTCTTAAGAGCTTGAATATTCTTTGAAATTCTGACCCTAACCTACATGACTTGTCAGTTGTTTAGAGAAAAGTAAGAAGGTCCCCGATCTGCAACACTATCTTGCCATGAAACCGGCCGCGTCCCCCACTTTTGATAACAGAGAATGAAAGACCCTGGTAGATATCAACGTCTAGCTGGCAAACTTAACTACCTCACAGCAACGAGACCGGACATTACTTTTGGTGTCAGTGTGGTTAGCCAGATGCTACATGTGATGACCATTGGAATGCTGTGCATCACATAAATATATAAAGAGTGCGTTAGGTAAAGGATTACTTTATGAAAACAAGGCTAACACCTAAGTCGTGGGCTATTCTGATGTTGATTGGGCAGGTTTATCAGAAAATAGAAGATCCACTTCAGGGTATTGTGTCCTCATTTGAGGAAATTTGATCTCATGGCAAAGCAAGAAACATAACATAGTTGCAAGGTCAAGTGCAGAAGCAGGATATCATGCTATAACCAGAAATCAACATCATAAGAATTTAAAATGCCATTCCAATTGTTCAATTCTAAATCTCACCACTTTCAACAAACTAGAATTTTATTTCTAGATATAAATAATGCCAAAACAACCAAAAATATTGAAATGAATAATTTTGTTATTATCTACCTGACTATATTTGGAGATTCTAGCATCAGAGAAAGCAGGAACCTCAACTCCAGAGAGATTATCATCAAAGGTACTCTCAACAGAAAAAATGCCATTAAGGTCAGCTGAAGAGGACAATTTCAGATTAACACCAGCAGCAGATGCTTCCAACCTGAAAAGTTAGAAAGTGGGAAAGGAGAAAATGGAAAACATTATAGAATAAGATCTGTTCACAATTTAATCAAAATAGTTTGAAGAAAGGAATATAGATTTCATTTTTAAAGACAAACAATCATGGATGAGAAAATTGTCTTGGAAATAACCTCACACATGACCCAATAAGTCTTTGAATATCAGAAATTTTTTCATCATCTTCACAAGTGACAAAAACGACCTTTTCCTGTAATAAGCAATGGCTGCATGAATGTCAATGACAATTTATAAGATCACATCAAAATCATTAATTGGAATTGCATATTTAGAAATAAGACTTGCCTGCCGGGCCCTAACACCTAGATGAGATAAGTGAGGCAACTCTTGCTTAAGTATAGCTCCCACTATGTTCTTCCCAGCAGCTGTTACCTGACAGCGCGATCAAACTTATTAATATTAATATATTTAAGACTTCTGTATACTCTCAACTAGGTATAAATATACCTCTTCATCACCATCAGCTTTGTTAACAATGAGGATGATAGGACCTTCCACCGGTGATGGCAACAACCCAGGAACAATTCTTTCAACCTAGGTCAAAAAATTCAAATTCATGTTTAGTCATAATGAAGTAAGGAAGATTCTCTGTTATTTGGGTGGGGATAATCCCTCCCTAGCTAGTATCATACCTATTTGGCTGTTACTTTATTTTTAGTTTTTGTTTGCTACAGAGGACTATAGATGTCCCTTTTTCCCAAACTTAAGGGCTTTTATTTGACTATTATTGATAATAAAAAAATTGCAACTTGTTCTAATTTATGTTTTGTCATTTTGTGTCATACATCACTGGTCTCCTTCCTATTAAGTAGTGACTATTGTTTGATAATTGATAATAATAAATTGTGACTTGTTTTAAGATGCGTTTTGCTATTTCGCATCATACACAACTAATCTCGTTCCTATTAATTAGTAGTTACTGCTTCCATGAACTCTATCTTGATTACCAAGTATAAAGTTTCAAGGCCCTTGCCCATGATGAGTGGTGAGGGGTTATGGTGGGTCTGGAAATAAATGAAACCTGGCATTTGGTTCCATTATCCAAACAATATGATATGGACTGCAAGCGAGTCTTTGCAGTCAAAATACATATTGATAGATTGATTATTGAAGTTGAAAACTGAACTGATTGCTAAAGGCTACTATGCTTAGGCCAATGGTACTGATTAGTGATTACTGAAGCATTACATTATAAAATATTTTTAAGAATAGCAGGTTGCAGCATTCTATATAGTGATTGTAATCATTTTAAAATAGGTTTTTCTAATGCAGACTAGGATCTCTGCTCGATAAATGATCCAAAAAGAAAACAGCTTTTTTGAAAGGAAATTTGGTATTGTAGAAAAGTTAAAATAATAATGTTGCAGTTGCAGTACAATTGATGTTTGTAACAAGATAGGCGTGATTATCATTTATGCTACAGCCCACAGCAGTCTTGGTAATATTAGTATGAGGATGTATTCTAAGGCACCTCCGCAAGGGATTATTGACTTTATTTAATTCAAAGGTGAAGGTTTTATTTATAAAGCACTCTCTCTCACACGCATGCAGGATAACTATCGTAATAACATTGTACATGATTTCTCTAAACACAACTCAATACATGAACTGTTTAAAAAAAACTCAATACCTGAACCAATGTTCCTGAAACAGCTCCTGGAACTATGACATCCCAACCTTGAGAACCAAGCGTACTTCTCACAGCTTTTAAAAGAAGAGTACATAGTTTTGAAACCTGAAAAATTACACTAAAAAATTGCAGTAGAGAAGTTAGAAAACATACAAGTTATGTTTATCGTAATGAAATCCGTAGTGTAGGAATAAACGTTATAAGAAATCACATATACTGTTGAAAATACTACATACTATAATTCCTGTAATCTTCTCTTATTAAAATTTAAGGATAATCAATTATCATACCCGGCACGAATCTCCGCTTCTGTATACGTTTTGACACTGTTTTCAGGGATTCCTAGAGCTTTTCCTAACATCTGCAAAATTTAAAGCAACAACCTTCTTTATTTCAAGATTAAGATATATCTATTACATGAAGGAACGGGAACCTGATGAAACTAGAAACCCCACAGTATTAGTAACACTAGACCAACATTGTTCAGGTTTGAAATAAAAGAAGCACTACCATCAAGATTCCCTAAATTTGAAATGAATTTGTCTGGTCTCAATATTCTGGCTTATTTCTGATTAAAAAGATCAATTGTAAAATTTTCAAGACCGTAGTAGGCTTCAAATCATATTTAGGATTAATGACACTAGCAAACTGCTTATTTAATTATATATCAATCCAGATTTTTTTTTTTTTTTTTGTATTCCCTAGTTTTGAAGGTACCTGGGCTTCACTTTATATGTTTTTATTATATTGGTCTATTAAATTTTTGCTCTCCACAATAAATAGCAGGCTTTAACTGAATAATAAATTACTATTTAACCTCCACTTTTTGAGGAAATATCTTAAGAAGTTCTTCAGTATATTCCTCAGTTAGTCTCTTTGATCTATCAAGAGTAGCTTTCAGTCTCAATGTCCAAATCTTCTTGCCATCTTCACTTCCTGGGAGAAAAAGAGAGTACATTTAAAATTAAACATAAATTAGTCAAGACTGTCTACAGCGATTCAACAGACAGAACAATTCAAGCAAAGACCTTCGAAAGTTACCTTCGCTTTCTGAAAGGCCTCTTGTACTCCAGGCAATAAGCTCATTTTCAATAGCAGCACATTCTTCTGGTTTCCAGTTAGATAACTTCAGCTGGTGGACTCCAATAATAAGGGCTCCAAGTGGATCATTCCAAGAGTTTACATTTTTTGACTGCAAATTTGCAGCTAGCCAACCAGCACCTCCCATAACTTCAAGCACGTTGAAAAATCTATTCATATGAGTTCACAAATTAATTATCTACAAAAAGAAAGTCTTGATATTACAAGTGGCGTGAAGCTGGAGAAGTTTTATATCTCCATCAATCAAGTTCCACATGATGCAATCCAACTACATTTTTCTAGGTGACATCTAGGCAGCCTGTCTTCAATACATCCCTATCATTTAAAATTGTTTAAATTTGACAAATTTTATCATATATTATGCCCTAACTATCATACATTGATCCCACTAATATTCTACATGTACCTATAATCTAACTAGCTAGCAAGAACTCCATGTCTATGTTAGATATAGGCCTTAATTAGGATGGCAATAATAATGGCTTTGTTGGTTATTATTATTAGGCAGTTTTCTTAGAAAATAACTGTAATATAGAACTGCAGTTAGATAAAATAGACAGTTTTTATAGAAAATAACTGTCATATAAGTGTTGCATATAAATATGAGGGGTTATTGAGAAAGAAGGTATCTTGGGATTTGACTGGAAAGGGGCCATTTTGGCATTGGGAGGTGCAGACCCTCGAAGTTCTGCGGTATCATTCTGTAATCAAAGGGATTTTCCCTATTTTATTTATATATATCAGTTGGTTTCTATCAACCTATTTCAAACTTATGTAGCCTTCATATATCTTAAAAAAGTTGTTCAACAGTCAAATATTTGATTATTGTTCGAAGTATAAATTAAGAAAAAGTAAGCCAAGAACCTGCTCAAAAGAACAAATGAGTAATCCTCGAGTCCAATCTCACATAGGCGCCACTGTTCCTCCAAAGAAACAACAATCAAAAGATATTCCAACCTTCTTTAAATTACAATCCATACTCGAGCTTTGGCTAAATAGCTGAATAAGATTAGTCTCACCTTTTGGCGCATGGCTATTGCAGAATCTGGCGCATCATTCCTGAGGCCACTTTCAAGACCCTTTACAATAATATCTCTCAAAGCACTCAAAGACTCCATGGTTTTAAATAGAAGTTTAAATCCTTGTTCTTTTGAAGCTGTTGATCCTGATGCAGCATCCATAGTCTGGAGAAGTACAAAATGTTTTCTCTTATCAGTAAATACCACTGTAAGAAAGGCTTTTAGCACCAAAGTCAAATAAAAAGGATCAATATTAGTTAACCAACAGAGCAATTAGTTCTTATCATTCAATAGTATAACAACCGTAATAATTCAATTTTATGCTGAAAATGATGAGCATTAACTAAGTTATTCTCAGGCCATGGAAGAAGTACTTCAACAAAGAAAAGGAAGAGAAAACAAACTGCTTGAGAGAATAATGCATGGTAGAAGATACTAAGTTAGAATCCTAAATCAATCAATTTAAGTACAAGAGAATCAGAAAAAGCAAATGCACCTTTTTGCACTCGAAAAATGAATTAAGTGCTGACATGCCATATTCATCCATAGATTCATAAATTGATTCTAGCTGTTCGGCAAGACTGCAATACACCAAATTGATAAGTGAAATCATTAAAATTATTATTTTCCAGCAGCTAAGTAGTTCCATGTCAAAATCATTTAAATATATCACTGATATTTAGGATACTTTATCACTCAAAAGTGTACTCCAATGGTGTTACTATTGGATCATGAACAAGTTCAAGTGAAAGCTGAAGATCAAGTGGTTAACAACAATAACTTGTGTAGCAAGTTACTTAACTAGTTAGTTAGATTTGTTATTGCATAAATGCTAGTTCACTATAATTAGAGTGCAACTCATTTTGTCTATAAATACATAATCTATACATTTGATTCATTAATGAAAGATTGCTATTTCATTCATATTATTGATCTCATAATAGTTAATTACATAACAGATTAAGGCTGGCTACTTTATTACCCTAACTATTAGAGGCTTCGCAAACTGTGGAAAGCCTTGGTGCAACAATATGGTTGTGGAGGTTAGATCACACATTTTTGACCTGGAAACAGCCTCCCTTGACACAATAAGGTTGCATGCAAGACACTCCCTATACTTTGAAATGGAGCAGATGCATGTCCTGGCTCACCCTTTTCATTAAAGCTGTCAAAGCATGATACCTTTATTGGAATATAAAAAAAAATCTTATAATATCAGAGATAATATGTTAGATTATCTTAGTTTGTCTTGTACAATTAGTTTCAAATGTTAGAATTTGTTAGATTATCTCCTAAGATTAGTTTCCATATTACTTAATTATTATAAAAATTTGTTTATTTATTAGGTTAGCAGGTCTTTTATCATTATAAATAGGGATTTGTGTTTGTTTAGTCTTTTGTATCAAGTTAGTATCAAGTCATTATCAATAATATTACACAATTATCATATTCAAAAGTCATCATTACATCTCTTCTCCTTATTTTATCTTAAACCCGTAACTTAAACATGGATCAGAGTGTTACCATCCATGCTCCCTAACCTGCCATGTTAGTTTGTTGTCGAGTTGCCAAATACTGGAAAGAAGAGACACAACAAAAGTGGTGACTAATTAGAGTTCCCAATTAGAGTTCCCAAATACTCAGAACTCTAATTAGTCACCACTTTTGTTGTCTCTTCTTTCCAGCTTCAATGTCAACTGTGTGGTCACCTCCACTTCCGTCCCTTCAGATGCCACATCCGTCAGCCGCAGCCAGAAAATTTCCTGTTGAGTTTTCCAGCGAAACCCAGCCATCTGAAGTGGTTCTTTCCCAATCTACAAGACCCCAAACTTTCAGCTACAACCTACTCTTAGAATTTTGGGTTGGGCCTAACTCAACCCTACAAAACCGGCTTGTAAGGTGAGAATTGTCTCTACTTATAAACCCTTGTATCGGCCATCTCACTTCCAATGTGGAACTCTCTTTAACACACACCCTCACGCCCAACACTATATAGGCCATCTCACTTATAAACCCCCGTATAGGCCATCTCACTTCCAATGTGGGATTCTTTAACACCTACCAATGACACGCCATTCTGCAGCACTGCTCCACCTTAGCCGCACGTGGGGGTGCATTACAGCGTCTTTCCGAACGTTCTCTCACCCCCTTGGCGCGTGGGCGTGCATTACACTGTCATATTCCCCGATCGATAATTGTTCTACAGTTTTTGGCCTCCATCACTCATCAACGAGCTTATAGGGTGTCCGTTTTCTCTCTCCTCTGTGCTTCAGTATTGTTTCCAAGCCCTCTTTGCCTCTTTTGTGCCCTATTCCTACCCTTTTAGTGTCCTATATCAGTCTGGTCAGTTCTTGGCAGCTCTTCTCCATATGCTCAATTTTGATATTTGTTTATGCTCAACTTCATAGTGTACACACCTTTCTGATTCCATATTCAATCTCTGGCTTGCTACTGTGCATTTATTTCTGCTCCAATTTTATGTATCTTGGTGGTTTGTTTAAGTCTCAAGCTTATGATTTTACGTTTGATTTGCTTCCAGTTCCAAGCTGTTCATTCATCACCTGTCGAAGTCACTCTTATCCTTGTCTTCTTTCTGCCTTGTCAATTTGATCTATAAAGGCAGACTGTCTAGTCATTTGTCTCGGCATAATGTAAATATAGTCTATGGTAGGTAGGCCTTTCATCCAACCAACATCAATCAAGTTTGTTGTCGGCATCAATCACAAATGACATGTCCCCCTTATGTTGGATGTTTCAGTGGTCCCATTGACCAACCATTGTCACATTGAGCCATCGGCACCGATCAGATAAAACTTTGTGACCTGTCCCACACTTAAGTTGGTTGTGTTTTCATTTATAATTAATAAAAATGAAAGGTATATTAGAACAATCTTGAAGCTTACTAAGCATTAGGTTGAGATGGGGGAGGGGGGACTTAATTATTACAACAATTTGTTTCTTGATTTCCTTATTTATTTACGATTAGGAGTCTTGTATCCCAAAAAATAGGGGTCTGTTTATAGTATTTATTTTGTATCAGGTTAATTATCAACTTAGTATCAAGTCACTATCAATAATATTACACTACTATCATATTCAAAAGTATTTATTATTTATCTTCTCCTTATTTTATCTAAAACCCATAACTTCAACACCTCTAAGATCAAAAAACAATTACATAGTGCTCAGCCGGAGGACTTTATGATGTAAGGATATACATGATTACTTCAAAATGCAGATTTTCTTGTCAACAAATGTGGGAAATTTCATTATGAGCCATTTGGTTTACAGCCGAATCGTGTGTTTTGATAGTTTCCATGATAAACGAAAAAAATCCTAAGATGAAATTAAAATAACATACTCCCTCCGTTTCAAAATGAGTGCCGCTTTTGGTGTTTTCACATATATTAAGGAATGCAATCATTATGTTAAAAGTAATAGTACTTTTACTAAATTAACCCTACTTTTTCCTTTGTTTTCTTGGAAATAGTGTATAAAGTAGTAGTTAGAGGGTAAAATTGAAAAATGTTGCATTGGGAATCGAAAAGTGACACTCATTTTGAAACAAAATTTTTGTGCTAAAGCGACACTTATTTTCAAACGGAGGGAGTATATCCTATTCCTAACGAGAGTGATTGGAAGACAAAATAAAAACATATCTGCATTTACATGTGATTACAAACTATTGAACTATAATGAGTCAGCTTTGTGATATTCAAGTCAAACCTGCCAGCGTTAAAGAAGTCTTTGAGTTCTCGATGAAATATCTTGAACTGCTCCACAAATGCGTCACTATATTCTCCAGGATTCTTTGTGATTTTAGCAAGCATAGCTTCTGTAGCAACCAAGTCTTCAGGACCAGCATTGCGGTGAAGTTTGTTTTGTATTGTATGTTTAATTTGTGTCTGAAAGATAAAATAAATAAATAAAACAAAATATATATATATATATATATATATATATATATATATATATATATAAACAGTTGACCTATCAATAACAATGAAGTGCAATAAGATTCCATAGTTCATGTATTTTAGGAAAAATAACCTTGAGGTCATGTGGGATGTCGTTTCGATGAGCAATATCTCTAATTCGAGTCAGAGGAACAGATGCAGTGAATTCTGCCTTGAAAGATGGCAAACATGGATGTATCTTACGAATAACTAGTACTTCCTGTATATATATGAAATTATGGTAAATAAAGGAAGTAAGCCATACATCTTATGAAACATTGAGAATAAAAGGTAGCAAATAAAAACAAATAAGGTCCTGCTAACTTTAGGGTAGTGGTTAAGAAGTCAAGAAATGGAAATATTTGTTGGAAATTCCGCATTCATTGCAGTCTGCACCTAGCCGCCTAATTGCATTATTTGGGTTGCCTTCATTGTAGCCTCCAACAGCTGCATTGTGTTGGTTGTGAAGGGGTGGATTGAGTCTCATATTGCCTAGATATATGGTCTATGTAGTGTTTATAAAACTTGGGCAGCTCTCACCTTACAAGCCTGTTTTGTAAGGTTGAGTTATGCTTAACCCAAATTCTAAGAATTTTATGAAAACTGCAACATCCAATGCACTAACAACATTAAATAGAAGATTCTATTTTTATTCCTTAATAATCAGTGCCCTATTAAAACACTGGTTAACAAGTCAATTATATTTTCACTTGTTAGCATTTAGCAATTGCCAAACAAGTATTACATTTAAGGGTCAACAGTGTTTTCGGTCCCTGCAATATGGGGCGAATCCAGTTTTAGTCATTGCAAAATAAATTTTTAGATTCTACCCTTGTCATTTCAAATACTTCAACTTTTAGTCCTGTTAAGAATCCTTTAGGATCAATTAGGATTGAATTGTATTTATAGTATTGATTACATTTTCTTATTATGTACAGCTTATGTGATTATAAATAAACACTCAGTGTGATCTCATTTGAAACACAAATGTTATTCAAAAATATACATTTCCACTAAGTCCTTCATGGAATCTGGACTTCCAAAATCTGCTGAGTTGGCATGCAGACATGGACGTTTAATGATTTACTAGAAATTTTATGTCAACGATATGTCTTTAATTAAAATAAGAGTCATTAAAATAACCATTAAAATATAAGACAAAAATAGTGATCCAAAATAATGTTAGCAGCCAACACTCGGTGGAATTTAGTCCCACATCGGATAAATAGGATTCTTGATAAGAGTTTATAAAGAGGGGGCACTCCTCACCTTACAAGCCGGATTTGTAAGGATGAGTTAGGCCTCGATATTCATGACATGGTATCAGAGAGCCTATCGGGTCTATCATTGGGCTTCTTACATCGTTCGCGCTTCAGGCCCATATGGCTGGGCTGAAGCGTGAGGGGGTGTGTTAGCCCCCAATAGGGGTGGGAATAGGTCAGGCCGGCCTACAGGGGCCTATGGCCTAGCCTATATAGGCTCGGGCCAGGCTAGGCCGTTTTCTTAAATAGGTCAGGCCAAAGCTTTTTTATAAGTCTATTTAACTAAACAGGCCAGACTACAGGCCATTGAAAAAGTCTATAAAGCCTACTGGGCCGGCCTATTTAGATAAATATTTGTAATATTTTTATTGTTCTTATTATTGAATATTAAATATTTAATTGTGAACTAAATTTTAATTCCACAAATTTTACAATGAACTAATTTTTTGCATATATAAATATATTACTATAAATTAGAATTGAAGTATGATAACTATATAGTTAAATTCTCTAAAGTATTATGTGAAATATCAAAAAGAATTTTAATCTCATTGGTGAATTAATTGATTAGTCTATTTAAATATAAAAATGATTACTTATTTAAAAAAATTCATACGAAATAGGCTTTTAAACAGGCTAACGGGCCAGACCAGGCTTTCTGAAGGCCAGGCCGTAGGCCTAAAAATCAAGCCTATAACAGGCTACATGCCTTTAAATTTTTGATAGGCCAGGCTCAAGCTTGGCAAAGCCTAGCTCGGCCTAGCCTATTTCCACCCCTAGCGGCCAACACTCGGTGGGATTTAGTCCCACATCGGATAGATAGGATTCTTTATAAGAGTTTATAAAGAGGGGGCACTCCTCGCCTTACAAGCCGATTTTATAAGGATGAGTTAGGCCTCGATATTCGCGACAAATAATGTCCTCTGCCTAACTATCAAGCTGTCCCCATATCAACATTCATGGGTAGATGAGGGAAAAAAGAGTAGAGAACAAAGTTTGTTAAAGCCACAACTCAATTCATTTCTGCAGTAGCACATGTATCAGGTTACAACACAATTAAATCTATGACAGAGATACACTAATGTAGACCTATGAAATATGAAATAGAGAACCAAAAAGGCTGTCCTTCAACATCAGTGTTGAAGATAAAAATAAATCACCTGGGGAGATATATCCTTTTGACTTGTATATCGCTCTAACTCACGAAATATGAGCCTTGAAATCTCAGCATGCCTATTGGGACGGTGGTGACCTCCATCTTCAAAACATGGTATTTGCCCTGTGTTTATCCACTGCATAAGATTATCTAATAACGGCTCACATGATGATATAAGAAGAGCATAGATGAATAAATATAAATAACGAGGAAAACGCAGAAAAAGACCTTCAGATAGATAGAAGTGTATATGAGAGCCTCCAATTGATCTTCCCCGTGAACACTTTCAACTATATCACGTACAATATCAAGCTTCAAATTCAAAAAGCAAGATAAAGATAAGTTTTAATTTAAAAAGAAAGTCACCGGAAAGAACAGGCATTTTATAGCAGTGCTGCAGCTGACATTCAAATTTAAAACTGCAGGAAAGAACCTTAGAAATCTATGTTCAAAAATTAGTATTACTGTATTAGACAGTTTTACAGATTGACTATGAAGGAATGAGTTATAAAATCTATATCAGCAAAAGTATATTACAAGAATTTCTATATCAGTTGAATAAATCATAAAATTACTCGGGTTGCTTAATATCAAGCTTCAATTGAAAAATCAAGATAAATTTTTTCTTTTTATTTAGAAAAAAGGTACGGGAAAAAAAAAACAGTGCTGCAGCTGACATTCAAATTTAAAACTGCAGGGAAGAACCTTAGAAATCTATTTTCAAAAACTAGTATTAGACAGTTTTACAGATTGAATATGATGGAATGAATTATAAAACCTATATCAGCAAAATTATATTATAACAATTTCTATATCAGTTAAATAAATCAGAAAATTATCCGGGTTGCATGCCATTGATAGTGATTACAATGTCATCAACATACACAAGCAAATAAATCATCTCCGGGAAAAATGGCTGCAAAAGATAGAATGATCAATTTTAATCTGTCATACCAAACCATTGAGCTACACTATTTAATTAACTAACCAAGCCTTAGAGATTGATTATATGCAAGGATTTGTGTGGAAGAATTAAGAAAAATCAGATTTTATTCTCTATGATTTATTTTATTTTTTATTATGACATTATTACTATTGTAATTTCTTTTCTTATATAAACAGTCTGAGACTGTAGAAATAAAACATGAAAGTTTTCGTTACTTTTTTCAATTAGTGAAGACGAAAAACCATGCTAGTGAACATTGGTAGAGTCACCATGGAAGAAAGCATTTTTGATATCCACCTGGTGAAGGGTCGGCTAACAACAATTGTAGATAGAAACAGGTGAACATCTTTTACTAAGATGGTATCCTGGCCAAAAATCTCAATACAACTTTTACCCACTAGTGACTAGACAAGCCTTGAGGCATTGCCATCAAGGCAAACTTTAACTGTAAAAATCAGTTGTCGACCAACAACAAACCTCGAAGAGGAAAAACCACTAGGTCTTGCCTGCCGCTGCTCAAAAGGCATGCGTGCAACTAATCATGGCAATTCTCCAGTCTCCACCCATGATGGGATAATGTGTAATTTGTAGATTAAGGACAAGATATGTTTACAAATTACAAGGATGAAGGACCGCAATAATGCAAAGAAGAAAGACAGTGATAATTCAATGTGACATACATAATGTGGAGAAAAGTCACAAGTTGAATGCATACCTTTTACAAGAGCAAAGGCAAGATTAGACTCAACTAGTAATGTTGAAGCTGGTAATGGAATTGGATTTCATGGCAAGTTCATAGTGCCCTCATTAGCAATTAGAGAGGTGGAAGCTCTAAAGGCAAAAGGAGGTGACTCTAAAGGCAATGGTGGAGGCTACTTAATGATATTTATAAAGAAATGCAATAGTTGGACATTTGTTGGAGGAGCATTTACTAAGGTGAATGGAACAGGAACAACCACAGGGAGTAGGGGAAACAACCAAGGGACGGTCTTAAGAGTCGAGTAAGACAAGATAATTGCAACCTGGACTGGGGACCTGAGATGCATAACCAATGCGTAGAGAGTGCATGATAGCACCACTCAACATGGGGTGATCTAGTCAAGAAAAGCTAATAAATGGTTCTTTATAAGGTGCGCAGTGGGGACACTAGGTATGCACAAATAAGGGATCATCACTCGTCAAGCTAAAAATATCATATATTAAGATTTAGAGGAAAGAGGGACATGTGATGAAATTTATTTGTTTTAATGACACAAGATGTTTTTATGGCCTAAATTAATGTGTAATGTAGTCACTGGATAATAGGTAACCTATTTACATTTACATTATTGACATGCATTTTCCAACACTATAGGTAACATAACAGTACCTTTCTCCACCAATTCCTTGCGCTTTGATCCCCTTGAACCAACTTGAGAGGCAAACCTTGAAGACCTGAGGTGTCCCAAGTCCTTTGTGCTTCATGGCTTTGATGCTCATTGGATTGCATGAAAGAAATAGATTTGCCCTGCCACTCTCCTACAAAAGGACTTGACGACCCTGCTGCTTCCGAAGGAGGAGGAGAAGGAGTAGCAGCTTCCTTGTCATGATTGGGCTGATTATTATTTTTATTATCTCCCAAAATGTTGCTGTCTTGTTCACTTAAAGGCAGTAGTTCCATAATCTGGTGTGTTGTGTTCCATGTGGCAACGGTCTGAAAATGACCAGTGGCGGGCAAGTTCAAGAGTCTGTTATCTCCAGCTTCCCAAAGCAAAGTACCATCCTTGTTGACAATGATGAATTTGAATTCAAGGTGATCGCCCCCTTTGAAATGGAAGTCGCGTACCCATCCATCTTGTGTCCAATTCAAGGGAACATTGGTCTTCCAGGAACCAAACTCTTTGGTTGATCCTAGAAGGAAAACATGGTCACCGAACTGAACTTGATGATCCAATCGAAGATGCAGATGAACATTGTATTTGTTGTTGGTATTCTTCATATTCCTTTGTCCATCTTCCCTGACATAGGTATATATATATATATATAGGCATGATAATCAATGGTCAATCAAGATGGATGAATAGGAGAATGATAGTATAAATAGTCAATACTACTACTACTAGTCTACTACAGTAACTAAGTATAGCAAGCAAACAATGATTTGTTATAGTAAGTAGTGTACTACTACTAGTCTAATCTAGTCTGATAGTAGCAGTAGTAGTAGTAGTAAAACATGAAAGAGAAGAAGAAACAATAGAATAGAATAGAATAGATACGTACCTAGATTGGGTTTGTGTGGAGGAGACAGCAGATAGGAAAGGAAGAGTAATAGTATGGGGACGGTGGTGAAGAAGAGGGCGATAGATGAAGGGAGATGATGATGATGATGGAAGGAGGGAAAATCCTAATCGCTTCTTCTTGGGATGGATGTTGATGTTGATGTTGGAGTGCGAATTGCAGTGCAAAGAATAATTCATCATCGTTTCAGTCTCAGTCTCAGTCTCAGTGATTGATGGATCTCCGGCGAGCGAGCGAGCGAGCGAGCCAGAGGAATCAAATCAAATCCGAGTAAGTAAATAAATATTACTCCATTACTATATTATTATTATTATTATAGCATTAGCAATATAGCACCAGCTTTGTCTTCTTTCCATTTCCACACACGTGGATTACGTTTCAACGGCTCACCGCATGCTCAAAATCTATAATAAATCTTTTCTAAGTGCCGGTGATGCTACGTTTGTTTGTTTCACGTCGGTAGACAACTGGACTCGGATTGCATCAGATCTGAGAGAAGTGACTCCACTGTGGTTGGAAATATCTGGACCATTTGATTACGATTAAATAGTCTAGATTTTCAGTTTAAATTTTATATTAAAAAATAATTAAAATCTGATTTTTTGCACAAATGATGATGTGAGAACAATGTTATCTATTTTTGCTCAATACCGTACAAAAGGACCGAGATGCAATGTTAGTCAAATTTGTTGTGAACATTTGGTCAAGCATGCCTCATCTTAGAACCTACTCCCTCTATCCCTAATTATAAGACTCCTTTTGACCACTGCACGTACGTCAATGCACAATTTTGATCGTTAATATCTTTAATTATATAGTAGTAAAAATTATAAAAATTTGATATTTTGAAAATACTCATCAAAACAAATCAAACAAGATCTTATATGCTAATATTTACATCTATATATTATTAGAAAAATACGGTCAAAACATGATAGATGAATAGTAAAATTTAGTCAAAAAGGGTCTTATATTAAGGGACGGAAGGAGTATAATGAAATTGTAACTTTAATGGTTGAACATGAGGGAAAGAAAATGACTAGTTTAGCAAATTTGTAGGATCGTTTGACGAAGTTGTTATATGTTGTTTTAAATATGTCGTTTTGTACTTCTATGCTTAGTACTTCTTTGTTTTATGTTGTTGTATCGTTTGAAGTTGGTTTAATTTACCATTCTTAAGTTGTTGTTTTTTTTGACGCACATTCTTAAGTTGTTATATTTTATTGTTTTTAATATTTTGTTGCTTCTTTGTTATATTTTGCTGTTTTTTGTTAATCAATTTACAAGCATCACTGGCTCATAATCTATTTCCCAGACCAATTTTTAAGCATAAGTGGGTTGGAATCTATTTCCCAGACCAATGAGAATTATCCAACATTAAACTAAAAAAAATACCAAACAACTATATTTTGGGTTCGGATACTTTGTTTTTTCAAAATTAAATAGGAAAAAATAGATTTTCAAAGGGCTAGGAATTATTTGGAGGGCTTAAAGAGAAATTTGCAATTAGGTATTGTGCATGAAAATTATATTTCCCACATTCATCATTCTGACGTGTCTCCTGTGTTTTTATTCTTACCCCTCGCTATATAGGCAGTGCGTGTGAAAATTATTAAAAAATGGGTAAAACCAGTTCGTTGACTGCACAACGAACTGTGTTCGCATTCCAAACAATAAATTTGTCGGCAGTTAAAAAAGTAGTATCCCTTGCGGTCAAAATTAAATGTCACATGGTCAATTGTGATTGGCCACGTGATAGGTCGTGCCTATGCATTAGCCAATAAGAAGTCATCAAAAAAATTATAAATTCACACATTTGTGTGAAATTTCTTTCACCTACATCATACATTTCATTATCTCAAGTTTTGTGACGATATGAGTAACCAGATTGGGTGCAATTCTTAATGGTGCGGAATAACTAGGGAGAAGTTGAACCCGTCAGTAACCTCTTCATGGCTATAGAAACTCTGGATGGTGAGTACCGCAACCTGACCTGCAAAGCTAGAAACAAAAGCTTCATCAGTTAAGTGTGAAACTGAACTTGTGTGTCCAACTCTTCCATTTAACACCTTAATATGTGTTTTTAATTGGAAATATTTAGAAGTTGAGACACTGGATGTGTATCATATAAATTGGTATAATTTTTCTATTTAATGTATTAATAAAAATTCTTTGTATTCAATTTTTAAGACACTTTCCATTTACATTCTGCATATGATAGAATTATTCGCTAGTTAACCTGCGAACTTCTACATAGTGAACTGGTCGGTAGTCAAAAAATTAGTCTCCCATACAGTCAAAAGTGAATGACACGTGTCAATTGTGATTGGTTACGCGGGAGATAATGACATAAGCTCAAAAAGAATTCGCCATCCATTATATAAACTCACACCATTCTTCCTCATTTTTTTTTCATTCTCTCATTTTTTTTTGCTTTATTTTTTTAATATATATATAAGTTTCGTGGAGACGGTCGCATGGTCTGTCATCAGTTACCTATATTGTTCTTACGGATGTTCTTATGTCATCAAAATTTATAACGATATGATAATCGATGAGAGAATTTTTGTGTCCTAATTAGGAACGAAATGATTAACTGAACGGAGTGATAGTGGCAAAGGTGGAGAGGTGGAGGGAGGCTTGTCTAACACAAATCATGGGGTGATAATTGGAAAACAAGTCTGAATTCCTTGCCAAACTCTTACATTTATCACCCGGATATATTTACAAAATACATTTACGGAGTGAAGATCTCCAGTCAAAGAATTAGAATTTTTTTCTCTCTGTAATGTAATTTTTTTGTCAATATAATGTTTAAAAATGTAATTTTTTTGTCTATTGAAAATCAATAAAAATGTTGTATTGATGTATAGTTGGATGTCATTGTTATGTAATTTTTTTTTCTTCCTATAACAGACATGTTCGCTGTTTAATTAGCGAACGTTACCTTTATAAAAATTTTACTTTGCAATTGGTGGCGTGAAACGGTTGGACGGTGAAAAAATGTTGGACTCACATTATAAGTAACAAACATTAGTTCGATGTTTAGATAGCGAGAAGGTTATTTTTTACATTTCCGAGGGCTTGTGGGAATGATGGGTGACGTGAAAAACAATTTTTTTTTGAATTGTGCCACATATTTGGATTGGATGACATTATGGCGCAAAAAGAAATTTAAACTTTTTACTATTTTGATACAAAACTTTTTACTTTTTATTCGAAGTTATTTTAAAATTTTAAAAATTATACTCCCACCTTACCAAAATATAATTCAATTTCAAAAAAAAAATATTAAAATATAAGTCACTTTACAATACTAATACTAATGAAACATTTAAGGTGACAACTTGTGTACCCCCACAAGATTTGGGGGTATATACCCCTAACCACTATAAAAAGTTTTAAGCGATATAATTTTTTATAAAATACACCGTTGGATTGAAAGTTTATATCATATAGATCATTTGTGTAAAATTTCAGACAAATCTAAAATCATTTGATATGTTATTGATACACATAAAGATTAACGGTGTTTAAGAAATCACAGAAACTGTTAATTTTGACGCGTCTCAATAACATATCAAATGATTTTAGATTTCTCTGAAATTTTACACAAATGATCTATATGATATAAACTTTTAATCCAACGGTGAATTTTATAAAAATTTATATCGGTTAATTTTTTTTTAAGTGATTGGGGGTAAATGCCCCCAAATCTTGTGGGGGTAGACAAGAAAATACCAACATTTAATTCTATTTTTCTTATTATACTCTCAACTATTTATTACTCTCTCTTCTTTTATTTCTTCAATTTATATTACTCTCTCTTCTTTTATTTCTTCAATTTATATTTTTCATACCATTAATGAAGGATAATTTTGTTAACTACTACCTCATAATTTTTCTTTTCCATACAACAATGATTATATTTATTAATTTGTGTGATATGGTCAAAACGACTTATATTTTGATACGGAGACAGTAATTGTTGTTATTCTCTTTCCGGATTCTTCACACAAAAAAATACACCATCCAAATATAATTTTCAAAAAGATCTACTCTACCGAAATATGTTTTTCAGTATATGAAAAAAGAACAATTTATGGAAGGAAAAGAACAATTAGATTTTGAAGAAGACAAGAACAATTACCTTTTAGAAAATATTAGCCTCAAATCTTGTAAAAATAATTGGGTCAGCTAAGTAAACATTTCACCAAATGTGTCAAATAAAATAATTGAAATAGCAACATCATTTTTAATTTCAACATTTTTGCTTATAGTGATTAATTAAAACACAATGTAAGCATATAGAATTAGCATGTTGACTGCTCAATCGATTACAAACAGTATGAAAGAATAAGCATACATAATAAACACAATGCTAGGACTGCAATGTGGGCGTTTGACCCAGGCCCACGCGAAGCGTGTGAGAGTGGGTGTTGAATATGTAGTTGTTGACCCAGGCCCACGCTAGGCGTGAGGGTGGGTGTTGAATATGATATTGTTGGAGTTTGATCCGCCTTGAATATGTAGTTGTTGAATATAGAGCATGGTTTGATCCGCCTTGAATCACTTGTTGCTTGCTTTTGTTGTCGAATTCCCAAAATAAAAAATTGGGAATGTATTTGTTGGGTGTTTATTTGAGTTTGATAGCTGTTATTGGTCTCCTTGTCTCCGGTCTCCACTGCTGCTTTGTTCTGTTGTTTCAGTATTGCTATTGCTGGTTGTGTGGCTGCTTAGTTGTTATTCTGGTACGGTGCCTTGCCTTATATTGATTAATTTGTTGTTAATTTGGATCTGCTTTGTTGTTATCGGAGAAATTTACAATTAAAGGTTTGCTTGATTCATTGCCCTTTTATTGCTTGATTCTGGTACGGTATTTTTTATCTACTTGGCTATCATATTTGGGTTGGTGGAAATTTGAATTTTTGTGGAGTATAACAATTAAAAATTGGGAGAAGTATAAATTTGGCACGATGAAAGATTTTGTGTTGGTCAAATTTATTTGATACTTTGCTTTTAAGATGGTGTCATTGTCAAGAATATAGTTTCTGATCCGAAATCGCGCTTCAACCTCGGTATTATTGAATCTTGATTTAATTGGTTACTTTGCAGTGAAATTGGCTTTTCCTTTTGTGGAATTCATTGTGACTTTTTGAAGGGTAGGTGTCATCAAATGGTTAATTGAATAGTTGCAACTTCACTCCATGGCCATCGTCCTGTTTGTTAGTGAACTGATAAAAGAGGTTGCTTTGCAAATGGATAAAGGTGGAGTTTGTAGTTTTGCAATAATTGTTAAGGGTGTATGTGAAGATGTGTGGTGGCTGCTATTTGTGTTTCTTCTCTCTTAGTTGGTTTGGTTTTTCCCTGTTGGTTGTTTAGTAGCTTTAGTATGTTGATTTTGTTGGGTTTGATTTGGTTTTCTTCCTTTCATTTGGTATTTTTGGTGTTTTCGAGTATTTTAGTCTTCTCTATTGGTATCGTTTGATTTCTTTCTTTGATTGCTTCCTCGTCTGATTGGTTGCACTTCTTTCTATATTCTTTTGATTGGTTGCTTCTCTCTCTCTCTCAATTTGGTTATTCTATTTGGATCTCTCTTTGATGATTTCTTTTGTTGAATGCTTCTCTCTGATTATTATTTCTTCTGTCTGATTGCTTCTCTGTTGATTTCTTTTGTTTGATGGTTTCCCTTTGTTGATTTGATTCTTCTCTACGATGACTTCTCTCTTTGGTTGTTGTGCTTTCTTTGGTTGATGTCTCTTCTATTTGGTTGTCTCTCCCCCTATTGATTCTATATGGTTGTTGTTTCTCTCTATTGATTCTATTTGGTTATTCTCCCTCTATTGTTCTTCTGATTGGTTGATTCCCCCTCTATTGGTTCTTTTCGTTGATTGTCTCTCTCCTTATTGGATCTTTTGATTGATTGTTTTCTTCTCTATGGATTATGTTTGGTTGCTTCCTTCTCTCTTTTGATTCTTCTATTTAGTTTGGTTCTTCTTTCTCTTGGTTTGGTTTTGTTGATTTGGTTTGGTTTAGATTGGAACAGTTTGGTTTGGTTTGTGGATTTTTCTGGTTCGGTTTGATGTTTAAATTGGTTTCATTGTTGCTTCTCACTGTAAAGGTTCTTCTCTTTGGTTGATGCTCCTCTTGGTTACTCACTTTGGATGCTTCTCTTGGTTGACTACTCTATTAGTTAGTTTCGTTTATATTAAGGGTTAAATTTGTAACAAGCTTAAAGCTTAGTGAGCTTGAGCTTGAAGGGTGGTATTAGAAATAAAATGTTTTGAGTTTATATTATTAGGTGTGTTTTTCGTTTTTTTTTGTTTGGCAAACTCTCGATGCTTCCTGTTGTTGCATCGTGAGTTTGAGGGAAAATGTTAGATTATTAAACTTAGATTATTAGGCTTTCCAAATTAGTATAGCATAGTCCATTAGGGTTTTATATATATTCTATTGTAACTATTATTTTATCAAGCAATGCCATTATAATTCTATTGAAACCCTAGCCTCCTTTCTCTTTGGTATTACTATTATTAACATGGTATCAGAGCCGGGTTAAGGACTGCAATGTGGGCGTTTGACCCAGGCCCACGCGAAGCGTGTGAGGGTGGGTGTTGAATATGTAGTTGTTGACCCAGGCCCACGCTAGGCGTGAGGGTGGGTGTTGAATATGATATTGTTGGAGTTTGTTTGAAGTCTCACATTGCTTAGGTTCCCGGGCTGTCGAGTGTATATATATGTGAGGGCAACCTCACCCTATGAGCTAGCTTTTAGGGTTGAGATCCAAGCATATTTAACATGAGGCACAATGCACCATTTACACACTCAGTTCAAAGACATCACTCGAACTCATTTTGCTGGTCATTTGAGTCTTTTTATTTCAAATGTTCCTCAAAATCGTCTCCCCTTGTCATAACTGATCATGAAGGACTGACCATAACAATTGTTTCATCATAAAAAACATTGTCACTGATAAGAACCCGAATTAATAGAGAAAAGAAAATTATTATTAATGATTGAAAAGAACTATTACAGAGATTAAATCCCTATAATCCTAGAGCGAATGCTCCTCAGAGAAGAGATGAAACCCTCTCTCTGGCTAAATCCTAAGATTTGTTCCTGAATAATTCTCCATAATACAACAACAGCCTACGGTTTCTCTTTTTATTCACAAACAATAGATAACTACCTTAATAACTACTTACTAGATAATAACTTACACGATAACTGCCATAACTGCTATAATAATAATAATAATAATAATAATAATAATAATAATAATAATCTAACATTACTCCCCCTTCAATTGGACTTTTATGATCATGGATCCTATCATTGCCACCCCCTTGAAAACAACCTTGTCCTCAAGGTTGGTAGTGGTTGTGATTACTCTTTTTCCTGTTAGGGGACCCTTCAACTCTCTTGAGAAACACATAGGAATCAAGCCATTGAAGACACTGAGGCTAGACATCAATTGCACCCAAATATTTGAAGTCCAAAGTTTCCCTCTATCATATACCAACATAAGTAGCACCCAAATGATTTTGACACAACACTTGCCTCTGCCATATACCCAATTAAGCAACCCATAGATTGCAATGGAATTTTTCAAGCATAATTCATAAACAACCATTGACATCAAGGCCTTTAATTTCTTCGGATCCCATTGTCGGATCAACACCGATGAGTTTAAGAATATCATTTCAAAAGCATACTCACATTCTCCCTTTTTGCCATACATTCCTATCAATGCCTTCCATATATCCTCTATTATCCTATCCTCAAATTGAAAAGTAGACATCAGTGATGTCACTTCCCTTTTGCTGTTTTGACAATTCGGTGTGGCAATCCTCTTCCTACAACTTAACATAACTTCATTTACCAACTTAGGTGAATAAGAAAAAGAAGCCTTCAAATCATTTCTCAAACTTGTTGCTGTCACATAAAGTAACTCTATTGATCCCATATTGGTGGAATTAAAACTATGTTCCCCTTCAAGGATCAAATAATAATTACAGATTGTTGAGATTGTCCCTTGGTCTCTCTTTCTCATATTTGCAAGTTTCTTCAACCAATGAGAGCCTTCGACGGAAATATCTACTAACAGTTTCCCGACGACGATCCTGATGGTGGTTGGTGGCGATTTGTTGTCCGGTGGCTTTGGTGGTGGTAGTGGAGTCAAAACTCGTGACTCAGCATCTGACTGTTTCCTTGGCGGTTGGAAAACCACAACTGGTGAACAATCTTGCGACGGTTCCGGCAACGATGGTGCTTTGAACACAATCTCCTGCTCCTTCCTTCTTCGCACCGCACTCACTGCCTCATCAAACATATCCTCTGTTCCCCTTTTCCGGTGACTCTCCAATTTCCGATTTGATGGCTCCGATGATTGCTCTAAATTGGTTGAATTCAGCGGCGATCCAGATTTTGTCTTTTTCTCCGCCTTTGAATCATCACCAGTTTCTATGTTCACCTCTTGAATTGTTTCATCGTTCTCTACTGTCTCATTCGAAACGTATCCATGATTTCTTTGTTCCTCATCTTCTGCGGCTTCCATCATCGCCCATAAATCTGGAATGAATTTTTTAATAAAAGCCCTTTCAAAAGTCTCCCATGTGATATTCTTGTTTCCTTGCTTCCACGATAACCACCAGGTGAAAGCATCTCCGCTTAACGCAAATGCAGTCACCCATCCTACCTTTATTTCTTCACAAAGCCAAGTATTGGCTTCCAAATACCAATCTACTTGGATCATCCACCAATAACCATCTGTTGTTCCATCAAATCTAGGAACCAACGTTACTGACACCACTGGCTCTTCGTCGAATCCGGTAGGTCGGACCATTTGATAAGAACCCGAATTAATAGAGAAAAGAAAATTATTATTAATGATTGAAAAGAACTATTACAGAGATTAAATCCCTATAATCCTAGAGCGAATGCTCCTCAGAGAAGAGATGAAACCCTCTCTCTGGCTAAATCCTAAGATTTGTTCCTGAATAATTCTCCATAATACAACAACAGCCTACGGTTTCTCTTTTTATTCACAAACAATAGATAACTACCTTAATAACTACTTACTAGATAATAACTTACACGATAACTGCCATAACTGCTATAATAATAATAATAATAATAATAATAATAATAATAATAATAATAATAATAATAATAATAATCTAACATTACTCCCCCTTCAATTGGACTTTTATGATCATGGATCCTATCAGTCACCAGCAGCAAAAATTGGTTGTCCATAATTTGTTTTTGTCAGACTTACTTATATCAATTGTATATTTTTGGATTAATTTTCTTTTAATCCAACATCTCTCTTTGCTAACCCCCTCTTCACAACTTCTCTCAAAACAAACACACCATTAAAGAGAACACTAATTCACTAACGAGCATGGACCTCAAAATACACATCCTTAAAAGATCACTCTATATATCACAAGTAAAAAATTACACCATAATACAACAATGAATATATGTTAGCAAAATTTCCTTAATACCTGTATTTATGAGATAGACATTTGTGGTAAAGTAGTAAATACCTTAGCTGACTCATAAACAAGCAAATGCCCTCACATTCTCCAGGTCAACATTACTTGGGGGACCATAACCTCCAAAGACTATGTTTTGGACTAGATCTAGCAAGTGCTAGGCCCATTTCTCGCATGCGTCGAACAGGCCCATCATAAGAGGCCCACTTTGCCTCACCGTTCGGCGCCCAACATTCTGCAGTTTGTAACGGCCAACATCGAAATGACGATCATTTACTGTTCATCATGGCCTTTTAGCCAAGATTCCGACAACTTTTAATGGCGAGGACACAACCTTCGCCTCCCATTAATGATCTTAGCCCAGTGCTGGAGACTATATATACGCTATTCCATGCAGATGGCTAGGTATCTAAAATCTTACTTTAAAAACATTCACTTCACATTCTTACTTGTCTTGCAGGCAGGGACGGATCCACTTGTGGATGTGTGGGCAAGTGCCTACACAAAGTTTCTAGAACTTTTTTTGATTATTTGGCCCACACACATTATACAATATTTCTTTTTGAGCCCACCTTATCATCACAAGTGACACAATAATCCCACAACGTTTTTACTTCCAAATATAAAAATGAAAAAATCATTCTTAAAACAAAGAAACTAAACACAAATTAACAATACTTCTCTCTTTATATTTCAATTTTAGTTTGGGATATTATAGGTGTATCGTCACAAGTGACACAATAATCCCACAACCTTTTACTTCCAAATATAAAAATGAAAACATCATTCTCAAAACAAAGAAACTAAACACAAATTGACAATATTTCTCTCTTTATATTTCAATTTTGGTTTGGGATGTTATAAGTGTATTTGTGTTGGCCTCTTCATTGTGTATTTTTATGGACCTTTGTTTCTTTTATGTTTCCAACATTACATTAGTAAGTTGTTGCATTTTTAATTTGTACGCCCACAATTCAAAATTCCTGGATCCGTCACTGCTTGCAGGTACACACCCCCTTCCACTTCTACATGCTAGAAAATTATAAATGTGTATGTTTCAAGCTATAAGTTAGCACTAAATTGAACATATGGGTAAAAGGTTTAATGTGGGGAAAAAGTCCCATCCCTATCAACCCATTCATATTCTTATTTTGTTCTTCAAATATGTTACAGTTATACCATTGGATGATGCACTATAACGAATTATGATTGACACAATCTTAAGTCCCCAATCCCTTGACATTTTTTCAATCTTCAAGTACAATGTGCACACACACAACCCTACATATAACAATTTCATGTGGATATTTATAGTAACTAACCTTTAATGCCATCATTATCTAAACGTTAATAATCAATTAATCAAACACACATCATTGTGCAATTCTTTTTTAACAATCCTTAAACCAACACAAGTAGTTGTTGATTGGTCTATTGTCAAGATTGAGCAAATGAGTGTCCTCACCAGTCACAGGAAATGTCAAGGAAATGTCATGTATAATTAGGGCGATTCTATGTCCGATGAGTCACCTTGGTAATTCACCTCATTTACGTAAACCCCCTTAATTTCGCATGTTTGTTGAACTATGTTCATGGTGATTAGGCTGCAAAGCTCATTATTTGCTGAACCATACATACAACAACACTAATTTAGATGCAACATACATCTGATAATAAATCTAAAAGACAGCATCAAATCCTGGACCTGAATGCATAATAAAGGTAAAAGACAGCATCAAGGTTGCACGGCCTCCAAAAGCTTCTCATAAACTTGTCTAGCAGTCAAATCCTCGACCTGAAATGATTGTGGAATGGTGAAAATTAATACGTAAGCTTGTTTGTCATTACTTACTAGTAACAAGTAACAAGTGAGTAACAGATAGACTGACCACAAGAAGTTTAGACTTGTTATTCCATCCTCTCTGAAGAGTCATTTGACTTAACCTTAAACCCAAAACTTTTCCCATAAACTCCAAAAGCTCATTGTTAGCTTCTCCGCGAGCAGCGGGAGCAGCTACAGTGACTCTGACATCATCAGCATTAACTCTGGTGATTGCGGAACGGTGAGCGCGATCCTCGACTTCAATAGCAAGTTGAACAAGTCCTCCATCAAGGTGGGAAATACAGGGTGGAACGGGTGCATCCTGAGGGTTGGTTTCAGCAGCAACAGTACTGAGTGCTGCGTCGAGGACATAAATGAAAGAGGAAGAATCGAAGTCTTGTTGAGATCTATAGCAAACAAAGAGACCACACCCTATACAATTCATACGGAACTGTTTCTCGACTTTGCCTTCGCCACGCTTTAAGAGAACGTTGCCTGCTTCGTCAATGTTGAATCTCGCAAGATGTTTGCTCTTGTCCAATACATAAGCTCTATCGGTGTTTCTTCGAGGCATTTTCTGCAACTGTGTGTCTGCAACAACAATTGTTTCATTAGGTTTAGGAATTAGGGTTTAGAATCAAATCGAATCGAATTTTCGAATTGAATGGAAACACAAACACTTACCAGTTATGAGGACATGGGATCCGCAGTGCTTGCAGTAATAAACGAAGAGATCGGAGTGTGGACCCTCCGGAGCAGCATCCTCGCTAGAGTATGTATGCGTCGTCCTCTTCGGCATCCTCTCTCTCTCTCGATCGATCGATCGAATACCAATTCCAACTCCGGTTATCTATCTATTTATTTATTTATCTAATTATTCAAACAAATAAATTCATCTCTTTCCATTTATACACCCCTACGTTTTTTTTTTTTTTTGACAAAACACCCCTACATTTTTTACTCACACACTCCTGTTGTAATATGTATGAAGAGCTGTTGAGTTAATGCATCTTCTTCCTAAATTAAAAGATTTACAGAGTGAACTACTTCTACTTCGATCATGCATGGATATTGCCAAACTTTTGTTTGGTCTTAAGACGTGTCAACCAATTCACATGATGAGGGCAGCTATTTTGTTCGATAAGGAGTTGCAAGCTGCGATCGAAGATATTGTGGTTGGTGGGGGTCCCTTTTTTGGGGACCTGCAATGGAGGTTAGCTTCTTTACATATTAAGGCTGGAGGTTTGGGTTTATATTCAGCAGTAGAGGCCGCTTCATATGCTTTTGTAGCCTCTAGAGCTCAGTCTTGGGTATTGCAAGATCATATCTTGAGATATAGTGAAGTATCTGGTATGGACTATGATTTTGATAATGCTTTGAATGTTCTTCATGATACGATTTCGACTTTCGACTTTAGCAGTTTTACTAACAAGGACACCGTTCCCCCTCAAGCCCAGCATGTTTTGGCGAGTGCCTTGTTTGGTAAAATTGTTCAAGATTTGGAATACAATTTCAACATGACAACAAGACAAAAAGCGGTTTTTGGGTGTTTGAAAGCATTGCATGCCCAAGATTTTCTTCTTGCTATCCCCATTGATGGGTTGAGTCAACACATGTCACCGATAGAGTATCGGAGTATTCTCAGATATCGCCTCATGATACCATTATTTCCTTATAACGAGACTTGTCCGATTTGTCGTAAGGCATGCTTGGATACCTTTGGAGAGCACGCACTGCATTGCAAGGAGCTTCCAGGCTTCAAATACATACATGATTTCGTGAGAGATGTTCTTGTTGATGTTCTTCGACGTGCAGGAATAATAGTGAAGAAAGAGGCACCTGTAAATTTCTTGACTGACCCACATTACAGGAGATCGACACTTAGGCCAGCTGATGTTTTGATATATGGATGGGTAGGAGAAAAACATGCATGCGTTGATTTGACTGGAGTTTCTCCACTTGTTGGATTAGGGACTGCGAGTTTCATTGTTGGACAAGCGGCCCTCAAGGCCGCTTCAAGCAAAGTGACAAAACATGAAAAAGCGTGCTCTGACAATCAACATGCTTTTATATCATTTGCTTTTGACACCAGATGTTGTTAATCTTCTAAATAGAGTCCAAAAAGTCATGCATAACAATGTTGTTTCTCCTAAATCTGTAAATGTGGTCTTTAAACGAATTAGTTTTGCAATTCAAAAAAGAGTAGCGGCGCAGCTTGTTGCCCGTTTACCTTCGACACATATGTAATTATCTTATATATATATATATATATATATATATATATATACTCAAGAGGAAAACACTTTCTTTGATTTCAATACTAGTTATTATTCTGGTAAAAAAATATACCTACTTTCTTGTGGCGGAGTCAGGAAAAAAAATTCGGGTGGGCAACTGAATTATTTGTTTTTATTTATCGAGATTTCATATTGTTTAACTCATCAATTATCATATTTGAGATGAATTTTTGAGCAATATAATTTTATCTTCAATATAAACAATCATGGAACTTTTAAAAATATCATCTCCCATATTATTACCTAGTCTTTTTTTATAATTTTCATTGTTAAAAATACATATTTAGTGGTTATTGTTGACATGAGAAGAGTCAAAATAAGTTGCAGCACTAAATCAATCAATAGATAAATTTTTTATTTACTTATCTCTACTATTAATATAATAGTGAACAATTATGAAAGACTATTTTTGTGTTATTATTATATAGTTTCTACAAAATAATAATAACACATATACTCCCTCCGTCCCATTATATAAGCACTTTTACTACAAAAGTCTAGTCCCAAAATATAAATCCCTTTACAATTTATTAGGTATATTTATTACTTTTTTGCTTACACATACCCCTAATTATTACTACTAAGTTGCATTGGAATACAAAAATTGTAAAGGAGCTTATATTTTTAGATTAGACTTTTGCAGTAAATGTGCTTATATAATGGGCCACCTTGGCCAAAATAAAATTGAAAAAATGGAGTGGGCTGCAGCCCACCTTGGCCATAGTGGTGCTCTGCCACTGTTTCTTTCACACAGAAAACTATAAATACATACATATCTGGAATTTAACATGTGATTTGATCACTTTATCAAAAAAAAAACATATGATTGGATCACATCTGATGATTATTGGTTAGATTTTGAAGTTATATTAAATTTTATCATACACTTTCTACATCTTATCATTTCTCCTTCTTAGACCCCACCACATAAAACTCAACACTCACCTCCTTCTCTTTTTTTTTCTTAGACTACTCTTGCCATATTTATCCACTATATTGTTGGGCTGAGCACATACCCGCGACCCGACTCAAAATTGATACCGCATACACATGGAAGTATTTGGTGGGTGCAGGTCAGGTCTCGGGTCAATAGTTGTGGTGAATCGATTGTGAATGGTTGCATACGGACAGGTGCGGGTCTCTAAAAATTTATTTCTTCAGAACAGAAACCGACCGAACTATTAGTATATGCATTTTATTCGTTTTGAGTACCCTTCTCTCTTACGATCTCTTTTTAGTACCCTATAGTGGAAAATATTATTAATTCGCATAAAGCTTAAGTAGGAAAACAAATTGAACAAAACATTTTCAAATAAATTTGAAATAGAAGAAACACCTATTCCAATAAGTTTGTAAAATAAAAAAGTTGAGAATGTTAGCTCTAGCGAAAAAAATAAAACTACAAGACAAAACAAAGCACAAATTTTTAAAATTAATAGATTAATTTTATAAAGGAGTTGAAATCTTTTCTGGGTTGTGTTCATGTTCTGATTCTTTTGGGTTTCTTTCTTTTTTGTTTTTGGTAAATTATAGGTTGTGTTTAAATACTTATGTTAGATTTTTCTTATTTAAGAATTTGAAGAGGAATTTTGTAATTTAGGATTTCTCGCACTGTTTTATTTGAATTTTATTTTTTGGAAAATCGAATTTAGTAGCAATAGAGGAGAGAGAATGGTGGTGAAGTTAGTGTTAGAAAGAAAAGAAAAAGAATCTAGTGGTAAGAGAGTATGATAAAAGTGTGTTCTTGATTTAATCTAATGGTTTCCCATGTTAAATCCCACTCATACATACATACATACATTTGGTAATATATATATATATATATATATATATATATATATATATATATATATATATATACTGAACGTTTTAAACAACAACAACAATCTTATATATAATTTAAAGACTGTCTCTGATTCTTAATTCATTCTTGACATTAGGTTGTTTGGCAATAGCTAGCAGCCTAGCAGAGAGAGATCAACCTCAGCTCAATTTCATCCTCTGCATGCCTTTTAGAGCTCCAACACTAAGTCTGCAATGTAAAACATGTTACAAAATCTAAGCCACGCGGTTCATTTTTTTTATTTATTTATTGCTTCTTGCTTAATTTCTTCAATTGAATTGTGAAACTCTTTCATGAGTTAACTAACACACATTTGAAAATTGCGATACTCTTTCATGAGATAAATGTATGAATGCTTACAATCTGCATCTGTTTTGATCCAATGCTCCTTACTCTCAGATGAATCTTCACTGCCGCTGCCAAGGCTAGATTGGAGTTGCCGCTCCTTTGCCACAGCTCTTTTCGACTGTATCATTATATCTTCCTCTCCAACTTTCTCACTTTTCTTCTTCCCTCCCCCATTCATTCTTTTCTTCTTCTCATACTTCTTTGCAGCTGCTGGATTTTCAGGGTGAACTTTCCTGTGAAAGATTTGGAGAATCTACAACCCACCAATTAATTAATATAGACCTAAAATAAACAGCATATAATTAACTCATCAGGGGGACGGACTAATTGGAAACCAAAAGGTAGATGAGTTAAGAAAATTAAGAACTGCAAAGTTTAGAGTTATACATTACATTATATGACATTTCTTACCCCCAACAAGTCAACAACTTTCTACACAACTATGAAGTAACAAATTGATAATCACCACTCTTATAAAGATTAAGGCATTAATTATATAATTCAATATTATCCAATACGAATCATTTTTCTGTTGCCAAATTGAGTATGAATCCTGAGTTACAGACTTACAGATCTATTTACTAAAAAAAAAAAATATTTGTAGCACCTTATTTTGCAGTTTTCTGTCTGCTGAAGCAGAATCAACAGAGGTTTGGGAAGAAGCGTGGAGCATCCTGTTTTTCTTCAGCTTTTTCCTCATGAGACGCATGGAAGATTTATTGGCCACCTCCTTGTTTTTGTCAATATCATCCTTTTCTCTATCAAGATTGTCCTGATCTGCTAGTTTATTTCTCTGAAACAGCTCAGCGAGTGTTGTTCTGTGGCTATGCTGCTGCTCCTTATTCTTTGAGACTGACATGGTAGTTATTGTTGTTTCTGATAATTCAACTGTGCGTCCAAAGAGATATTCCTGAAGTGGACAAATGGCGTTTGATTCTATGCTGCTGCTTCCATGACTACTTCTCCCCCCAGTGCTTACATGGCTGTTTCTGTGAGATGAATCATCATTATTGTTGGTTAGCACAAGAACTTTCTCTAGCTCATCGTTGATCAGCTTCAGCTCATTCTCAGTCACTTCATCTTCCTTTTCAGCAATTATATTTTCAACAGAGATGGAAAATGTCGGTGTTGAAGATGGATCTGATTCCAAACCAAGAGTTCCAATTGCTAGGAAGCCGGGGAAAATGCCACCCCATGCCTTCTGCTCCTCTTCCATATCCACTGCTGATCTACCACTCCCAGCAGCTTCGAAAGATTTTCTAAGCTTAAACTGCTCTTTATGACTTTGTTTCACATGTTTGCAGCTCCCAAAATTTGGTTTCAGATAATAATGGTATATGTGTTCTTCATCAACTGTTGCGTGCCCTGAAACGCAAAATATGCTTTATAGACCATATTTCCCTTAGCACCATTTGATATGTTAGGAATTTTAGACTACTTTACATATCTTGTCAATGGTTTGTTTGTTAGCTACTTTACAGTGAGCTATACTTATGGACGATGATATATGCATTGGACAAGATTTGAAGCTGCCATATAAATCACATATCAAATCATGCATGTAATAGACATGCCTAGTAAAATCTGGCATTAATTCATCGTGTACTTTTGGAGGAATATAAAGATGTATGCACATATAATATTTTATGCAGCTTAGTGCTTACCAACAGCTAGCATTAGCAATCATATATACATATAGAAAAATAACTTACCAATGACCAAGTCTTTGAACGGTTCAGCGCTATTCTGCCGAAGTTTACTATGCATCCATTCAAGTAACTGTAGAAAAATAAAGAACCATATTGGTTGTATATATATATGCAATGGAAGCAGCAAAGGCATTTATATGATGTCAAAATAGCAATTACCTTCATTCTTTGATAGTATTACCAGCAAAACCTTGTTTTTTGATCGCCTGACATTTGTGGTGATAAATGAACTATATAAGAGGAGAAGGAATAAATCAATTAATTTCATAAGACCGATCACATTCCACAAAGCTAGCTACTTATGTCTATAAAGAGATAAAACATAGAGATACTTACAAACCATTGTTTGTTATTTTATGTCAACATCCAAATAGCCTAATGGCTAGCTAGGTACTGGGTGGGTCCTGAATCCTGATCAATGTTCACCATCCGATCGATCATGTGCAGCTTGACAAAACAGTAAGGCTGCCTTATAATTTATACTATTTATGATGATTAATTTGGAGTCCAGTTGTAAGATGTCTTGCGTTGCGTCCCATTCATTTGTATTTCAAGTGTATAGCATAACTAGTTTCATCAGTAATCCGGGGACAATATTTATGATTAGCGAAACAAAAACCACCATTGTTGTAGTCAAAAAGACATATGGTCTAACTAGTGGGGAGCACTTAATTTTATACTGGATTTGAATCCCACTGGCTGCAAATTGTTTATTCTGTCCTTTTCTTCTTATTTTATCTTATGCTGTACTATAAAAGTAAATTGCATTGATTTTTTATTTTTATTTTTTATGAACAATTGCATTGAGTATTATTTTACCACGTAGAGACTTGTTTTAGTGTATATTTAGTCCTTTGCTTGA
Source organism: Trifolium dubium (assembly GCA_951804385.1). NCBI lineage: Eukaryota > Viridiplantae > Streptophyta > Magnoliopsida > Fabales > Fabaceae > Trifolium > Trifolium dubium. The sequence goes on from OX638064.1 coordinate 59,326,832, forward strand.
GGTCGAAATTGTTTTTTGCTGTGTATAATTAATTTTAATATATTTAGATTATTCTAAGTGAAATTAATGTTTACTATTTATTCTAATTTAAAGTTAAAATAAAAACTATAATGTCTGAATCTAATTATAACGTCGACACTCAATTTATTCTTCAGCGTACTTTTAAAAAGATAAATTCAAATATAAACCATTTTTCAATCAACTTATTTTTAACTAAAATTAACTTTCATTACTGCATAACAAAGACATACAAAATTGGGACATTATTTGCAGTCAGCACAAACACGTATGCCTGAATCCCCTTAGACCTGGCAGCACTGTAGAGCATAATGACTCCAAAAACATACAAAAAGGGCGGATGAGTTGAGTTAATTAGGTCTTCCCCCCTGAGCAAGTTATGTGAACTGTCAGTTGAAAGATCTTATAATGCACCATCGGTACGTTCTACTATACTCCTGTGCTATGAAGCTCCGACATGGCTTAAGTAGGGTGTGTTGCCGTGTCGGACACGTATCGGACACCGACACTAGTACGACACTTATCCGGTACATTTTAGATAATTTTCCTAAATTGAAAGTACTCAAACTGTTTTGATAGATTCTTTATATAATTGATTGAAAGTACTAAGTTTAAATAAACATAAATTATGTTTACCATAAACAAAGCTTAAAGCTTGAGATTCATCAAATGTCAAAATGAGAGAGAGAGATGAATTTCTAAGTTTTTTTTTTGGCATAAAATGGAAGGGAAATGGATCATCTCATATGGACTGGGACATGAGAGTCCATTTGAATCATCACCTTCCATGATAAAGGAGAGAGAAAGAGAACTTACAAAATATGAGATTTTAGGTAGAGTTTTGGACATTTGGGGAAACATGAGAGGGGGAAAAGAAGAGGAGGATCCATGTGTAAATGGAAGAGGTGTAAACTGTAAACAATACTAAATAAGTAGGAAGAGAAGCATACGAGACAGAGAGGTAGGTGATATATGAATGCCGAACATCAACACTAGTAATAACACTCCAATCTTGCAGACTAGTGCTAGTGACAGTTAAGCTATATTCTTTCACATTTAAAAAACAGTCAAATGGATATCTTCTTAAAATATTTGAAGGAAGAGTATCTTTGGAAAGAGCGAGAGGAAGTTCGTTCATAATCTTCTAAAACATTCTCAATGGATCAGAAAAAAAGTCATAGAATTGCTCACAGAATGTCCGAGAGAACTCACAATGATATTAAATTTGACCCAGCAGCTTGTAGAAGATTCCTAGAGTTCCCTCCCCAATTGATTCCAAGTGGAATCTACACTTTGGCTGGCTTAACTTATGAATACTCTATTCAGATAGGATCTGAAATCCCTGAATATGATACCAACTCCAACTATATTTCTACTAGAATACAAATAAGAAAGGTACTGAACTCATTTAGAATAGTCAAACAAATATTCCAGAGAGCAGGAGCTCATTTTCCTCTCCGGAGCAGCAAGAAACAAGGAGAAGCCATGACAAAACAAAACATGTCAAGCAACTGGAAGCTCACCACAGTCACTGATAACCACCTTTTTTCGGGGACGATCGCCACGATCTGTCTCCTGTGATTCAATCAACCTAACAATGTCCATGCCTTCCAAAACTTGGCCAAATACAACATGTTTCTGATCCAGCCACTGGGTCTGTCAATGTTATTAGACAAATAAGTTCATTATTAAATATTATATTCAAAAACCAACCAAGCATGATGTAAGAGAGTTTTATTTGGCTTCTCTATTAGACCCAAGTAAGCTTAGTTGGCTTAGTGGATTTTGGACAGAACAAACACAGAGAATTATAAAAGTGTAGAAGAATGAATACCTTGACAGTGCATATGAAAAACTGACTCCCATTAGTGTTGGGACCTGCATTTGCCATGCTAACTACTCCTGGTCCGGTGTGAGACACTGGATATATTTATTATTGTACACAGTAGCAGTATCAGACATGAGTATTAGTAATTATAGAAGTATACTACTATATTCAGCAACAATCATCATGTCCTTGATTAAAAATTACATAAACAAAATAAAAAAGCGCATCCATGATCGATCAATCAATGAAATTTGAGCAGTGAAAAAAGAAGAAGAGGGGACTCACTAACATTTAAAATTCTCATCTTTGAAGGTACGACCATAAATACTTTTGCCTCCGGTTCCATTTCCTTTGTCAAAATCGCCTCCTTGAATCATAAAGTCCTTGATGACACGATGGAAGGTGGAGGACTTGTAGCCAAAACCCTTTTCTCCTGTGCAAAGGGCACGGAAGTTCTCAGCAGTTTGGGGTACATCTTCACCAAAAAGTCCAATCACAATCCTTCCCACCAGCTTTCCAACTGGATTTCCAATACTTATATCAAAGTATACTTTGTGACTCACTTTTGACTCTACTCTTGTTACTTCTTCCTCTTTTGCACTTTCCCGCGCCCTCACTTTCACTGTCGCACCACTGCTACTACTACTGTTCTGTTGTTGTTGTTTTCGTAGTACTGGTAGTTTCACACGACCAAACCCGGTGGCGGCGATACTTCTAGGGTTAGGGTTGGGGTTCGGAGCTCTGATTCTTCTTATGCCTCTACTGCTGCTATCTGCAACATTTGACTGGCAAACCAAAAACAATAAACCGATTACCAACAAAAATTGAACCACCAAACAAACCCAATATAAATGCTACTAATAATTACCAGTGAAAAAATTGGCGGTGTTGTAACATTGAATGCAGCCATCGGTTAAACGCAGTCGGTGAGTCAGTCCACCGAAGCAGGAAGCTCGTGTTAAATAAAACAGAGGAGAAGATCCTAGCTCACTCACTCACTCGCCACCTATCGCTATGGCCAATCGATCTTTCTATCTCGTCTCAGTGACAGTGTCTCACTTATTAAACTCAAACCTGCCTTTGCCCCTCGTGCGTGTGAAATGGATCCACCACAAAGCTACAATATCCTCATATTAATATTTTTTTTTTGGGTACAAAATCCTCATATTAATATTAATATTACTATTAAAATTTAGAGAGAGAATTTGTACCAAAATAAATAAATTAGAGATAGAATAGTCATGAGCTCGGTTGGTTTCGGTTGAATTCGGACTGAAAATCATAAAATCGATAAAAACCATAATCATTTAATTTGGATCCAATTTTGAACGTTTACATCTTCAGTTTGTTCTGTTGTCGGACCATAAGGGTGGCATATTTAACAAGTCGGTTGGTGCGGTTTAAGTTGAAACTTTGTTATACTACCTCCGTTCCTTATTATAAAAAAACCACTTTTTAGATTCATTAAAAAATATATATATCTGAATTCATTAATAGACCAGATATATTGATTTTTGGCTTAAATATGTAAAAGGTCCATGTATTTTGAGGTCACTTGAGTTTTAGTCCCTGTACTTTAATTTTTTTTTTCAAATTGACCCTGTACTTTCATTTTACTTTCAAAAAGGTCCCTAGACTTTCAATTTACTTTCAAAAAGGTCTCTAGACTCATCAGTGTCAAGTCATCAAAAAAATGACATGTCATCATAAAATGGGTCCTTTGAAAGTTTTTTAAAGTACAAAGACTAAAACTCAAGTGACCCCAAAGTACAAGGATCTTTTACATATTTAAGCTTGATTTTTTAATTAATCTAGAAAGTGCATTTGTCTCTTATAATAAGGAACAGAGGTGGGATTTAAGAATTGATCGGAAAATTCATATTCTTCAAATAGTATAATATCTTGTAGACAAGTAACAAATGATAAAGAGAATAAATGTAGTTATTTTATTTCAAATCTATAGATCCAAAGACAATAATATATCTAGTAGATGAGAAATAGAAATTAAAATAGATATAAAATATTATAATATTTTTCACATCTCCGTTATCAACATACTACAAACTTGTAAAATATAATATTTCTCTTATATATCAAAGATGAATAAAAACAACAAAGCAAATGATATATGAGATTGAGAGTGGACGGGAGAGAGAGAGATCATATATCGATTAAATTTGCATTTTAGTAGGTGTTCGATCGGTTTCGGTTATTAAAAATTTGATTTTTTAGAGACCCGCACACGCGCCGCATACAACCGTACATGATTGTTTTTTCACAATTGTTGACCAGAGACCCGACCCGCACCCGACCAAATGCTTCAAGGTATTGTCGGTTTTATCGATTGTGGTTGGTGGCGGGTTTGGGCTCAGCCCTAGGTGTTGTGTTCGGTGGTTAATTTAATGGTATCGATCAAGAAATATATTCTCTCTTTTTTTTTTGGGTTTGATACAAAGTTAAAAAAATTCAAATATATTGTTAAAAAAAAATTATGACAAAAAATATTTAGAGATTAAGTTATCGAAATTTTTATAGGGACTAAAATTATTTGTGGTGTCTTGTTTGTCGGTCATAACTAGAATATAATAAAAGTAGGAAGAAGCATTGGTGAACAACATGCCCTCCAAAGTTCACATGCGGTTGTTATTGGCTAAACTGCCTTCTAAAGAACAATTGCTCCACAAAGGTATTATTACTAACAACTTGGATAGAAGGTGTGTCCTATGTCAACAGAAGAACGAAGATTTGAATCATATCTTTCTTAATTGCAATTTTACTCACATGGTGTGGACACATATTTATAGATGGATGCATTGTGAACCGATTACATCGGATTCTGCACTTAATCATTTCATTCTAGTAGGAAGTTTGGCTCAAGGTAAATTTGGCAAATATTTTCGCCTTCTTATTTGGTTAACTACATTGTGGTGCATTTAGGGGCTTCGCAACAATATCATATTTAGACGAACAAATTGCACTATGTCGAGTCTTTTAGATCATATTAGTTATTTATCTTGGTTTGTTTATAGGCAGAGGTTGTTTGAGTAATGTAAATTATGTCGATTAGTGTAATAATCCTTTGGCTTGCCTTCGGGGCAATCCAGCTCCTCTTTCTCACTCTTGAATCGTAAGGGTTAAATACCCCTTGTATTCCTTATAATTCAATTCTTTACTTATCAAAAAAATCGGTGACAGAAACGATTTGTGCACCTTTCAAAAAAGAAATTATTTGTGCAGCCACTTAAAAGACACTTAAATATAAAGCCTACATATCCATAAGTATAACCAACAAAATTGAAGAATTCCAGAACCATGTCCATGTGTACTTCGTAGATCAACATCCAAAGGATATGAACACAAAATAATTTTTTGCTTTAAAAAAAGATTTTATTTATTTATTTAGAGAATCTGAAACATATGTACCCTAATTAATGCAAATATTTGAGATTTTCAAAAACACGGCCATCGTATGAGATCTTTGACAGTGACAATCACTCATGTACGCTTGCAAAATGTCATATGATTAGGCAGCATAAAACAACAGTTGATACCTCCCAGATACAAGTTCATTGGATAGGGATACACATTGTTGATTGCATTTTTACATTTATTCCTTATCATAGACACTGTTTGCGAAACAACAACAATCAAATGACGTTCATTCTAGTTGGTAATTTTATGCCTGCCCGCTTCATAAGTTCAACAGAAGCTTGTTTTGATTTCAAAATAACTTCTTCCTGTCATGGACAATCAAAATTAAAGTAAAAATGAACACAGTCAAAAATATGTTGCTTAGATGGTAGCAAGGAAGACAAAACCAATTTGAAATAAATATTCTTAGAACAAGAATTTCACGCCTTTTCTAAGCAAAGTAATTCAATAAAGTACCTCATCCACGTTGATAATCTTTTTGTTCATCATTATCCACAGACCATTGCACATGACAGAAACCACATTTTCTGTTCGCATGCAATACACTATGTTGGAGATGCTGCATATTGGTTAAACAGAATATATGGTTTAAACAATTTTAGGCTGACATGATCATGATAAAGAAGTTGTATTCAGCAAGTCAATATTACAAGAGGATATAGAACTTCTGTCACATAGTCACACAATTGGTTTATATAATGCTTGGGAAAGCCTCTAATCGTTATAGAATAGGCCATAAAAAATACTAAGTAATTAAAAAGGTTTTATATTTGACCAGAAGTAGTGGGTTCTTACCAGTCATGAACAGGAACCATGGACCAAGAGGAAGGATTGACAACAACAATGTCAGCCTAACAAAGGATAAGTACAGACACCGTCAGCTTCAGTTGCTAGAAAATATGCAGAATTTACTAATACAATCATGCACATGGTCTTTTTACAACATTATAAACAAAAGGCACTCTGATGCCAAAGTCAGTCTCAATATAATATGATAGTGAATAGAGAATGAGAGAGAGAGAGAGCTAAAATAGAGGGTAAGACAGGCTCCATATATAGAAAGTAAAATCCCGAACCTGCTAAACTCCCCACAAAGTTCGGGTTCTAAATCCCGAACTGTATTCTGACATGAAACTGAAGGGTAATTTTGGATTTTAGGGGGGAATTACAGAAGTGTGTGTGTGTGTGTTTGGTGGAGGGGGGGGGGGGGGGGGGGGGGGGGGGGGGCTCAAACTCTTCACCTCTTAGTCGGTCAGCCCAAACAAACTATCTTGTCATGCTTTCTCATTTCCTAGTGAGAGGATTAGTGGCTTATCCTTTCACTTGGTCGGCCCAACGTCCTAATACATTAGCTCCAGACTTGTCCATTAGCAGACTTACAACATTAGGGTAGACCAAATACACTGGTACGGTACACACCACAGACACACACACACACACACACACAAATTATAGGTAGAATTTGACATGATATGAGAAATCATAACAATCAAGTTAGGATAAAAAGTTAAAGGATTACAAATGTTTTTGGATCATAACATGAGAAATCACAATTGGCTGCACCACAATCAAGTTTAGCACAACATTATCTTTGTATATGATAAAGACAACATGACTAAAAAAATTGTGGTCTCTTCATAATAAGAGCATAAGGTGGAAGACGTTGCTTTTTACTGTGCCCTTGCTACTAAAAAAATCTCACATGTTTCTGACATTGTGGATTTGGCCCATACAAATTGTTCATAAGTACATATTTAGACATGTAATTTTAGTAGTTTTTCCTGATGCATATTTCTGAACTGATGTTGGGGGTGGGGAAAGTAGCCTATGTGAATGTATCTATTTATCAGATAGGAATTTGGAATAGTGATGCTCGTGATTTCAGGAAAATGACAACTTTTTCTTTTGCCAATACCATTCTTAACAATACAATTATGTTAAGAAGTATCAACACATGTGATCTCATAAACAATACTATCACCCTTGAAAAATTTAAAAAGAACTAAAAATATTCGTCAACAATACTAGAATAAAGAAAAACTCTTACAATTGTGTTATAGCCTTGTTTATTCAATGCTTATAAACTATAAATGATACTTGTTTAATTCCTCCTAACTAGCTAGAAAAGTGTTTAAAAACTAATTTCCCTTCTATGTCGTAACAGGTTGTGAATTATCTCAGCCTCTAACATTGTGATGGAGGATTTGTGTCTTAATTAGGTGAGACATGACTTACAGTTTAGTGGTGGCTGGGCAGGCTCAATGCAGACTGTGACACTGGTTAGGTCATGAAGCATGGACTATGAATTTAGTTGAGTGCCGGCCAAACACGCCACTGCACACAGTCTAAATGTTGGATGAAGCCGAAACCAGGAACTTTCTGTTGAGGTTCCCAGTAGGAAATGGGTGGCAGTGTTACAGACAATGGTGAAAAACAGCATCAGAAAGTTGGACATGGCTTCAATAGAAAGCATTGACAAGATAGAAAGTCGGACATGGCCTCAATATTGAAGTATTGACCAGAAAGCCATGTTCGGTTTTTTGTTCCTAATTTGATGTATGGGACTAAGTTTGACAATATTGATAGTTGAATTTTCACCTTAGGTCCATATGATCTTGAAAACTTTTCACACATACCTTCATTGTTTGTCAAAGTTCACAAAATGAATCATCTCAATGGCCTACATTGAATTCAAATGATTAGCTATCCAGCTTCCTCACGTCAAAGTTGTCTTACATTGAATTCAAATGTTTATAGTAGATTGTGCCCAACTAAAAGGTATTCTAGTAGTTAGTCCTTTTTAAAAGAGGAAGAGAAAACCATAATAATAATAATAATAATAATAATAATAATAATAATAATAATAATAATAATAATAATAATAATAATAATACTATTATTATTACAAGCAGCAGCAGCAATGAGAATAAAAATATTTAGGCCCCGTTTACTTTGTGAAAACATCTACTGCTTTCATTTTTTTTAAATATGTGTGCATTTTAACTTGCTAATAAGAAGATATGAGACTCTTAATAAAAAATTGTGATAGAGAGAAGATGAAATGCTAGTTAGAGATGATGCATTTTCTAAAATAATGAAAACAATCTTTTGGATTTCCATTGTTTCCAAAAAATGCACTCAATTGCTCACTTCAAGAGTCTGGTATCTTCTTGTCACCAAGTAAAGTTAACACAAATTTTAGAAAATGAAAATAAAAAACATTTTCACAAAGTAAATGGTACCTAATTAATCGAAACCAATACCAACCTTTTTCCCAACCTCAAGAGAACCTAGTTCATCATCCCATAGTACCGACTTTGCACCATTAACTGTAACCATTCTAAGAATAGTTTCGGCAGATAGTGCTGTTGGATCTGTAGTTCCATTAGCATAAACTTCCCGTCCTTTGTTAATTAGAGAAGCTAGGTACATTTCATCAACTGCAAATATAATTTATTGATCAAAGTTCCCACCCAGTAAACTGTATCTAGCAATTTTTAAAAGTGTAATGGCTAGCATTTTCCATCCCATGCATAATACTCCCACCATTATGGGTGTGGGGGAGAGTTTGATGTACATTGGCTTACACAGAACCATCCCACCACGTGCATGTAGGTTGTTTCCATGGTGTATTTTACTACTGTATTGAAAATAAAAATTACTTTGCATTAAAATCCATATCTGTCTGTATACATGATACTAATGAGAAATGTTCAGGAAAAATAGAAAATTAAACAAAACTGAATTCTAAAATTATAAAGTTGAGATGAACCGATGCTCATGCGATTATTTGACGGGGCCCCATCAGTTCCCAAGGAGACACAGATACCAGCATCAAGCATCTCTCTCACAGGTGCAAATCCAAGCATTCGCATAGCAGCAGCTGGACAGTGAGACACTTTGACCCCTGCCCTTGAAAGAAGAGATATCTGAAAAATTTGCACAATAATAATTACAGTTCCTTACACTAACTGTATGATTATTTTTATTTTTTTGGTCAAGCACTAACTGTATGATTATTACCATTCCAACATAACTATTAAACACAATCTAGCTAGGAAGATCAGTTTATCCCCTAGTATGTATTGATACTTTCATTTTGCCTCTTCATAGTTCATAACCTTTTTTAGCCGGGTCGGCTTGTTGGTCAAACTTTACCCTTAAAGATACACACCTCAAGAAGCTTTTCTTGTTTTTCATACTCCCCCGATACTTTTCTGTCAGTCTTCTAAAGGAAATTAACATGTTCCCTTTGATTTGTTGCTTTAAAAACAATGAGGAGTGGAGGGAGTGGGGAATATAGTATTATAGGTATTGACAAGGAAACTTGCATTGATGAATTGAGCATATCTACTAGAAATCGTGCATTTAAAGTTGTCACAATTAAGACGTGAAAGGATTATTTCTAGTAAAGTATGTTGTTGGATCCACAAAGTCCATATATGTGCATACTTGCAAACAATTGTGGATGTTTCTTTGCTTACACCCATTACCATTTATTATAAATAAGAAAGAAGAGAAAATTCATTCATGAACTGAGTTTTGTTGAAAGATGAATGGGTGTACATAATCATGATTGTAGAGGCAAACAATTACCTCATTATCATCCACCCAAACTGAGTGAGCTGCTAACAGATTTTTTTGAAGGAACTCTATCTTGTCCAAGTATGTAACAGTTCCATGATTAATTTTGTGAACATCTGCGACTAGTTGGTTCTCATAAGGTATCTCTGCAACATGCTGATAATTATACAAATTCTACTCAATATGTTTAAAACATATAATTGAACTACGCAAAAAAATATTTAAAAAATTGTATGAAAAAGTACAAGGTCAAAAAATATGTAATAAGTAGTAAATCTTATAACTATAAACTATGTAAAGAAGAAAGAGAAATGAGTTAGGAACCATACCATGTGTATGCCTGTTTTGAGTTGTGTAGCAGCATCTCTGGTTTGAAGAAGCAAGCTATGAGTAGAGTTCATAATTTGTCTGATTCCAAACCAGATTCTGATGCGACCTTGGGCTGTATTGTTGTACTTGTGATAATTGTCCTTTTGAGATTGAATGCAATCATGAGTAGTTAGAGCGGCCCAGGATGAGGGCAAACCATGGCCAGAATCCATAGTTGACTGGGTTAAACAAGCACGCAAACCAAGCAATTGGACTGCTGTGGCCATTCCAGAGACATGTTGGCCACCAGCTTCAGCAAAACAGGTTACACCAGAGTGAATGAGTTCAATACCACAAAGCAAAGTAGAGAGGTAAGAATCGTGTTCGGACATGTTGGATTCGTAAGGCCAAATGCGGTGGTGCAACCAGGTGATTAAGTCAACATCATCGGCTATGCCTCTCGCAAGTTGTTGGGAACTGTGAACATGTGTATTGATGAGTCCGGGGAGCAAGATATGGCCGGTGAGATCAATAACTTGGTCTGCGACATCAGAGAAGTCAGAGAGAATCTGTTGGGAATGTCCGATTGCTTTGATTTTGTCCTCTTCAATAACAACACCTCCGTCCTTAAACACTCGCTGCTCCCCGTCCATTGTTATGATTACACAACCGTGCATCAAAGTCACGCAACCCTTCACTTTCTCCATCGCACATCCACCTCCGAACAATAAGTATCTTAATCCTAACCCACTGCATACATTTAAGACAACAACCTAAATGCGTTTTAGTCAAACATATCAATGAACTGATTGTGAGCACACAAACTTATCTAGTTTGATATGGTTAGGGAGTAGTACTCTTCTTTTTTTAACCAGGTATCTTCCGCACACAACTTCAAGGATTATAATTGCCGGCAGTAAAATTTTCTTTCAAAGGATTTAACACTACACTGCTGCATTCTTGTGGGATTCAAACACTCTCTCGCCGAAAGAGACCCTTACTATTCCACTCGATTTTGCTGTGGTTGCATTTGCATCTGGTTTGCTTCTATTTTACTTTTTATACTTCATTTTGCATATGTTTTACAGTTACAGACTTTTAGATCTTTTTTGCATCTAGTTCATGCTATTCAATTGCATCTATTTTGTAGTTCATTTTCCATCTGTTTTCCACTTTAAATGCATCTATTTTGGTCTAAAAATGCATTTGCACTAGTCATTTCTTTTTCTTTAATAAAGTCAACATATATAAGACCTACCAAAAAAAGTCAACATATACAGGAAAACAGGTATACTATTACAGATTTTCTGTTAAGAGAATCTGAACACAAAGCTATTGGGTCTACTTCAATTTGAAAATTCCAACACTCGCAATATTTCTATTAATTTTGACAAAAATGATGGTTATGTTTTATATTCAGGATGCATATAATTACATTACAGCAGATTAATTAAAGAAGAAAAGGATCAGCGCGAAGCTAGCCGGAATCTTACGAGGGGGTCATATAAGAAGAAAAAATAAAATATCTTTTATCAGCTTTGTCTTGATAATTTTGTCGTAGTTTTTTGTATAGCTATTATAAAGAGCGAAAATGTCAAAAAAGAAGAATAAACTTATATATTAAGTGATAATTTTTAGTTTTTCATATTTTTTACTATTTTTTCTTAAATAAACTTATGTCTGGAGAAGTGATTCAAGTGAATGGAATTGAAGCATATAACAAAATGGAAGGATAAAAATGAGGGGAGTGGTTATGGTGCATAACCTTTTTTCTTATGCACCGTGCATAAGTAATGAAAATTGCTTAATGCATCTCTAGATTTCTTAGTACACCTCTCAGATTACTTAGCGCACCCCTCAAATTTCTAGCTCACCCTCTAAAAATTTGAGTGGTGCGCTAAACAATTTGGGGGTGCGCTAGAAATTTGGGAGGTGCGCTAGAAATTTGAGGGGTGCACTAAGCAATCTAGAGTATTTATGCACGGTGCATAAACATATGGCTTATGCACCATAACTTGTGCCAAAAATGAGGTATGGAATGTTTGATGTAATCTCTCTCTCTCTCTCTCTCTCTCTATATATATATATATATATATATATGAATTCTCTTTTCTGCTATATTTTCTTTGGTGCAAAAGCTAATTATGTTTACTTCCCTTCACTACATTTGAAGGTTGACATTTTCCCTCAAAGGCTTAGTATCATTACATCTTGCCCTATTCTTCTTCCATCTCCAATCACAAATTTTCTTTGCCATAAAAACCAAATCCCAAGTTGCTCGAATGCAGTTCAGCATGTCTTTAGTGTTTTTGACACCAGGGGGAATTGATGGATAAGGGAAAAGGAGGATTAATGGGTGGACTTTTTTTGAATGGTGGGAGTTAAGGATAGGGGGTAAAGAATGTTTGGTTTTTTGTTGGTGGCAAGCGTGTGGGTTAGGCTTGAGGAGGGGTTTCATGTGGCCTTGAGCTGGGAATGGAATCACCAACACATGGAACAATATATATAATATAATAATCATGCTACAAATAAGGCTATGAGAATAACAAATAATGAATAGTAGGACTGTAGGAGCATGCAGCAATAGAAGTTGAGTAATAAACATTGATTTTTATTTCTTGACATGCTGTAGGCAAGTAGTAAAAGAGCAGGCAAATGTCTTATTTGTATATATGTAAGTCTTAAAGGAGTTTAGTAGTAATAAACATTGAAAATAGCTATATTTCAATGGAGTATTGAGCAACTTTCGTTGGAATTAGAGCTTGGAAAAAATTGGATTCCGTTTCTGCCTCTGTGCCATAACTGCTTCAGTTAAGTCAGGGGATAACAATCTGGCAGAATTCAAAGTTGCAACAAAATCCAACCCCTGGCCCACAGTTAAGTCCCTACTTCTAAGCAACACAGTCTTTGTCCCGACAATTGCAAGGGGAGACTTAGTAGCAATTCCTGTCAAGTGTGGTTGTAAGTATTATAGTAAGTGAGAATTATTGAATTATATAAAAGGAAAAAAAAAACGAGCAAACTATTTCCAACTGTAGTGGCAGTAGTGTGATTGGCAGGCAGGCGGGCAAATCAAAGGAAATGAAAGAAAACATACCCTGAGCAAGATCCCTGACACCTTCATCCAGCTCATGTTTGGAATTGAAAACGCGAGAAACGAGACCCAAAACCTTAGCCTCCAAACCGGAGAACCTTCTAGCAGTCAAAGCCAATTCCATGGCATTGCCGAAACCAACAATGCTAGGCAGCCTCTGAAGTGTTCCAAGATCAGCCGCCAAGGCCAAATCCACCTCTTTCACCGAGAAAAATGCCTCTGCCGTACAAACCCTTATGTCACACGCAGTTATGATATCAATACCACCACCGATGCAAGCTCCGTGTATACTTGCAATCACAGGTTTACGGCATTGTTCCAGGGCTGTCACCGAATCTTGCATCGCCAGGATCTGTCGACGAAGACTCTCCCCGGACCGAGAATTTGAATCGCCGCCTGTAGATTTTAAAAGGGAAAGGTCGATGCCGGAGCAGAAGTGGTTGCCCGCACCAGACAATACGATAACGTTGACATCGGGGTTGTGGTCGATTGCATACAGTGCTTTCGGAAATTCATAGAAAAAATCATGCGTCAGAGCATTGCGCTGTGCGGGGCGATTCAGATTAAGATACAACACACCGGATTTTGGGGTTTTCTCCACAATTTCTATGGTTTTGTATTTCACTTCCATTCTCCTTAATCAAACAAATCTGCTAAATTATGGCTAATTTTTTATTATGTAATAACATAAAATAAAATATTCAAAAAAAAGGAATCTTAAATTTATAGACAAAAAGGTCCAACCGGAAGTCAAACGCAGGTCGCTAGATTCAAAATCCAGACTAACTAAATGTAAAAATACACTAACTTAGTGAAAAAATTAAATAAATTATAGGAAAGAGGTAGCCTGTACCCGTGAAAAAAAGATCCATTGATTTAATTATTCCAAACTAAAACTGAAAGTTACATCACTTCTACTAAAGTAAAACCACCTTAGCAATCGGTACAAGTAAGGGAACAACTTATGTTCATGATTCCAAACTTGAACGTTGTTCCATTTCACCCTCGAGTACGTCACACCACATTCCCATGTTGTTCTATTTCACCCTTGAGTACATCACACCTCATTCAGATGTATTGTTCTTTTTGAGCTGTGAGCCCTCACGGTTTAGGGAAGGGATTCACAAATTATTTTGGAGTGTTAACAATGTCAAATTAAAAATTTTAATGGCCACTCAATCTCCTGAAATTATTGATTTATCCAACGAAGAATCCAAAAGGAAATTGTTCTTATTTCTATGGACAAATAAAATGGCAACATCATATTCATACAAATTTTAATTTAAGTTTTCCATTTGCGCTCGTCTTTTGTTTGAGATTGAGATTGCATTTGCATCAATGAAATGAATGGTTATTGTGGACAAAACATAAGGGGGCCAATATTATATAGACGAAAACAACCATGGTTTTTGGAATTGAATTTGGATCTTGGGATAACATAGAATCAAAGAGTAAAACAAATCCAGAAAGAAAATAAAAAACAGTAAAATAAACCCAGAAAAAATAATGGATTAAGGATGAAGGAGACGAACCTCAATTACTGTCTATGGTTAAACACGGTCAGTCAGTGAGTCAGTACACCGAAGCAGGAAAGCGCGCGTTAAGTAAACCAGAGGAAAAGAAGATCCTCACTCACTCATTCACCACCTATCGATCGGTATGGTCAACCTATCTATCTATCTTTCGATCTCGTCCCACGTGGTGTTTGTTTCTTAAATTACTACTACCTCCCTCCGTTTCTTATTGTTTTAGAAGAAAGAAAGAAAAAAAAAAATGAGGAGAGTATATTTTTACACCTAAATTTTCTATTATGTCCTTTTTGAAATATATAATCCACCGATAAATTTATACTTTTTCACAAATATTATCTATTTCTAAAAAAAATTGTAACAAACTTTATTTAAAAACAAAATTTGTATACAATAAAAAGATTATATTGTTTCAACAAAAAAATATTATACAAAATTTAGTCAATAAAATAAAATAGGAAGGAGGGTATAATAGGCAAAATATAACCTAAATTGCCAAAACGACAAGTAAAAAGGAACAAATATTTTTTTCTAAACCAACAAGTAAAAAGGAACGGAAGTAGTATTTAAATAAGTTGTAATTTTTTTAATAAATTTTTTTTCTCGTATTATAATTTTATTTATTAAAGTGTTAATGAAATAATTTTTTTTTAATTTTTATTACTTGTATTAGTATTATAATAGTAAATGATTATTTTTAAGATAAAATATTAATGATTCGTATAAATAATGAAATGATGTTTTTTCTTATGAAATAGTAGTTTTTAAAATATAAAAGTCGACAAATAAATTTTGATTTTGTAAAAAAATCTCGTTAATTTATTGATTTAGAAACTAAATGTACCGCTACACTTTGATTTACCAAGTGTACCGTAGAAACTCCATTGTTTAAGCTTTAAAAATAATCTTAAAAAAATCTCTTTTATAGATTTTGAAGAAAATTTAAAATTATTTTTACGGTGCGATTTGGTTTGGTTTTGAGCATAAAAGTCAACTTAACCACGAGATAAAAATATATGTTGTTTAGTTTGGTTCGCTTGATTTTTAAAAAGTCATCTAAATCAAAGCCGTTTAGTTTATGCAGTTTATCGCGATATAAAAAATATGAAAATATTACCAACTTATTACAAAATAAACATATAAAATATTATTTTATTGTTTACATGATAAGGATCAATTCTTTGACAGGAGCAATTTTATCTTTCCGATATACTAAAAAATTACAAAAATTTATTTTTCTTCCACTGATTTTACTTTGCACATGGTATGTAATGCTCAAAAAAAAAAAATTGAAAAAAAAATTGAAAATAACTTTTCGTTTTGAATAAAAAAATGATTTTTTGCTAAAATGGGTTTTAGAAAAATAATTTTTTTTGCAAGGTGACAACGGGTCAAGGTAATCGGTCGTGGGTCTCTATTTGAATTAGTATATTTTAAGATTTTTTTAATACTAACTAGATGGGTGGCATGATCTGAAGTGTGTGACGAGATTGAGCCAAAGGCAACATGACTTTTCCGCTCTAAAGTCAGTAAATCTCGATCCTTGTGGAGAATGGATCCACTGTAAAATTACGTACTATAATATCCTCATACTAATGTGAGAAAGATAATTATTATTAGGAAAATTTTTCAACTCGCAAAAACTAATTTCACAAAAGCTTTTTGAATGACGTAAAAGTACAACTTTTACTCTTTAAATTGCTTCTCTCTCTCTCTCTCTCTCTCTCTCTCTCTCTCTCTCTCTCTCTCTCTCTCCCCCCCATTTGGTGGTATTTTTTATTTTACTAAAGTTTTTTTGGTCGGTTAATTATCTCTCGTTTTCTTCATCTAAATTTGCTTAACCCTTCCATGGTAGCTACCGTTGTCAACTCTGAATTTTTAACCAAATTTGAGAATGGGTGCTAAAGCACAACTAAAGATTCCATTGCCTTTTTTTTTTTAAGAAGCTAAATTAACCCACCTAAATTGTCATTGGAGAGAATCGAACCTAGATTCCATTGCCCTTAACACACGCAATTTGCCAAACCCAATTCAACAGTAACAACAACACCACCTGTTCAAATTAGTGGTGGCAAACGGATAGTCCGCCCATTCAAGTTCGTTCATATATGGGGCGGCGGACCAACTTATTGGTGGGTTGGTGGGTTGATCCGTTAAACTATTTTTTCTATTTTATTTTTTAGTCATATATTTACGATCTGTTTTGCAATTTTTAAAATAAAATATTTTTCAACGACACATAACAAAAAAAAGTTAACAAATTCAAACCATATAATAAATAATAATGATAAATAAACTCTAAACAAGTAATATGAGATGAAGGGAAGCTTTGATTAGATGAAATATGTACAAGAAGATTTTTAAGAAGAAAAAGAGAAGAAAGAAACAAGGGATCACGATTTTTTGTTTGTTTGAATCGAGCAGGTATTCTCTGCGCACAACTGTTGAGATTAATCTTTTGAGCCGGGTAGGACCATAAAGGGTGGCAAAACTCTCCCTCAAGAGAATTTAGGGGTTTTTAGTATTAGGGATTTTGGTTCAGATTAAATAATTTTGTTTAATTGAATTTTTTTTAATAAGAACTTATATTATTATATATATAATTTAATTACATATGAATAGAAGGTAATCGGGCAACAAGCTGCGCCGTTACTCCTTTTTGAATTGCAAAACTCATTCTTTTAAAAACTATATCCATAGACTTAGGAGAAAAAATGATGCTATGCATGTCTTTTTGAACCTTATTTAAAAGATCTACAGCCTCTGGTGCTAGAAAACCAAAACTGTCAAATGCAAATGGGATAAAAACATGTTGATTATCCGAACAAGCTTTTTCATGTTTAGCTATTTTGCTTGAAGCAGCTTTGAGGGCTGCTTATCCTACAATGAAATCGTGAGTCCTCAATCCCACAAGTGGAGAAACTCCAGTCAAATCTACACACGCATGTTTTCCTCCAACCCATCCATACACCAAAATGTCTGCTGGCCTAAGCGTCGATCTTCCTTCTTGAAATATTATAATTATTATTTAATATAAAAGTTAAAGAAATAACAAATTATGACATGACACTTTTTTAATCTAGTCAGCATTGTCACATCAGCGTTGGATATGCCACATCATTAAAATGAGAGGAGGACTAAAAAAAGAGTTGATTTTGAAACTTGAGTGACAAAAAGTTGATTTTGAAAAAAAGGACCAAAAGTTTAAAATTATGAAAATAGGGGGACCAAAAGTACATTTAAGACAATTATTTTCTACAAATTACTTCTAGAAAATTTGCTTTAAATTTGTCCTACTTCAATAATAATATCAACATTATTCTTCACCATAACGAAGTCTCATAATAAAATAAATTACCAATAAAAATCCAACAACATTTAAAATGTCTCAACAAACAAGCCGGCATGCCTAGGGGTGATCGTATTCGAACAAATCCAAAAGTAAAACTGCAAACCGAACCAATCCAAATTAAAAACTACAAAAAATCGTACCGCACGGATCGTTTTTTTGCTAAACCGCGCGGTTTGGTTAGGTTGGCGGTTTTTATTTCATAAAACCGAATCAAACCGCAATATTTAACTTAATTCTATCAACCGCAAGTAATCGACCTATTACATAGTCCAGTTTTACAAACTAAATCTAAATTAAGTCTATAAAATAGTAGGCTGTCAAAATATATCTTTTCATATGACTCAAAATATAACGTTGGTATTAAAAATAAGTTTTTTTTATAAGATAAAAAAATAAAAATAATAATAATAATGTTGGTGTTAAAAATAAGTTTTTTTTTTTATAAGATATAAAAAAGTTTTATGATACATGTAATTTTTGTATGTACATATTATATCATGTAAACAAAAAAATAAAATATTTTTTATGTTTATTTTGTAATAAGTTGATAATATTGTCATGTTTTTTATATTGTGATAAACTGCGGAAACCGATCCAATCAAAACAGAATAAGTTTGGTTTGGATTAATTTGGATGACTTTAAAAAAACCAATAAATCCAAACTGAATCATATGTATTTTAATCTTGCGGTTAAATTGATTTTTATACTTAATAGTTAATACGGAACCAAACTAAACCGCAATCACTCATAGGCATGCCTGCCTAATATGGCAGACTAAACAAACCGACCCAACAAGCTTGGTCCGTTTTGCAACCCCAGTTCAAATCCCCCTCAACCCTTGAAAGAGTGATAAACCAAAAAATAAGAAAGAACTAATAGCTTTCATGAAACCTGACAAGGTACGTGGCCGTAGAGAGTAATATGTTGTGGAATAATTAAAATTTGAATCTACATTGAAGGAAATGGTATAATCAGTCTAGGAAGAGAAATTTGGATTTGGTGTTGTCTTAATTTATATTCTCTCCGTCCCAAAACTATTGTCCTTTTAGAGTTATGCACAATTAATAAACAACAAAGATTGATATGTTAAGTCTTTCTTACCCTTACTTTATTAAGAAAGAAAAAATATATTTAATTAATGTTTTAACTTTTGTAAGGGTATAAATGGTGAACTAACTTTAATTTTACATTGGTTTCCGAAAAGGACAATAGTTTTGGAACAAAATTAAAAGGCTAAAAGGACAATAGTTTTGGGACGGAGGGAGTACAATTTTTCATTTAAGATAAAATTCAATTACAACCTTAATTGTTATCCCTTTTATGATATTCTTAACAAATGATATTATGAAAAAAAATATTTATTATGCCACAATCATCATTTTAGGTATCCACAAAGACTTTGTTATACTTGATTCCTTTATGATAGTGTGGTGTGCTCAATGAAAATGGATGCATATGGAAAAAGATAAATGAGAAATGTTTGGCTTGAACATTCACAATAAAAAAATTGATGACTGCCTTAAATATTTTGAATCACATGACATATTTAATCTAACAACTGAGATTTAATTTAAGTGATCTTTTGATTTACACATGGTGTCAGTAAATCCCCTATTTTATATCTATATATATATATATATGATATGAGATGACATTTTATCATAATAAATAAAAGAAAATTAATGATGAAATTCATGTTCTCCTTCGAAGCATGGACATTGTATTTCCAACAAAAAAATCGTCAATCAAAGTCTCAAGGTCGTCAGGATGATACTTTATATACTTGTCAATATGTCTGCTTGATTCTAGATGATGTTTAAATCTTCCCATAAAGGAGCGATATGCAGGTATTACCAGAGAACATATTGAAACCCTTAACTCTGATTGAAGTTGTTCATCGCTCACCATCCAACTACTTTGTGTCTTGTGGATATCTTCAAACATGGAATTAAAGCACTTAAACCTCTCTCTCAAAAGTTGTTGAGACACTTTGTTCCCCTGTTGATGCAGGCCATCAGGGTTGAGGCATTGTACCACCTTGGTCCAAGTCTCTCTCTGATAACTCTTATGGTGTAACTTCAGACTGGTTTGTCTCCTCCTACACCAATTGTCGCCCATGCACTCATGAAGATCGTCACACCCTTTGATCTTTTGTACTATGTATCTTCCATTGTTCATTAGAAAAACACAACGTAAAGCAATATCTCTATATAGCTTGGACTTTCTTTCAGTATTTTCATCTAAAAGGTCCACAATTGTCATCAATTGAACCACAAAAGGTGATTTTCTAGGTGTCACGTCCAATTCTTGATCTTCTGATGTATTGTTTTCTTTGTTTTGAATCTTTGTGGCAGGAGTTGATGCACCCTTATTATTAACATAATTATGATCAGTAGTAGTAATATAATGATTCATACAATATTGCCAAAAAACCTGCTCTAACGTCAATTTGTATTCACATGCATATTTAAGATAATTCATTACATAGCGAGTCAATGGATGAACCGCGCCATAAGGGACTGGAATCCTTTCATTATCACCCTTAATGGAGTTTTCCAAATCATAAAACATTGCTACGATAGCCTCTACGATCCCTTGCTTTGTTGCAGCCAGCTCATACGCCAAACCCTTGGCGCATTGCTCTAAACCGTCATCATTAATGAGTATGACAACATACTCCACTTCATCCCTTAAGGTCTCATACATATCAAGGAATTTGAAAAGTTTCTCTGGCGATGGCTTGGTTAAAACAACAGCTTGTGCAAAGTTCAAAAATTTGATTATGACAGCTCGGGCAAGATCGCTAAACATTTCTCCATAAATATGGGGTTGATTTGGGAATATTGATGTGTATATATTCCTTTCAGCATTGAAGAGAACATTGGCGCAATGACGAAACACTCTGTTCCATGTTGAAATTTCTCCTTCCAATGACTCCCATTGCATTTTATAAACCTCCTCTATCCCTATACATGTGTATCCCAATTTTTGCAATGCATTTTTGAAAGCAATTCGTCTGAAATTGGTAAAGGCCATGCAACACTCTGTATGATAGCCCCCATTGATCATGACAGTTGCAATATTGTTCATAACAGAAAGGTCTTTTGTTGAGAAAGTTGGTAATACGTCGTCATTTTCGTTTTCCTCATCATCTAGGTTGTTGGGCTTTAAAGATTCCCTCTCATCCTGAAGTTGAAATTGATGTTGAAGGGAGCCAAAGGAGGGTGATTTCTTGGGTGGTGGTGTTGGTGTGCAATTTTTGGAGTTGGAGTCTTGTAAAAGAGCACAAAGACCATTCTCTAAAATAAACATAACTTTTTCTAGAATGCTACTTGTTTTTTCTAAATATAAACGACTCAGACTTAAGGTGGTAGAAAGCTTGTAGATACGATCCACCATATCTAGAAATGATTTGTCATCCTTTGGATCTTTTCCAAACTTGCTTCTTCTTCCTCTACAATCTTTATTGTATTTATCCATCATAGATTCCAACAATTTGTGCAACACGACAATACAATTTGGAGGTTCTTCCGTAGAACTGTGAGTTGTTGCGTTTTCGAGAAAACAATCCACATCCTCCAAAACATGTGAGATAGGGATCAAATCATCTAATTGCTCATGAAGATTCTCCTTTTCTTCTTCCCATTGTTGGCTCCCGATGTCAACACTATTATTGGTTCTCGATGAGAAGCTCCACAACTTGTCCATTGGTCGCTACCAAACCGACTTGCAAGGTAGCTAAAAATTAATTTGATTCTCCACGCACGTATTAGAATTTGTTATCATCATATAGATAAGTATTGAGTTATGGGTGAAAATAATGTGATCAATTTCAAGATATAAAATGGAAAAACTTTATCGTTTTCCATTATGTTCATCTCTCTAAATCTAAATTAAAATTGTTTGCATGGAACCGGACAATTGAAATGTTGGATTGAATTAATTGTTCATCCTTTATGCTTTGGTGTTTAGTGTTCCCTAATTATTTTATTTTCTTGCTAACGTTTTTACTCGTATTTTTCTTTCTATTTTATTTCACTTTCCAACTTTTTAGAGAAAAGATGATGTGTGAGGTGTTTTGACCAATGACTCAAATGTAAAGGCATCCCGGTGTTTGTGCATAATGTGCATCCATCATTTTCCATCTTAATATGGGAGTTTCTTAATTACTTTTAGAATTACGTTTGTAGAATATAAAATGTAGGATTAATCCTTCTTTTAGCCACTATAATAGTAAATGAATCCGGTTTTAGTCTCTAATAAAAAAAAGTTTCAATTTTATCTCTATCATTTTAGATTATTGACTTTTAATCTTCATGTTATCTATGTGTTATATATATATTTATGTAAGATAATTACACAGGCAAGCGGACAACAAGTTGCGCCAATGTCATTTTAGATTATTAACAATTATTTTTAAAAGTAAAATAAAAAGGAAAAAAACGACATTAATTAAAAAAGAAAATAGAAATTAAAAAAATAAAAACAAAATAAAAAAATCAAGAAAGGGCTTCTCTATTCTTCATCTTCTCCGTATGCTCTTCTTTATCCTTCATCTTAATCGCATATTTGAACCTCACACACACCCCCAATCTGTTATCTACATAATTGAAAGAACAAATTGTGAACGGAAAAGAAAGTCTCACATAAATGAATCTTGAATAGCTAATTGAGAAAAATAAAAGAGAGAACAATACAATACAATACAATACAATGCAATACAATACAACCACAACACTTCACTGACCTTTCAACAAGGAACGATTTTATGCTTCCAAAACCATCAAATCATTTAACTTTACGGCCCTTGCCATTTAACTTGACTCTCCCACCCAAACTCAATTGTTTATTTTCCAATACTAATAAATATTGGTTTTTTCTGCGCATCCACCCATTTGTGATTTAGCATATCTAAAATTGTTATAAAGCAAATCATTAATATTATATGTTTGTTATGTTGCTTATCACTCAAGCAACAACTTTACCCTAATTTTTCTCTCCCAAATGCCATCTTTTAATGAGGATAAGTGTAACACTAACACCCCAATATTTTATGAATATTACTTTTAATAATTTTCTCAATTATTAATTACTCAATAATTTATCATATGTGTGTATAGTTATGTTATATTTTATTAATTGTTATTGTCCTATTTTAATTATTTATTTTATAAATAATTAAACTGAGAATGTGACAATATTTGGAATATTGGTTAACATTGTGTTAATATATTAACTTGGTTAATATCTTATGAAATACTACCTCCGTTCCTTTTTACTTGTCGTTTTAGAAAAAAATATTTGTTTTTTTTACTTGTCGTTTTGGCAATTTATGTTATATTTTACCTATTATGTCCTCTTTTCTCTTTTATTTTATTGACTAAATTTTGTATAATATTTTTTTGTTGAAACAATATAATATTTTTATTGTATACAAAATTTGTTTGTTTTTAAATAAAGTTTGTTACAATTTTTTGGAAATAGATAATATTTGTGAAAAAGTTTGAATTTATTGGTGGATTAAAAATATAATATAGATTTAAAAAAGGACGTGATAGGAAATTTGGGTGTAAAAATACACGGTCTTTTTTTTTTTTTCTTTTCTAAAACGACAAGTAAAAAGGAACGGAGGTAGTAGTAAATAAGTAAAGATGATTCAAAAGAAAAAAATAGTAAAAAAAACATGATATCTATTAATGTGTGATTCGCTAACTTAAAATGCTAATAGATAGGCATAAGTGGTTTTATACATATTGTTGTAGTTGAATTGAAAACGTGAGTTACTATCCACTTCCCTTAATCCATGCTATTCGGCAACATATTCATTTAATGCAGAATTTTAGTGGACGAGAAACTAATTAAAAACGTGCACCTTGGGGTAAAAACCGTAGTAGCTATCTTTCTATATAAATTCATTCTCTTGGTTTCTTTCATTTTCTCTCAGCTCTGTACTTCAGTTCGTGCTATACAATCTACTCCTCTTTACCGTAACTCTAGGATTCTAAATAGCCACCAATAACCAATTCATTGCTTACATATAATAAAACATCATTCTGTAGCAATTCTTAGTAGCAAAGACACTTTAAGCTTTTGATCGTGTGGTTGGTCGTGGTATTGAATCGGTATCATCGGAGGGAAAGCTTTTAAAGACACTTTAACCTTTTGATCGTGTGGTTGGTCGTGGTATTGAATCGGTATCATCGGAGGGAAAACTTTTAAAGGTAAGGGCTTATATTTCGATACACTCATATGGACCATAGAATCATAGAGTAGGATGTGGTAGAGTTTTTATCAAATAATAGGTAAAAAAACTACCGTACAAATAAGAATAATAAGTAAGAACGTACTATTATTTCATAATTATATAATTTGTGTAATTTATGTTTATGGTTGGTTGTTGATTAAATTTTGTGATTTTGTGTGTGGTTGATTGTAGATTTGAGCAAGCAGATGATTTTGTAAATTGTGATTTATTTGATTTGACATAAAAAAAAGGCTTAAATACATTTTTGATCCTCTAAGTATTTTTAAGGTTTCACTTTGGTCCTTTAACTATTTTTCGTTCCATTTTAGTCCTCTAACTTTCATTCCGTTAATTTACTTGGTCCTAATCGTTAGAAAAATGTCAAAAACGAGAGGTAGAAGCCTCTATCGAGAAAACAGACATTAGATTTGGATGCATCGTGAATAATGAGAGGTTTTGGAGTATCGTTTCGTAAGCTTTCGTGACTGGAAAGATCACCGGTGATGTGGACGGAGACGATGATGGAGGAACCTCTGTACGCGATGAATAAGTAAGAAGAAGAAGGTCTCTGGCCACGTAGCATTTTTCTATTGGATCTCACACCAAAGCCACCAAGTCCCTAAGTGCCACGTACGCAAAATTAACGTTTTTGACATTTTTCTAACGATAATTAGGACCAAATAGATTAACATAATGAAAGTTAGAGGACCAAAACGGAACGAAAAAATATTTAAAGGACCATAACAGAATGAAAAATAGTTAAAGGACCAAAGTGAAACCTTGAAAATATTTAGAGTACCAAAAATATATTTAAGCCTAAAAAAATGCATAAAAGACTAATTTTCTATCTTTGGTTACTGGTTGGGTTGGTCTTCAGAGAAAATGATTTCTATCATGTTAACGAGACATGCATCATAAAGGATGGACATAGAGTTTGTACAGTTTGCCTTCGTGGCAGGTTGATATTTTTGCCTTCGTGGTAGATTATCAGGATCATAGTCTAGTTGCATATCATGCATTGTGTTGTAAGAGTTTGATTTCTCTAATTATTAAATTATTTGTGCTAATTGATATTAGTTTTTATGTGGTGGGTGTTTTACTACTCATCTTATTTTATGCTTCTATGTTTTATATGATCGTACTTATGGTTTAGGAATATTGACCCTTGCAACCAACATTTTAGGTACCAAAGTTGATGCAGTGAATGATGATCGAAGCTTGCATATGCGGCGAGGGAAAAATAAATTGGGTTTTATCATTTGAAATTTTGAATCAGTTAATTTGACAAATATATTTTACTTTTGAAATATTTAGTGTAGTCATTTTTTTTTAAAGTAGCAATTCAATTATAATTTATATTTATGAAGCAAAAAAAAATACAGCCACATTTTCTAAATAAATAAACATTTTTAAGAAATATAAAGGTCAAAAATCCA
This sequence comes from Trifolium dubium, assembly GCA_951804385.1. Lineage (NCBI taxonomy): Eukaryota > Viridiplantae > Streptophyta > Magnoliopsida > Fabales > Fabaceae > Trifolium > Trifolium dubium. Next base: position 59,352,659 of record OX638064.1, read on the forward strand.
GACTATTACAATAAGTCACATTATGTGTTTTCCCTTAAATAAAAACAACCCACTATCCATGAAAAATGTGAAATGTTTAGCACCGAAAACATGCTATTTCCAAAAGGCATTCCGCCCAATATTTAATGAGTTTTTTTTTACAACACTAACATAGCCTCTGATTTTGACTCTACATAATACAAAGGTTCTGTGGTTTTTCTTCTTGGATCTGGATCCTCTCTGGTGCATTATATCCTTCTGTTTGTGCTGCCATCATCTCAACCATCCATTCATGTTCTTCCTCTCTCTTTAAAACTGTTTTATATACTATATAACAAACATTGGATAAAGAACAACAAGGATGACATATAACAGTATCATGTAACCATCCATTAATGTTCTTCCCCAAACATGTTCTTTTGTATGACTGAGTCAACAATAGTCAAGAACCTAAATCGGGTCACGTTGATGAACTATGTGTTATCCAATATATGAAAAACGTCATCTTGAAGTTGAACCTGATATTTTACCTTCTTTGATTGTGATGCTTTGGACCACCTATTGAAAATACTATCTTTCTATGATGATTGATGAAATTGTTACATATGCAGCTATGAGTTAATTTCTTAATAGAGTATTGTTTATAATTTTAAATATGAATAAAAAATATGCAGTTTAAACATTGAGGTGTGGAAGGAAAATACTTCTCACCCTTTGTGTCATTTTCTCCAATATTTCTTTCTCTAATCGTTTTTAGATTACTTGTTATTCACTTTTTTTTCTTCTTGCTATTGGTATCTTTCCTTTTCATTGTTTAGCCTATTTCAAGCACGATATTAAAGATATAGATCACCTGGAGCAGATCGAAGAGGTAGTTGATTGTTAATTCACTTATGATGATATATTAAGTAAATTTCTATAATGATGTTGTTGTCTATTATCCTTTTGTGTGTTGCTGAAAGTGATCATTTGTTTTACTTTCTATGTACCAATATTAAAACCCAAAAAATATGAGCATGTTTTTTATTGGGAATGTAATCTTTATTTTGTAATGGTCACTTTTGTTATGTATTTCAAACTTTGTACTATATATAAGGGTACAGTTAGTTGAAAACTCCACTCATTTAATGATTGTGCGTTACTAATTTTTGATATTTTTTGTTACGCATAAGCCTTATGAACTATATGACAATAATTATAGATGTATGTAAATTTTTATCATTTGTAAGCTTGTATATAATGATTGTTAAGGTTCCTTTGATTTTGTCTCGCCTCTTGATCATGGTTATGCTAAATGTGAAAATGACTAGTGTCCATCTCGTGCAATTGCACGGTTCTGTTAATTTTTTTTTTGGTTAAATAGCTTAGTGGTTCTCCCTACTTATTAATATATCAATTTTTTTTGCTTGAACCACAAATGATGGTTAAATTATCTCTCAAGAGAATTTAACACTACTGCATTCTCATGTTGGTTTCGATCCCATGATCTCTGGTTAAACTGGAAGAAATTCCTTACCATCTCATCAAAGTCTTTGAAAATTATAAAAGTCTTCGAATCAATGTATGAGTGAAACTATACAAACCCGTTAAAATCAAAAAAAAAGAAAAGCAATTTATATTATTATAAGAATATAAACTAGCAGGAGACCCGTGCGATAAAATAAATTAAATATCATAAATACATATAATTAGATGAGTTAAAATATAGGTACCTATAGATATAAAATAAATGAATTATAAAAAATAAAAAAAATAAGTCTCCATATTAATATAGAATGTTTAAAACCAAATTTTACAAAATATATCAAATTTACGTTATTCAACGAAAACACGTAAAACTTAAATTATTATGAATCTCAACATATTCAGTGATTTTCGTATATACAAGTAGAATTATAGGCCCCATAGAAATATTATAAAATTAGACATATGTATTAATATATATTGTACATGAGAAGAAATATAAGCATCCGTCAAAATTACCAAACAATGTAGACTTTCGTACTAATGTTAATATATATGTATCCATTGTAAATACAAAAAAAACATGTATTAATAAATGAGTTGAAATTTAAAATATAGATGCACGTAGAAATTATAAAAAAAAAGTTTTGTATTAATATATCATTAGAGATGGAGTTACTTTGTACCAAAAAAATACATATATATAGTTACATATATGTATGACAAAAAAAAATATATGTTTTTGTATTAATATATAAGTAGAAATATTATTACCATAAAAATTACAAAAAAATATTCTCTCCGTCCCATCATATAAGCACCTTTACTATAAAATTCTAGTCTAAAAATATAAGTCCCTTTACAATTTTTGTATTCCAATACAACTTAGTAGTAATGATTAGGTGTATGTGTAAGCAAAAAAATAAATAAATGTACCTAGTAAATTGTTAAGGGGCTTATATTTTGGGACTAGACTGTTGTAGTAAAAGTGCTTATATAATGGGACGGAGGGAGTATGTCTTTGTGGAAATATATAGTAATATTGAATATACGTCTCCGTAAAATTTACAAGATAAATAAGTCTTTGTATTAACATATAATTATTTGTTGAAATTAAAAAATTAGGTACCCATAGAAATTAAAAAAAATTAGATACCCCTAAAAATTTTAAAAATCTTCATATTAATGTACTAAAGTTATAGATATCCGTTGGAATTATACATAAAAAAAAATTATCAACAAAAAATAAAAAATTAATTTGCTCTCGTATATATATTAATATATGAATATAAATATAGATACCCATTGAAATGTGCTCTCATTAAGTAATGTGTAAAAAGGTAAAAAAAAACACTAAAATATTTATATTATATAAATATAATAAATAATGAATGTTTATAAAAAATTGTATATTAAATTATACTAAGACATTAATTACCCTTAAGTTATGTACGCGTCAAGATTTAAGTGATGGGCAAATTAGAATTTTTGTTATGTAAGTAGATATAGATATTCATGATATTATAAAATATAAATATAATTGTTTTACTACCTCCGTTCCTTTTTACTTGTCGTTTTAGAAAGAAAAAAAAAGACCAAAATAGAAAAGTGTATTTTTGCACATAAATTTCCTATCTTGCCCTTTTTTAAATATATATCATATTTTTAATCCACCAATAAATTCATACTTTTTCACAAACATTATCTATTTCCAAAAAAATTGTAACAAACTTTATTTAAAAACAAACAAAATTAGTATACAATAAAAAGATTATATTGTTTCAACAAAAAAATATTATACAAAATTATAAAATAGAAAGGAGGGTATAATAGGCAAAATATAACCTAAATTGCCAAAACGACAAGTAAAAAGGAACAAATATTTTTTTCTAAAACGACAAGTAAAAAGGAACATAGGTAGTATTAAATTAATATAAACTAGTATGTTAGCCCGTGCCGTGCACGGGATTATTTTCTTTTTTAATATTATTTTTTAATTTAATCTAAATTATTATTTGATTATTTCATTTTATTATTCAATAATAATTTGAGATATTATATGTTATTAGTTGTTTAAATATAAATTGTTGGAGTAAATAAAATTTTTGACAAATATTTTTTTAAATCACAAAACTGTACATCTTTTCACCAAAAAAAAACTCACATTCAACGAATTTTAACGTTTATTATAGATTTATTCAACTTAATTTCATCAAACTATTTTTTTTTTAAAATACAATGTAAAATAAAATATATTTTTTCATCATCTTTTCACCTTGTTTCGTAGTAATTCATATATAAAATTTAAAAAATACATAGAAATAGACAACCTTGCATATCACGAAACACCCACATATTTTCGTTAACTGAATCTCATCAAACTACATGTTTTTATAAATACAGTGTAAATTAATATATATTTTCCCAACATTCTCTCACTTTGTTTCAACTTGGTTAGTAGTAATCTAGATGTAAATTTTTAGAACAAAAAAAATTCAAATAAATAGACAACTTTTCATGTCACAAAACTAACACATTTTTTCGTTTCTAGTCCTCATTGAAATTACAAAAAAGATAGGGTCATGTATTAATATATGGGTATTTTTTTGAAAGGACTAATATATGGGTATAAATATTGATCATATTATAAAATCAAAAGACACTCATATTAATAGGAGTGTTAATATAAGTCATATTATAAAAAATAGGTTTTCCGGATCCGTATTAATATGTGTATAAATATCTAAGTTCTTATTAAAAAAAGTCTTTCGTCTCGTATTAATAAATTTCATATTAAAACATTTGTAGAAATATAATTCCGTACAAACTACAAAAAAAAAAACCCGTACATGAGTATAAATATAGCTCCTGTAGAAATTACAAAAAAAAATAGTCCTCTTATTACTATATAGGTAGAAATATAAATCCTCATAGAAATATACGTTCTCGTAAAATTACCAAAAAAAAATCTCTAGAGAGTGATCTCCCACGTTCTCGTATTAATATATGATTTTTATTTTTAAATTACGTAGATGTTCATTTTATATTGATTTTATTTAAATATGAAAAATAATACTCTAGAGAGTGATCTCTCACTTTCCGTTCTCAACAATATGATATTTTCTTTCCCGTCATCGTAGAAATTATTAAAAGAAATACAAACCTTGTATGATATATGAATATAAATATAAATCACGTGTAAATTAAAAAAAAAAGGCACTTGTATTATTATATTAGTATAAATATCTATCCCGTGTAAATTATAAAAAAAATTATATTAATATAAGTGTAAATATTTTTCATAAGTAATAAAATAAAAGATCATAAAAATATAGTTTTAGTTGTTGGTCGAACCGAATTGTGTATTGTTGAGGCAAAATTCCAATTTATTGTTTTAAAGATAACAAACCTCTTAATTATATTTTAATGTATAATTTTGGTCATTGTGTTATCTAACAAGTGCTTTTGAGTGATATTAAAAAGATAGGAATTATTATGCAAAGCAAAAATATTTGATATCAGCTCTGAGAATGATACAAGAAAGACAGACATCATTCTCTCATCATTCTCTGGTTCCAGCGTGATTGTTCTTTCAAAGTTAAAACACTTATTTATTTTAAGTGATAAATGAACAAGACAAAGGAGGACTTTTCATGAGGATTTATGCACAAGATCTCTACAACAACATTTCCTTTATGGCAAGAATCTTGATCAAACATCTTATGGGACTTTCTATTCTAAGCCATCACATGGAGCATGTGCCAAAGAATGTTCTTTGACCTCATAGGCATAATAAATTAAATATCTGAATTTATTATGATAGAGAAGAACATGGACCAATGAGGAGAAGACAACAACTTTCTAACTATGAGTTGTTATGTACTTGCAAAGACTTATTCAATGTTCATTCTCCAAGATGTGTTAGTCCTTTCTCCAACAAAGGCTACACTCTACTATTCATCAAGGTTGTACTTGCAAAGTACTTTTCCAATAGCCCTTGATCAGTTACAGCTGGTTACTTGAAGATAAAGTTGTCCCCACACCATTCTCCCACTATTCTATGAAGATACTACAAGAGAATGTAACAGTTCTGTGAGAATGTTCTTTCATCATTCTCCCTGAAGCATTGTTCTCATATGACAGCAGAATTCAAAGGCAACGGTCACACTTGCTCATCAAGTAAGGATAGTACAATGCCAGCTCATCAAGACGCTCCTCTTGGAGAACATTCTCAGAACATTCTCCAGCTTACTCCAAGTTTGTGAGTAACGGCTAGTTCTTTGTTCTCTGATTTTCTCATACATTCTCCAAGATTCCAAAGGCTCTTCAACAACTATAAATAGCATGGAATACAGCAGGAGCAAGGCAAGAGTTTTGAAGCAATATCAATCATAAATTACTTGTCTTTCACGCACAAGAATCATAAACTCTTCTTTTGATCTCTTTCACTCCAAAGCTTCATAATTGCACACTTGGATCAGCAATTCATTTGAGTGATTTTCAGAGAGATTTTTATAGTTACTTAGAAAGCTTTATAAACCTGGTTTGGTTTGTTGTTAAGCTTTAGATCCAAACAACTCTTTGTAATAAGAAAAGAACTTGCTCATCAATACGTTACTATTGGTTGAGTAACCACCTTAGAAGGAAAGGTAGAGATCACCTTGGGTATAAGGTGGAAGATAAGCTTGTATAGCTTGACAGAAGTTTTTGGTCTTGGGCTTAAGATCAAAAGAGAATAGTGGAAACCCTCACTTGGTGTGGGAAACTGGACTAGCCCAATTAAGGGTGAACCAGTATAAACTCTTTGTGTTATACTCCTTCTCTTTATCCTTATTCTCTTGCAAAACAGACACACTTACACACACCATAATATTCTGAAAGAATATTACAAGAACGTTCTCTGCAATCTAACATAGGCTGATCAGAGAACATTCTCTTAACATTCTCTGCTATCTGTTTTGGTTTAATTCATTCATTTAAGTTTTGATTTATCATATAACTTATACTACTAACAAAGTGAGTTTAATTTTAAAGGGTCACAATTCAAACCCCCCCCTTTCTTGTGAAAAACTTTGCTACTTCATGTATCTCATACTAAATTTTGTTCGTGAGAGAGACATAGATGACACACATAAACTTTGATTCATTAGATATTGTTTCGTGAAACTTTGTTCATGAGAGAGACCTCCGTAAATATAAACCATAGATGATACCCAACATTCTTTCATTTTGTTTCAACATATTTCGCAGAAATTCACGTGTAAATTTGAAGAACAACAAAAAAATACAAAGAAATAGAAATTCATGCATATTACAGAACTTCCACATTTTATTGTAAAAAAAAAAACTCTCACATTCAATCATCTTCCTTCATTTATTGTAGATTTATTCAACTAAATCTCATCAAACTACATTTTTTTTTAAAATATAGTGTAACTTAAGATATATTCTCACACTGTTCTTTCATCTTGTTTCATAGTAATCCACATGTAAATTTTTAAAAAAAATACAAATAAACAAACAACCTTGCATATCACAAAATTCCCACATTTTTGTCTTCGGAAAATAGCTCTTTCACATTCAGTGATCTTTCTACGTTTATTGTAGATTTATTCAAGTTAATCCAATCAAACTATATTTTTTAAATACAATGTAAATTAAGATATTTTTTTATCGTTATCTCACCTATTTTTCAACTTGTTTCGTAATAATCTACATATAAATTTCAAGAAAAAAAATACAAATAAATAGACAACTTTTGCATATCACAAAACTCCCACATTTTTTTGTCAAAATTTTTTTTCACATTTAGTTATCTTCCTACATTTATTATAGATTTATTCATATGAATATGATCAAACTACTTTTTTTTGTTAAATTGAAGATATCTCTTTTTTCATCATTCTCTCACATTGTTTCAACTTGTTTCATAGTAATCCACATAAATATTTCCAAAACAAAATAATAAAATAAAAAATTAGACAACCTTGAATAGTACAAAACACCTTTTTTTCTTGTCAAAAAAAAAAACTTTCATATTCAGTAATGTTTCTACGTTTATTATAGATTTATTCAACTGAATTTCATAAGACTACATATTTTTATTCATTGATAAGTTTGGTGTATCACTTGTGTTTCAATAAACTAATTCGCCACTATTTTTTTTTGTTAGAATGAATTGTCAAAAATAGTTCCTTAATATTGTATAACTATTTCATATAATTTTTTTTTGTGATTTAGAACAATTTTCTTTAATAGAGCGTTTATGTTAAAGTTTTTTTTTTGGTATAGTGTTTATGTTAAAGTTTTAGAATTGAACTACCTTTATAATAGATTTTTAAAAACAAAAACATTTAATCTAGATTTATTCAACTGAATCTCATCAAACTATATATTTTTTTATAAATGTTTATTGTAGGTTTATTCAACTAAATCTGATCAAACTACATATTTTTATAAATGTTTATTGTAGGTTTATTCAACTATATCTGATCAAACTACATTTTTTGTAAATACAGTATATATTTAAATATATTTCTCCATCGTTCTCTCACCTTCTCAATTCAACCTATTTCGTACTAATCTACATATAAATTTCAAATAACAACAAAAAAGTACAATTTCTTGATAACCTTGCATATTATCCTCACTATTTTTTTTATTATAAATTAAGTGTTAAAATCGTCTCTTAATATTTTAGAAATTTTTTATATGAAAAAAATTTGTGATTTAAAATAATTACTTTTTGTTACAGATTAAGGGCCCGTTTGTTACGGATTAAAAAATAAGTGATTTTGACAATAAATAATTTAGAGATTATTTTTTATAGATTTTACAAAAAATCAGAAGCTATTTTGTCTTTGTTTACCAATAAAAAAATTACTTTTTATAAAAAAATAATCTTTAACATTTTTGGATGCAACTATATAAAAGTGATTTTGCATCACAAAATTATTATAAAGTAGAATTATCTAAATATAATATATCATATAAAATAAATATATGAAAAGTATTCAAGTTCTTGTCTTTCATTATGGTGATATGACTTTACATATATATAGCTACAAATAAAATAAATTTCTAAATCTTATCTTCTAAAAATAACTAACTAATCCTATAAATTCTAAACAGGATATTATTGGAATATTAAAATAATATTAAGGATTTCTTTTCTCTCTCCTCTAAAAAAAATCTATAAAAATAAGCTACTAATATCAGCTTCAGATTTTTGGCAGTTTTTAGATTATATTCAGATTCTGATTATTTTTAAAAGCTATAACAAACAAATGTTATTTTCTTAAAAGTGATTATTTTTTAAAAATAAGTGATTATTTTCTAAAAAAAGCTATAACAAAAGGGCACTAAAAAATAAGTGATTTTGACATTAAATAATTTAAAGATTATCTTTTAGAGATTTTACAATAGAATCTATTTTGTGTTTGTTTATCTTTATAAAAATTACTTTTTATAAAAAAAAATCTTTAATTTGTTTGAATGCAACCATATTAAAGTGATTTTGTATGACAAAATTACCATAAAGAACATTCAAATATAATATATCATATAAAATTAATATATCTCAACAAATTTCTAAATTTTTGTATTAAATTTTTTGACACTTATTTTCTCTTTCCTCTAAAAAACTATAACAAACTTTAACAAACCTTCAGATTTTTAGCAATTTTTAGATTATTTTTAAATTTGATTATTTTTAAAAACTATAACAAACATATGTTATTTTATAAATATTGATATTTTTTTAAAAATAAGTAATTATTTTTTAAAAAAAACTTTAACAAACGGCCACTATATGTCTCTTAATTCTTACCAAAAACAATATGTCTCTTAATTGATATTCCCTCCGTTCCTTTTTATTTGTCATTTTAGAAAGAAAGAAAAAAGATCAAATTAGGAAGGTGTATTTTTGCACTTTATTTCCCTATTATACCCTTCTTTATAGAATATATATCCTAATTTTAATCCACCAATAAATTCCTTTTTTTTTACACACACATTCTCTTTCCTTATTTTTTTTGTACATCAGAAGATACACACTCTCTCTTTCAAAAAAATAAAAACCACCAAATAAAAAATTGTAACAAACTTTTACTTTTTGGTGCAAAATTTATAACAAACTTTATGTAAAAAAAAAACAAATAAACTTTGTTACAAAAAATTAGAAAGAAAGGTATAATAGGTAAAATATAACCTAAATTGTCAAAACGACAAAAAATTAGAAACAAATATTTTTTTAAAAACGACAAATAAAAAGGAATGGAGAGAATATTAAAGCACATTTGAAAATAATCAAAATGTATTACCAAAAACAATATATGTCACCAAATAAATTTATGATTAATTTTATCATTGTGAGTAATAATGCATAATAATCAATGAGTGAAAACATCGGTCTATCAAACTAAATGACAAAATTGAATAAAATTGTCAATAAAAAAAAGTGCGTAATAATGCATTAAAATTAAACACTGAAGATCTATTGTTTGACAATCATAAATTTGTCTAATTTTTCTTAATTTTTATATTGGTCTTCATGTATTTGGTTGTGGATAAACCAGCTTCATCAGGTAAGCTCTCTTAACTGATATACCATCAACTTTATGTGAGCATAAATCTACGACATGTAAAGCAGTTTTATCTTTGACCTTCTCCTCTACTATTTCATCAAACTTTGTTATAAGATCTTGTGAATCGCATTAATAAAATATTAGAACATATAAAGTATGAATTGCACAGATCAAAATTAGAAAAAATATAAAGTATGAATTACAATGATAAAAAATTAGAAAATATAGAGTATGAAACTTATTAGTACACAAAATTATTGATAGTAATAAGTCAAGAAGAAAAAGTTAATCTATAGATTTAATAAGTTAGGATGAAATAGTTATTCTATGAAAATTGGTTTTTTAAATGAAAATTTTAGGTGCTTACCGTGGAACTACTTTTGATGTATGTCTTTGACTCTCTTGCATTAGTACTTTTTGCCATGATCTTTTTATATATTATGTTTTTGACACCACTGATACCACCAAACACCATCATCAATATATTTGATTTCAACCATGATTATAAACATTGATTCATACAATTTATTCACAATGATATTTGTCAAAGTGTTTTAGTAAAAGAAATAATAATAATAATAATAATAATAATAATAATAATAAAATACCCATAAATTGTAAAAGAAAATTGTCTTACTTGTTTTCATTCTAGAAGTGTCTCAATATTTCTCATAGGTGTGATTTTAAGTAGATCATGATGGAAAACTTTGGAGAAGAACTGAAACTTGTATAAGAGAAACATTCTTTTCATAAGTTCTAAAAAAATTGAAAGGAAAAATTAATAAACAATTACATATATGCATAACTGAAAATTTCTTAAAGGTAATTTATAATTGATATAATAATAAAATCATACATCAATTTTAACGTCGTAGCTTCGAGAATATCTGGATTAAACATGAGCCACGAACAGTCTAAACTGATGTTCAAATTCTTTGACCATGAATGTCATGTGTTTCTCACGATGAATGTGTTTTCTATATATAGTTAAATTATATTCGGACTTGTTATGCTAGAGTAGAAACAAATTAAGTTGTTGTTATCCGTAAATTTTTTTTTTGTTGTTATCTATAATTTTTATTTTAATTGCTTAAGTTAATTAAAAAAATCTTGACTAAAAAAACTAATTGAATAACACCTAAGCAAATTTTTCTAAGAATGCAACCAAATTATGCTAAAAAAAATATCTAAAAAAAATATAAAAAAAATCTTAAAGAAACTCTAATTGAATGACACGTAAGCAAATTTGCCTGAGAATGCACGAGAGAGCTCCGTGAACCTATCGTAATGTATATAATAGAGATATAATTTTGGACATAATGCTATTCACACCATTGATTTTATGCAACAATATTTTGTACTACCAAATTTGGGCCTAGCCGAATATATCCAAATGATCCACAACCTTTCTCCACTTAGTGGTGTTTGGTTTCTAGAAAGTAGAAACTAGGCCACTACAAAAAAATCTCAAATTATTTACAAAAACATATTTAGGGTCTTGACCCTCAATAAATTACTGAGGGTTTATGCCTTCACAAACTAACAAAAATTCTCAATAAATAAATAAACACATTTTAAATGTTAATATTTTTTTTTTGGTTAAATAGCCTAGTGATTCTCCCTACTTATTAATATATCAATTTTTTTTGCTTGAACCACAAATGATGGTTAAATTATCTCTTAAGAGAATTTAACACTGCTGCATTCTCATGGTTGGTTTCGATCCCATGACCTCTGGTTAAACTGGAAGAAATTCCTTAACATCTCATCAAAGTCTTTGAAAATTATAAAAGTCTTCGAATCAATGTACGAGTAAAACTAGACAAACCCGTTAAAATCGAAAAAAAGAAAAGCAATTTATATTATTATAAGAATATAAATATATTCATGATATTATAAAATATAAATATAATGGTTTTATTAAATTTAATATAAATATAATTTTGGACATAATACTATTCACACCACTGTTTTTATGCAACAATATTTTGTACTACCAGATTTGGGCCTAACCGAATATATCCAAATGATCCACAACCTTTCTCCACTTAGTGGTGTTTGGTTTCCAGAAACTAGGCCACTACAAAAAAATCTCAAATTATCTACAAAACATATTTAGGGTCTTGACCCTCAATAAATTACTGAGGGCTTATGTCTTCACAAACTAATAAAAATTCTCAAAAAATAAATAAACACATTTTAAATTAAAAATTAAATTTTATTGAGGACTTAAAACGCCAATGGATCTGGTTCTTCTTGTTTCTCGTCTTTTTTTCTCCTTCTTTTTCTTGTCTTTAATGATGGAATTAAGTTCCTTTGGAAGCTTATGTGTTGGAATCAAAATCTGGAGAAGCAATAGAGATGGAGATTTTTAAAATTATTTATTAAATCTATTTTTTTATAGGGGAACAAATGTCTATCAATAAGCTTTTATCTGTTTCAAATGAGACCTATGATGGCAAACGAGAAAAAAGTTATTCTGTAAAACTTGAACTGAAATAAGGGTGAACAATTGAATCTGTTTACCTTTTCAAACAAATCCAAATTATTCATCAAAATCTCGAGAAGCCATTCTTTATGCAGCATTAAATTTTTTTTTTTTAAAATACATAAAAGGAACCGTATGAAATATTTTTATGAATGGACAATTACTTCTTACAAAAAAATTAGGGTGACAACTAATCTTTATGGTTTAGACAAAACGTGCGCCTTGGACAGCAAGATAGGTGAGATAAAACCAAAACAAATATTCTTAAAGATATGATGTGTAATTAAAACAAACTCCTAGAGTTACATATTGGAACATCTGTTAGCACATCTAGTTCCAACATCACATATATTGACACATTTTGTCACACATCTAACTTGTTAGTGTTTTGGCAAAAATGAGGCCAATACAAAAATACTAACAAATTCATATAAAACCATTATATTCATTTAGTTAATTTTTTAACAATTTTTGTGGGTTATAGTTCACGAATTGTGGGATTTTTTCAATTCTGGTGAAAAATTAAGATTTGATAGATTCTTTACCTAAATGGAATCACAAACACACTATATGTGTTGGGATTGAAGATTCTTCAAAAAAATTAATTCGAAAAACCATTATATTCATTTAGTTAGTTTTTTAACGATTTTCGTGAGTTATAATCCACGAATTGGAGGAATTTTCCAATCTCAGTGAAAAATTAAAAATTGTTTGATTCCTCACCTAAATGGAATCACAAACATGTTTGGATTGAAGATTCTACAAAAAATTCATTCGAAAAATCATTATATTCATTTCATTAGTATTTTAACGATTTTCGTGGGTTATAGTCCACGAATTGGGGGAATGTTCCAATCTCGATGAAAACTTAAGAATTGTTTAATTCCTCACCTAAATGGAATCACAAACACAGTATAGGTGTTGGGATTGAAGATTTTTCATTTTATTCATTTCGTTAGTTTTTTAACAATTTTCGTGTGTTATAGTCCACGAATTGTGGGATTTTTTGGATCTCGGTGAAAAATTAAGATTTTTTTATTCTTGACCTAAATGGAATTACAAACACGCTATATGTGTTGGGATTGAAGATTCTTCAAAAAATTCATTCGAAAAACCATTATATTCATTTCGTTAGTATTTTTAACGATTTTCGTGGGTTATAGTCCACGAATTGTGGAAAATTTTCAATCTCGGTGAAAAATTAAGAATTGTTTGATTCCTAGCCTAAATGGAATCACAAACACACTAAAATGTGTTGGGATTGAAGATTATTAAAAAAAATACATTTGAAAAACCATTTTATTCATTTCGTTAGTTTTTTAACGATTTTCGTGGGTTATAGTCCAAAATTGGGGAAATTTTCCAATCTCGGTGAAAAATTAAGCACCTAAACGGGATCATAAACACACTATATGTGTTGGGATTGAAGATTCTTCAAAAAACGCATTCGAAAAACCATTATATTCATTTAGTTTGTTTTTTAACGATTTTCGTGGGTTATGTCTACGAAATGTGGGTTTTTTCAATTTCGGTGAAAAATTAAGATTTGTTTGATTTTGACATAAATGCAATCATAAATACACTATATGTGTAGGGACTGAATATTTTTCAAAAAAATCATTCGAAAAACCATTTTATTCATTTCATTAGTATTTTAACGATTTTCGTGGGTTATAGTCCGCGAATTGTGGGAATTTTCCAATCTCGGTGAAAAGTTAAGACTTTTTTTATTCCCTACCTAAATGGAATCATAAACACACTATATGTGTTAGGATTGAAGATTCTTCTAAAAATTCATTCAAAAAACTATTTTATTAATTTCGTTAGTTTTCTAATGATTTTCGTGAATTATAGTGAATTATGAGATATTTTCAATATCGGTGAATGACTGAGTTTTGACAAGTGCACTAGTACTCTTCTAATTATAGTATTTAAGATATCGATCCCACAGAGATTGTGCCAATTCAATTAGTGTCTTTTCAGGAAATAGGGGTTTAGATTGATATCGCTTTGTTTGGTTTATTAAATTTGTTTGTTTAAATTCAAGGTTTAAGAGGGTGGTCAGGTTCCCTTGAATCCTTCCTCTAATCCTACTTGCTCTACTTCCTACAGTTTGAGTTTTATCTAGCAGTTAACTATTTAGTAAGTTGCACTGTTACTACGATCTTACCCTTTATATAACATTTATACCAGGAAATTCACCAATATAAGTTATATAAGCTTTACTTCTGTCGGTTAATCCTTACGGGTTTTAGTTTCCTTTTCTTGTCATTGGCTAGAGTGACTATTTCAGTTCGGGAATTAAGGGTCTATTACAATACCGTAATCCTAAGATAATATATTTACAATATGGCCTTATCACAAATATATATATTAAAGCAGAAATAACACAGATAAATACAACTTTATCACTAGGGATGGCAACGGGTAGGGTTGGGCGCGGATTTGACATTACCCAAACCCGAACCCGAAATATCGAGTAAACCCGAACCCGAACCACAGAGGTTTTCGGGTGATAAAATAGCACCCAAACTTAAACCCGTTGGGTTCGGGTTTTTCCCGCCCGAACCCGAACCCGAAATTATATTAACAAAAGTAAAAACAAATACGAAAAATTCAACGAAATTATGGTCTACAACATGCTAACATTATTTTCAACATTAATATAAGGATGAAAAATAGTCTACAACGTTAAAATAGTCTATAATATACTAATGTAAGAGAGATAATTATATAATTTAATATATAACGGGTGTGATTTCGGGTTTCGGGTGTGGGTTTGCCACTACCCAAACCCGAACCCGAAATATCGGGTGCCACCCGAACCCGAATCCAAACCCAGTCAACTCGGGTTTTACCCGTTGACTCGGGTTCGGTTTCGGGCGGGGCCCGCGGGTTTAGATACTTTTGTCATCCCTATTTATAACATTCTTAAACCAAATTGATATAACAAGTATTCATAGAGAAATTCATCTCAGTATCCTTACCTAAGGGATTTAGCTACTTATATGCATAATTATAATAAGACAACCAGGAAATTATACAAAATAAATAACTTTTACTAGCTCTGGAGGAAGTTCCTAATGAGAGAACTATACTCCTTCTTATTTCTCCATTTCCTTGAATTGATCTTTAGTCCTCCTCCTTATTGAGCTCTTGATGTAGAGATTTTTGTAGAGCTAAGAGAAGTGTGTGTGAAAAGCTCTATTTATAGGACATTGGCAACCAAAAACGCGCACCATCGTGGCGCGATGGAAGTGTATTGTGCAACGATGGGTCGTCTGATGGCATCAAGTGGATCAGGTTCAACTGGTGGTATCTGGTGGGTATCGGGGCACGATGCAAGTACATCGTGTCATGATGAAGGTGGTTTGAGCCTTTCTTCATTGCTTTTTGATATCTTTCCATTGCAACCGTTTTCTTCACTATTGTGTTTATTTTTGTTAGTTTTTTAACGATTTTCGTGAGTTATATATAGACCACGATTTATGTAAATTTTCAATCTCGGTTTAAAATTAAGACTTGTTTGATTCAGCACCTGAGTAGAATCACATACACACTATATATGTTGGGATCAAAGATTCTATCAAAAAATTGATTAGAAAAGAATTCTATTCATTTCGTTAGTTTTTTAACGATTTTCGTGGGTTACAGATCACGATTTATGAAATTTTATCAATCTCGGTTAAAAATTAAGACTTGTTTGATTCATCACCTAAGTGGAATCACAAACACACTATATGTGTTGAGATCAAAGATTCTACAAAAAAAATTGATTAGAAAAGCATATTATTCATTTTGTGTTGTTTCTATGCTCAGTTTGAGCTAAACTCTTTGTAGTTGAGATTATGTGAAGTTTAATATAATGAATGAAGTATTTATGTGAATGAATGATTGTTATTGTGTCATCTTTAACTTTATGCTTTTATGAAAATACATTTATATCTCTGACTGATCAACTTAGATAAAAAATTCAAGGATTCGTGGTTTCAACAATTCACGGTTTCAGCAATTTCGTGGTAACCTTTGAAATCTTATCACCACTCCAAAAGAAAACAGTAAAGGAGATAGAGGAAAGTTTAGTAGAACCAAAGCAACAACCGAATGACTACATATTCTTAATCGAACAATGCAGTGCAATTCTCCAAAAGAAACCTCGACCAAACCAGGATGACCCACAAAGTCTCCCAATCCAGTGTTCCATTGGAGAAGTGACTATTGAAGTAGCACCTTTCTACCCAAACTATAACATCAACTTAATGCCTCTACTTCTCGCAGATGAGTTCATTGTGGAAATTGGAGAGCCAAAAATCGTTAACATCCAGTTACTTATTCTAGACAATCACCATGAACTATATCAGTGGGGTATCATAGAAGACATACCTGTCAAAGTCGGTGACCTAGTAGTAAAGGTATACTTAATACCTCTCATTTTTGGCAAACTAGTCATATTAGAACATCCGACACTGTTCAATACCCAACTCAAGAAGAAACTGAAAGTGTGAGACCCTCGCAAATCAAGGAGACATATATTTGAGCTGTAGGTCAATTTATTGGAATAGAAGCAAGTTCATCAATAGAGAAAGAACAACGGGATGAAGACATTTTCATAGCAAATGAAATTAAAGCAATAGGTGAATTTGAATCTAACATGAATTTAATGACTTTTTCTCTTCCAGCTAGGTCAGAGTCAAGAACCTAAAGTAGCTTAGTACTTACTCTACCCAATCGATGTGAAGTACATTTTTGGAGAATTATAAAGAAACTACTTGTTAAAGTCAAGATAGTAACAACAATGGATTTTGTTTGTAGATAATTGGAAACTCCTTTTAACTGTGGGAAACAATTCTCAATTCGTGCATTAATGAATATTCAACCGAAACACTTTATACTAAATAATTATGAGTGCGGAAAAGCACAACTTGAAGAAGAAGATATAGAACAAGATCAAGAGAGACGGTTTGTTGAAATAGAAACTAACCGATGTGACGAGGAAAAATAATTTTAGAAAATAACGTCAAATGTCCGAGATGAAAGGTTGAATCAGATACTCGATACTCAATCAATGAAACCATGAATCCCTGAAACTATGGGTGAACATCGGTTGGTTTCGGGCAAAAAAACCCGTTAAATATCGCAACCACTTTATTTGGACCCAATTTCGACCGTGTATAAGTTCAGTTTATAGGAGTTCAGGTAACAGGGGTGGCGGGTAGAATGAGTCGGTTATCACGGGTTAAATTAAAACTTGGTTGCTAAATTCAAAACTCCATCGATCAAAAAAAATTATATTTTTCAAATAGTTTAATAACTTTTATACAAAGGCACAAATGATAGAAAAATAAAATAAACAAAAAAGGTGCGATGTTGTTACTTTGTTTTCAAATTATAAATCCTAAGACAATTATATTAGATATATGAGAATTAGAAATTAAAATATATCCAAAGTATTATAATATTAAAATATTTTTCACACTTAACATATTACAAACTTGTAAAATATAATATTTTTTTCTCTATCTAAGATGGATAAATGTAAAAGATATAAGAGCTTGCGAAAGAGAGAAGAGGTTCTCACAATGAAAAACAAAAAAAATGCATACAGTTCTTGTTCGGTCAATTTTAGTTACGAAGAAATAGATTTGTAGATAGCTGTAGCTGCCCACACGCAAGAGCAATTTCTCACAACTATTGACTCGAGACCTGACTCGCATCCGAGCAAATGCTTCCATGTATGTGCGATTATGTCGGTTTAGATTTTGGTTGCGGGTTTGTGCTTATCCCTACTTGAAGCAAGGAAAAAAACCACGAAATCCGTCAATGAAATCATGGATTATTGATTTCAGGGTTTCGTGATGTCATGGTTTCATTCGTGGTTTGAAACAATTTCTTGGTGTAGGGTATTTCGTGGTTTCAAGGATTTTGTGCTTTCGTTCGTGGTTTAGGGTATTTCATGGTTTCGTTCGTGGTTAGGGATATTCGTGGTTTAGGGTATTTGCATTTGTGGTTTCAAAGCATTTCGTGGTTTAGGGTATTTTCATTTGTGGTTTCATAGCATTTCGTGGTTTAGGGTTTAGGGTTTAGGGTTTAGGGTTTTAGGGTTTAGGGTTTAGGGTTTAGGGTTTAGGGTTTAGGGTTTAGGGTTTAGGGTTTTAGGGTTTAGGGTTTAGGGTTTAGGGTTTAGGGTTTAGGGTTTAGGGTTTAGGGTTTAGGGTTTAGGGTTTAGGGTTTAGGGTTTAGGGTTTAGGGTTTAGGGTTTAGGGTTTAGGGTTTTAGGGTTTAGGGTTTAGGGTTTAGGGTTTAGGGTTTAGGGTTTAGGGTTTAGGGTTTAGGGTTTAGGGTTTAGGGTTTAGGGTTTAGGGTTTAGGGTTTAGGGTTTAGGGTTTAGGGTTTAGGGTTTAGGGTTTAGGGTTTAGGGTTTAGGGTTTAGGGTTTAGGGTTTAGGGTTTAGGGTTTAGGGTTTAGGGTTTAGGGTTTAGGGTTTAGGGTTTAGGGTTTAGGGTTTAGGGTTTAGGGTTTAGGGTTTAGGGTTTAGGGTTTAGGGTTTAGGGTTTAGGGTTTAGGGTTTAGGGTTTAGGGTTTAGGGTTTAGGGTTTAGGGTTTAGGGTTTAGGGTTTAGGGTTTAGGGTTTAGGGTTTAGGGTTTAGGGTTTAGGGTTTAGGGTTTAGGGTTTAGGGTTTAGGGTTTAGGGTTTAGGGTTTAGGGTTTAGGGTTTAGGGTTTAGGGTTTAGGGTTTAGGGTTTAGGGTTTAGGGTTTAGGGTTTAGGGTTTAGGGTTTAGGGTTTAGGGTTTAGGGTTTAGGGTTTAGGGTTTAGGGTTTAGGGTTTAGGGTTTAGGGTTTAGGGTTTAGGGTTTAGGGTTTAGGGTTTAGGGTTTAGGGTTTAGGGTTTAGGGTTTAGGGTTTAGGGTTTAGGGTTTAGGGTTTAGGGTTTAGGGTTTAGGGTTTAGGGTTTAGGGTTTAGGGTTTAGGGTTTAGGGTTTAGGGTTTAGGGTTTAGGGTTTAGGGTTTAGGGTTTAGGGTTTAGGGTTTAGGGTTTAGGGTTTAGGGTTTAGGGTTTAGGGTTTAGGGTTTAGGGTTTAGGGTTTTAGGGTTTAGGG